>CAIIXF020000009.1:2293300-2711117 GCA_903813345.2 Owenia fusiformis
ATTAAATTAATGTCAATCAGTCAACATTACATAAACGACCGTGTTTTTTTTACAGAATGTTTTCAATAATTGAGAAAAACATTGCTGAATTCAATTCACCATATTGATTACGCCTAATATCTTCTCTTTACATGCGTTATTATAGAAAGGGAGGTCAGAACTACTGCACATAGGGGAGAACGGAAAAGTCACGATCACTACGCTTGGGGTTGCCAGAAGCCCTGCTCTACGCCCACGCTACGCTCAAGGGTTCAACATGTGAGCTCAAAATGACCAAGCTTGAGGTCAAACCAGAGTTCGCCCCATTGAAGCCAATGGTTCATCTGAGGAGGTACTAACCACTGTGATATGTACAGCGTAATGCATGTAATTGAATATAACAGTTATTTAATTAAACATTCAAATTCATTTTTACAAGCCTTTTTAAAGTAAGGGAGGTCGCACTGCAGATAGAAGAACGGAAAAGTCACGACCACCGCGCTTGAAGTTTACAACATGGGAGGTCAAAAGCCCTGCGCTTGCGTTTACAACAGGTGAGGTCACAGTGACCAAGGTTGAGGTCAAAACAAAGTACGCCACGACCATTGAAGAGGTAACCGCTGTTATACTCCGTACATGTAATTGAATATAATTTATTTTTACATGCACTTTTATAGTAGGGGAGGTTGCAACCACTGCAACTTACGACCACGTGCACTGCGTTTGAGATTCACAATTTGGGTGATCAGAAGCCCTGCGTTTGAGGTTACAACATGGGAGGTGACAATGACCAAGTTTGAGGTCAAAACAGAGTAGGTCACAACCATTGACGCCAATGGTTCGACTGAGGAGGTAACCACTGTTATAAATCGTATTACATGTAGTTGAATTTAAGAATTTAATTTATTTACTCGCGTTTTATAGCAGAGAGGTCACAACCACAGCATATATGATAGAACGGAAGAGTCACGACCACTGCACATGAGGTTTACAACGTGGATACCACCAACAAGGGAGGTCACTACCACCAAGGCTGGGTTATCAACAGGGGAGAGATGAGTTTCCATCAATGGAGGTCGTAACCACCAATACTGCGTTTTCAACAGGGGATGTCAAAACCACCAAGACCTAGTTGTTAATAGAGAGAGACTCAACCACCAAGGCTGAGTTCTCAACAGGGAGATCACAACCTCCAGAGCTGAGTTTCCAACAGGGGAGAGGTCAAACCACCAAGACTGAGATTTCAGCAGCGGAAGTTACAACCACCTTGACTGGGTTTTCAATAGGGGAGGTCACATCCACCAAGGCTGAGTTTTAAACAGGTGGTCAAAACTACCAAGATTGGGTATTCAACAGGTGAGGTCACAACGACCAATATTGAATTTTCAACAATGGAGGTCACAACTTCCAAGGCTGAGTTTCCAATAGGGGAGGTCACAACCACCAAGGCTGAGTGTACAGGGGGATGCCAACCACTAAGACTGGGTTTTCAGCATCGAAAGTCACAGCCACCAAGACTAAGTTTTCAACAGGAGAGGTCACAACCTCCAGAGCTGTGTTTTCAACAGAGGAGGTCACAGCCAACAAGGCTGAGTTTTCAATAGTGGGGGGGGGGTGACAATCACCAAAGCTGAGTGTACAGGTGAGGTGACAACCACTAAGACTAGGTTTTCAGCATCGGAGGTCACAGCCACCAAGACTGAGTTTTCAACAGGGGATATCACAACCTCCAGATGTGTGTTTTCAACAGAGGAGGTCACAACCTCCAAGATCGAGTTTTCAGCAGCAGAGGTCACAACCACCACAACTTATTTTCAATAGTGATGGTCACAAGCACCAGGACTGGGTTTTCAACAAGGGAGGTCACAACCACTAGGACTGGGTTTTCAGCAACAGAGGTCAAACCACCAAGACTTGTTTTCAATAGGGATGGACACAGCCACCAAGGCTGAGTTTTCAACAGGGGTGGCCACATCCATCAAGACTGAGTTTTCAACAGAGGAGGCCATAACCAACAAGGCTGGGTATAGTATACACAGTGACGATCACAGTTAATGAGTCGTAGATTACAGCAAGGGACACAACCAATGAGGCCGAAGTTACACCAGGTGCACCCGTTATGTGACGTGAGCATACCCCAGTTTTTATTTTTTGGGTTTTATAAAGGTCGAAAGCCGTAGATCACAACAATAAGGTAGGTTACAACCATCACCAAGATGATGATACATAAGGTGTACATCTTCATTTAGACTAGGCTTGGATTACAGCCACTGTGTCAGGGTCTGCAACAGAAACAACCAATGAGGCCGGGGTTACAAGGGAGAAATACGCAATAATTCTAAGTAGGTAATTATGAATGGATGTTGACCCTTTGACATGCTTATCGACTTCGAGACTGGATTTAGTCTGTCCCATATCATTTGAGAATGAATGCTTTACATGGGCGGATCTGGGAACCAACAAGGGGGGGGGGCCCAAACTTTTGGTCTGATAAACAAAAATTTTGGGCCCCTAAAACCCAAAAGTGGGCCCATATTTTGAAATTTTGAGGCCCATTTTCTTCAAAATTTGGCCTAAAATTAAAAAATAAGGCCTTAGAAGGCCCATTTATGACCAAAAAGGCCTACTTTTTAGGGCCTTTAGGCCTTTTTTGACTCAAAATTTTTTTTGGGCACAAATTTTTTTTTCTGGGCCCACCCAAGGGGGGGGGGGGGCCCGGGCCCCTGGGCCCCCCCCCCAGATCCGCCAGTGCTTTATCTTGTTTGAATACCAGTATCCTATACAACTATTTTTGATGTTACGCATATTGGTTATCAGGTTAAATTTATTCTTCAACATGTATTGTAATGACTTACGTATCAATACATCCTGTTGGAATTTGTTTTCCTTGGGACTGGTGTAAGATGTTTTCTCGTTATGTTCTGTAAGGTTATTTGTTCTTACCCTTCTGCATTGTGTGTGTACATATTCAGTGTGTGTTTGTGATTATTTGTATCCGTTCGCCGTTGGCCAATAATCTTCGAATGTTCGTTCATATAGATGTCGCAAAGACGCTTATTTAACACCGAAAATGTAATGATAACATTCGATTGCGCTTCAATTTATAAACACCTAACGTCCGGCCTAATTATATGAATAGAACACTGTCTCCTCTCCTCCTCTCCTCCATTGATTCTATAAACTGTTACTACCTCACTTGCTATTAAAGTATTGCATGGTCCATGCCATATGTACCTCTACCCTTAGTTTTTTTTTATTAAATTCTTTGTGAAGTTTTATTGATACGAAAATTCATAACCATTGCTTAATCACACCACTCTTCATTTCAAATCGGAAATATCTCCATAATCGTATCCTGTGTTGTGACCACTAGAAAGTCAAATCCTTTTTCCAATATCCTATGATGAATTTCTACTTTCAGATAACCTGTACTGTGCAAATATGTGCATTATTATAATATAGATCCCCTTATTTTTTCATTAAACTGAGCTCAGAATGAAAATTGAACCCCAAAATATCCAATAGTTCAATGAAGTTAAAGCCAAACGCAAGGGTTCATTGTCGTTCTCAAATTGTGTATAATACTGCTCATTAGAAAGCTCAGACAATATATACTAAAAGTAATATTCACTATTTTCCACTATTCTTATAAATACACTCAATCTCATCTGTTATTTTAGCAGAGAAGGTGGGAACCAGCGAGTCTGAGATTACAAAAGTGGACGCCACGACCCCTGCCTTTGTGATTACACGAGAGAAGGCGACAACCAGTGAGTCTGAGATTACAAAAGTGGACGCCACGACCCCTGACTTTGTGATTACACGAGAGGAGGCGACAACCAGTGAGTCTGAGATTACAAAAGTGGACGTCACGACCCCTGCCTTTGTGATTACACGAGAGGAGGCGACAACCAGTGAGTCTGAGATTACAAAAGTGGACGCCACGACCCCTGACTTTGTGATTACACGAGAGGAGACGACAGCCAGCGAGTCTGAGATTACAAAAAGGGACGTCACGACCCCTGCCTTTGTGATTACACTAGAGGAGGCGACAACCAGTGAGTCCGAGATTACAAAAGTGGACGCCACGACCCCTGACTTTGTGATTACACGAGAGGAGGCGACAACCAACGAGTCTGAGATTACAAAAAGGGGCGCCACGACCCCTGCCTTTGTGATTACACGAGAGGAGGCGACAACCAGTGAGTCTGAGATTACAAAAGTGGACGCCACGACCCCTGACTTTGTGATTACACGAGAGGAGGCGACAACCAACGAGTCTGAGATTACAAAAGTGGACGCCACGACCCCTGACTTTGTGATTACACGAGAGGAGACGACAGCCAGCGAGTCTGAGATTACAAAAAGGGACGTCACGACCACTGCTTCTGTGATTACACGAGAGGAGGTGACCACCAGCGAGTCTGAGATTACAACAGAAAAGGTCTCAACCTCTGAATCTGATATTATATTAGGGGAGGTCACAATTACTGAATCTGACATTATATTAGGGGAGGTCACAACGGGGGTCACAACCACTGAATCTGTGATTTCAACAGAAGAGGCAACTGAAATCGAGTCTGAGATTACAAGAGGGAAGGTCACAAGCACCAAATCTGAGATTATAACAGGAAAGGCCACGACCACTGAATCTGTGATTTCATCAGAGTTGGTAACAACCAGCGAGTCTGAGATCACAACAGGGGAGGACTTAAGCGGTGATTTTTCATCATGCGAAACGCTGCACATTACATATGACACGAGTCGTAGCATGCCTCAGCGTCCATTATTTGGGTTATACTTACGTTCGAACACGACTTTCGATGGGCGTCCAGTTTACATGTTAGAGGAAACAACTTTAAACAGATACAATGTAACACTCTACCATACTACAACAGCTATGACAAACGAATGGGTGATTAGTGAAACAGCTGGACAGCGGGAACATGTACTTATTCGGATTTTCGATGATGCTATGTTCCCGGAGTTTGTCCAAAAAGATGCGTTATCAAAGGGATTCTTTAACGACGAATGGATGGACATTCCCTCACTGCAGTTTAATTGTTTCAAAGGTTTGACGATTTATTTCACTATATTTGAGTTTTCGCACAATTTGGGCAATCCTATCCATGTTTTGGGGACCATTTTCACTGTTTAAAATTAACATTTAGAATTAACTAATCAATATGTTTTATTCCACCACTCTATAATATTTCAAAATGTACATGATATTCAATATATAAGCTTAGTACGATGCAAATAATTAACATAGTTATTCCATATTTATCTTTTGGAAATATATCACTAAAGAAATAATTTGGAAATGTGTCACTTAAGTAGTCATTTGGATATGTGTCGCTAGAGTAGTCATTTGGAAATATGTCACTAAAGTAGTAATTTGAAAATGTGTCACTAGGGTAGTCATTTGGAAATGTGTCACTTGAGTAGTCATTTGGAAATTGTCACTAGAGTAATCATTTGGAAATGTGTCACTAGAGTAGTCATTTGGAAATGTGTCACTAGAGTTGTCATTTGGAAATGTGTCACTAGAGTAGTCATTTGGAAATGTGTCACTAGGGTAGTCATTTGGAAATTTGTCACTTGAGTAGTCATTTGGAAATTGTCACTAGAGTAGTCATTTGGAAATGTTTCACAAGAGTAGTAATTTGGAAATTTACACTACAGTAGTTATTTAGAAATGTGTCACTAGAGAAGTTATTTGGAAATGTGTTACTAGAGTAGTCATTTGGAAATGTGTCACTAGAGTAGTCATTTGGAAATGCGTCACTAGGGTAGTCATTTGGAAATGTGTCACAAGAGTAGTAATTTGGAAATTTCCACTAGAGTAGTCATTTGGAAATGTGTCACTAGAGTAGAAATTTGGAAATGTGTCACTGAGGTAGTCATTTGGAAATATGTCACTAGAGTAGTCATTTGGTAATTTGTCTTTAAAGAAGTAATTTGAAAATGTGTCACTAGAGTAGTCATATAGAAATGTGTAACTTGAGTAGTAATTTGGAAATTTGTCACTAAAGAAGTAATTTGGAAATGTTTCACTTGACTAGTCATTTAGAAATGTGTCACTTGAGTAGTCATTTGGAAATGTGTCACTAGGGTAGTCATTTGGAAATGTGTCACTAGAGTAGTAATTATGAAATTTACACTACAGTAGTCATTTAGAAATGTGTCACTAGGGTAGTCATTTGGAAACGTGTCACTACAGTAGAAATTTGTAAATGTGTCACTAGAGTAAAAATTTGGCAATGTGTCACTAGAGTAAAAATTTGTAAATGTGTCACTAGAGTAGTAATTTTGAAATTCGTCACTAGAGTAATAATTGTTGTCATCATGCTAAATGACACGATATTGTTATGTCGTTCCAGAGAAAACCCCGTGTAAAACTATATACTTAGACTCACAAGATTGGACGCCGGGAGGTGTTACTCCATCGGACACTTACATATTTGGGATTTGGACATTGGATACGACTCAAAAATTCAACAATCGAGTTGTGTACCGCCATGAGAGGCTTGATAATGATCTGTACTTATTTAGAGTTCAACCTTTGTCGTGGGTTATGCAGATAGGGTCTCCTAAAAGTACAGATTTGAATTCTTCAATTGCCCCTTTGGCCATAAGTAATGATTCAAGTATATACCCAGAAGACATTACAGCCCCGATCGCTATGCTTGACAGCAGTGGGAAGCATACATGGACTATAGACACATTCGCTTGTTTTTCAGGTAAAAATTGGTCTCTAATTGATAATCTAGAGCGCAAACGAATATGTTTTAAATGGTCATTTGATTGTTTTGCAGTGTCTCTCCTATTACGTGTTACTTAAGATGTTGCAAGCCACCTCAACCTCAATAACAACATTTTGCATATGTTTTGAACATTTCTGTTTAAAATTTGGCTTAAAGTATCAATTGAACTACTTTGTATTTCTGAACATGAAAAACCTTCACATGACGTTTCATTCGGTTTCCACATGAACAACCCTCGTATAACTTTGTTACAAAATGAACAATCAATTCCCGTTTAACATAATTCTCTATTTAAACTTGGAACGCTTGGAATGTATTGATATCAATCTCCGAAAGTTTTCTTGTCAACTATTATCCGATCCTGTTACTGTAGGGTTGCATTCACATTCCAAGGGCAAAATACCCCTAGCTGATCATGTTTATGTTATTTTTATTAACAATTGCATAATTATTACATCTCAAGCAGAATGATTTTGAGATCCATGCCATAAATCAAGTTATTGCTGCGTAAATTCTGCAACCCCGGTAGAAAATAACCTTTTTTGCCCATATTATATTAAAATATTGTTTTTCACTTTCCAGTTGAAAATACATGCGATGCTCTAAATGTTAGTAGTACTAGTCAAAATTGCCAAGATGAGGAATTCGTCGGTATTTACGATAAGAGTGGAGAAACGCATTCTCGACCATACTACCGGAAAATTGACGATCCAAAATATTTCCTTGGATTCAGTTTCGTGCAGGAGTCCATTCCAATATGGAGTTTTATATTCACCAATCTGTTTGTTGGTTATATTTATGAGTTCACACCAGACCCTCTAAAAATTCGTAAAAAGTCCTTGACTATGGAATGCATTGATAACCCTAAACTAACAACAGTGCTTGACATAACCACAGAGGCAACAGCTAATGCTGACATCAAAACAAGGTCTGCTATTACCACTCAGTTAGACGTTGAGACAAAAGATTCTACAACCACAACGAGTGCTGTATCAACTGAGTCTGGGTTTGAAATAGGGGCTGTTAAAACGATTGAGCATAGTGATGCTATAGACGAAAATCTCACAACTGAGCCTCATATTATAACAGAGTCTGGTTTAAAAATTGTGTCTGACAATACAATAGAAGTTGCAATTGATCCTGACTACACAACAGAGTCTACTTTGGCAATCAATACTGACGCTACAACTGAGGATGCAACAACAATTAAGCTTGATGCTACAACTGAGGAGGAAACAAGTAATTCTGCTGCTACAGCTAAGGATGCAACAACAGCTAAGCCTGATACTACAACTGAGGATACAACAACTAAGTCTGATGCTACAACTGAGGATGCAAAAACAGCTCGGCCTGATGCAACAACATCTCAGCCTGATGCTACAACAACTGAAGATGCAACAATAACTATGCCTAATGTTATAACACATGCTATAAACGCCAGAACTGATGTTATGACAACAATTAAACATGAGGGTATACTCGAGGACGCTGCTACAACAAAGGCGGTTGTCACAAACGAAACAATGCGGTTGTCCACCGGTCCAGCGGATACCACGTCAACAGAGAGCAGCATATCGAACAAAAGAAACAACGTTACAGCGTGTTATAACAAATGTAGCAAAGGAATGGTGCAAAATATGAATGGCGAATGCGTTGGTAAGTAATTGTATTTATTTGTAATTTCATTGTCATCTTGAAATTATTATATGTGATTGTGGGGAGGTTTAGCTACACGTTTATCAGAAAACGTGTACGTGAACATGACATATTAAGACTCTCATGGGCACTGCTCCCCTTTTAATTTTTTTCTGCCATGGACCCGATGCGAACCTAACATAAAGAAATATCTGAGAACACAACCAGTAATAAAAAACAAAGCCCGAATATACAAAGCTCTGATGTCACTCATAGAGGAAAAATGCTGGCATCATCACCATTCCAATATCATTAACAAAATCCAAAATCGCATGACAATGGAATATTTCAGTCGTGAATTTTGTCAATGGTATTGAAAAACATACTTATTAAAGAAATTCAAATTGCTAAATTCTCTTTGAGATCTAAAACTATATACATGTATACTCAAACTTTTATAGTTGGAAAAACATTTCAAATTGAGATTACATTCTCTCTTCGCTGGGACGACAGACTGGTGAAACCATCGCAAATGTACATTCAGATGGAGTCTGACATACTTTGTTCAGTAAGTTCATCGTTATGATATCATCTGAATTAGCAGCCGATCATTTTTTACAAAATTGGAATGATCTTTTGAAATACATGCCTTTGTTGAGTCGAAGGAATGAGTTGATTTGATGACCGTCAGACTCTGCTTCCCTAACATTTAAATACATACAAACTTTTAGACTTAGACGAATAATTGTATTCAGCGCCTTCCAACTATTCCAGACCTGGTACAATTTGCCAACCGGATCACCCTATAAGCCAAGGGGTATTCTTTAAAATCTATTGCATGCTAGTATTTTTCTATTTCAGGCAGAACGGGGTTTTACTCCTATGATAACAATGACAATTGGTTTGAACTTGACTAATCTATCACCTGGATCTATAATAGCAAACCTTACTGTTACTGCTGCTCCAATAAATGAGTCAATGGCTGACTACAACGTTACGCTAAAGGACATCGTTCATGCATTTGATGCGAGAAGGGCGAGTGGAGGCAAAGAGAACCTTCCATATACACCAGATTCTATTACCGGTGCAAGTGCTATGTATCCATATTTGTGTATGAAAGGTCTTTTCAACATGTTCTACAACTGGATTTGTTTTAAATTTGGCGAGTGTTTTAAAATTGCAAATTTTGGTGAATTGAAAATAGTCGCCAAAATCCCCGGGATTTGACATGTTTTTCATTCGGTGCTGAGTGCACTAAAGCTGAACTAATTATACCCGATTCACTCTTTCAATAGTTGAATAGTAAACACAAATGAAATCACACTTTAAACTGTACATGTCATGTTAAATTCAATATACTTTAGCTGAACTAATTACACCCACTAATTTCTCAATAAGCTCACCTCAGCCAAAACAAAACGTTGAAATGGATTTTTCCTAAAATTGGATCATTGGCCATTTAACTTTCATAAGAGACTGTACCCATTTTAGGAGAAGATAATGGCCTCTGGCTTCGTCCTTTGGCCATTATTTTTCCTAATACCCACGACTCATTGTTTATCCCTAACATGTCATGCACTACTAACGTTTCCATCTCAGATTACAACGAGTGTGCCGATCAAGAGGATCTAGCAATGAGATGTGATGAGGCGGCCAGGTGTATAAATACGATTGGATCATTTGAATGTGTTTGTCCTGTTGGTACGATAGATGTCAGTCCTGATCCTACATTCACAGGGAGAAAATGTTCATATAGTAAGTTACATTATGATATAAAGCTTGATAAGGGTAGCCCACAATTTAATGTTGATATTTTGTGGGTTTAAATGGGGTTAGCTCTTTGGACCAGAAATACAGTTTGGACCATAAATAAATACAGTTTGGACCATAAATAAATAGCCTAAGTTATGGATTTTTTGAAGTGAGAATTACCCATGTTAGAAATTAGACACTTTTCGAGAGGCCACATCAGTAGATTACAAAATGTAAAATATACAAATTTTAGGGAATATATGAAAATGTATCTAGTCAATATTGGAAACTATGGGCTTTAAAACTACATGTACCATGGTTTGGAAATGGTGATAGAAAATCGATTTCTCATTTGTTTATGGTCCAAACTGTACTTTCGGTACAAAAGGTTTTATAGTTGCGTAAAATAGTTCCATCATATCTTTTTTATTCTAGGCGAAACTGACTCTGGTGTATACATCATATTAGCTGTCGTTAGTCTGGCGGCAGTAACGGTTGTCTGCATTATCGTTTGCTCCAGTCTGATCTACCTAAAAAGAAAGCGCTCGCGATTGGAAAGAAAATTTATCAAATATTTCAACAGGGATACGACTAGGAGAATGCCCATGAGTCGGCTACCCATGGCGTATAACGACATCCAGGGATTGGGAGATCATGGGTCACAAAGTAGGCGCCAAGAGGGAGTCTATGGTAACAGAGAATAGAGGAGCAGAAATAATGGACAGATTATGAATATTTATCCAAGATTGAACAATTGTACTTGCTTTATATTTTATTAACTCAAAGATTGTCTTCTTGGCATCGCTTCCAGTGTTAATTATTATTTAATAGACATTTTCATCATCCATAACTACATGTATATCCAAGATAAATGAATAACATCCGGTCGTCAATTTATAGATAATACTTATGTATATACTATATAATATAGTATAGTATATAATGTAATGTATGGATAAAACAATAATAACTGATAATAGTTATGCTCTCAATATAAGAAATCTATAAGAAGCGAAGTAAATGACAGAAAATATCAATATACATATATACTCAAAGAATAAACGTTGATGAAAAGTTACTTGTAAAAGATATATAATTTCAAATTAATACATTTAATCTGATTAACATATTATAATAAAACCACATAGATGTAATATTGTGTAGTTTCCTAAAAAAAGTATATCACGTATCTCGAACTTTTATAATTACTTTTTTTTACCAGAGGTCGATTTACTGACCCGTCTCTCATTTCGAAGAAAATGGTTTATTTTCAATGTTTACAAGAAATAAATAATTGTTTTATATGTTAGTACTAATGTTAATGCTATATTTACACCCAACAGTGCGTATAAACAGCTACCCCAATGTTGTATTTTAAAAATTTACAGTTGTAGCCGATTATGAGCAAACAAGGGACAAAAGAATGACGCGGGGTTGACTATATTTTTGGGAAATGGAAAAACTCCAGCAATTTGAATATTGTAGCATTACTGCAGTCTGCTAGACAGTCCAAAGTCTAATTTCAGTCCAAAAGTCTTAAAAGTCTAATTATGGGATTTATTATAAGAAGTTCTGCTCAAATTAGTAATTTTTCAATAATATATGGATTTTAAGAGGTAACCTTCTAGACCTTTTAAATCTCGTCTTAACTCTGGAAGAAGTATTGAACTACATGTAAGTATTATGTTAACTATTTCAGCGACCAAGATACCGAATTAAAACAGTAGTACAGTATTACTAGATAATGATCATGACCAAACGACTGACAGCTTTTGACCAATCCTTTTAAAAGAATCATGTGTCACACCTTCGGCATATATTTTAGGTTGTAATTTCAAGTGTATAGTTTTAGATGTAGAGTTAGTTTATTGTATTTGTAACGTTACCTTTTAGTGAAATGCTCCTTCAGTGTGCTAGGATTACTCCTAATAAAGTGCGAAATCACGGATTTAAAAGGAAAAAACAATCTTTTACATTAAAATTGCAAACTGGTCACTTGATCCTTCGTAAAAGGAGGTCGAATCCTTAATGTTGTCACGTTTAAATGATGCATTTGAACTTTGCGACAAATTGTGTCATTTATGTCATCATGGAGGAAGTTCTTTACTCAATTTTTAGCAATATATAAATACAACATTGCCTTTTGAAAATGAAATAAAGAAACCAAACTACTGTTATATGTACACGGGTAAAACATATTCTCATCTTTTTGTTGGGAGCAACATAAACGGATGTGTATATTTTAGGCATTATTTGGTCGACCATTATTACACGATATACGATGTTGCTGAAAACAGTTTTCCTGATTGTATCGATGTTAGCATCAAGTATTATGGGTAAGACTTTTGAATTAATTTTAATTAATTTAAATAAATTATGAACTAATATAAATACATGTCAGGCAGATGTCATAGTTTTCGTTGAACTATAAAGAGCTTGACAAAGCATAATGTTTTTAGACTGCAAAATTAAACCACTTAAGAATAAACGCCTTGTATCTCTCATATCGCCTTGAATTCCCAAAAATGGGTTTCTTATTGCGTGAATGTGGGAATCAATCTTACGATCATAATTCTATTATCTGAAAAAAGGATCGAGATATCCGACCGAATATAGAAGTCGATGAAGATGCATAAGAATTTAAAAGGTGCGTTAACTACATGCGTATATCCGATCAAATATTGAAGTTGCTGAAGATATGGAAATACCCAGCCTGCAATATCCAAATGCATAAGAATTTAAAAGGGGCGTTAACTACTGGCATATACAGGGTGGGCGAATAAAAACTGGAACATTTTTCTATTTGTGATACTCCCTAGAACTGCTTGTTGTGCATTGAACAAAACGTATTCGTGTTGGGTGTAAATAATATTATAATATATATTTTTATTCACAAGTATCCACAAAAATTCAGATACTGTTAAAATGATTATTTTGTGAAAATGTTAAAGATTAAAGTATGTATATGTATGAATTTTGGCTTGTCATGGTCATGATCTGTATACTGCGTGCGTCATGAAAAATGTCAAAATTTTCTCTGCTTGAGACATCACTGCTGAAAATACAGTATCTTTCATACCATACAATATGTACCCTTCAAATGGTCTTAACACAATTTCCATCAATCAAAACTATATGTAGTTATCTCTAGGAAAAGCAAGACATGTCTACCTTGAATAATATAGCTTAAGTGACCTCAATTCTTTTTCAAAACTGGCACAATAAGTGACAATATGTCTCAAAACCTGTCATTTTAGCCATGACTGACCGTTAGATACAGCTCAGACTGATTGTTCAGGTAGGTGGCAGACAAGTTCAGGAAACCCTTGTGTTGAGTCAAAAAATTGGAACATTTTTCCATCAATTGTAACTTTTTTGTTAGTCATGTATTATCTTCAATATTTTAGAAAATTGAAGAACAATTCATTGTCATTCTGTAAATATGAATATACAAGCTCAACATTTAATTACTGAACATGTCCTACACCTACCTTAACAATCAGTCTGAGCTGTATTTGACAGTCATGCTTGGCTTTAATGATATGTTTTGAGACATATTGTGCCTGTTTTGAAAAAAGCTGAAGTCAGTTAAGTCATATTATCCAAGGGAGACATGTCTAGGTTCTCTTGGAGATAATTACATATGTTTTAATTGATGGAAATTGTGTTGAGACCATTTGAAGGGCATATATTGTATGGTATGAGATACTGTATTTTCAGCAATATGTCTCAAGCAGAGAAAATTAGGAAATTTTTCACGACGCACACAGTATAGATCATGACCATGACAAGCCAAATTTAATCATACATACATATTTTTATCTTTAACATTTTCACAAATATTCATTTTACCAGTATCTGAATTTTTGTGGATTGAACTGCAAAAATAAAGAGAATAGAATTAATAGAAAAATGTTCCAGTTTTTATTGGCCCACCCTGTATACGATCAAATATAGAAATTGCTGAAGATATGGAAATATCCAGTCTGCAATATCCAAATGCATAAGAATTTAAAGGGGGCGTTAACCATGTAATCAATAAAAAAGACAGACCTGCTGGACATTCAGACAAACGACATAATATGGACATGACACATTCAAAAATTTACCCGTTCTATGCAAGTTACTCCCAGATCGTTTGTAAACGGTATTGTTGATGTCGAAAGATTACAAATTAAACCTTTGTAAGCTTATATATCTAGTAGTATTTAAAACCACTGAAAAGTATTGTGAAATATTAACTTCTTCGAATAGAAACTCTTTCTATAAGTGTGTTTCAAAGTCAAAAGGACATATCACTTTGACTGTTTCCAATCCTCACCGACCTGTCATATTCCTCCTCTTCAGTGTCTCATTATTCAATGGTGATATGTATCTGATATGTATTTTAAAAACATCAAAGAAAATCTATAAGCAAATATGAAAAATAAATTGTCAGCCCCAGGATCAAATCAGAGAATAAAAAATAAAAAATAAACGTGCATTTTACGTCTCGTCATCATTTCTGTTTTGGTGTTCCTAACTTTATTCAATGGTCTCCTTATTTATATTCTTTCTAGTTATATTTCAATAAGGTAAGAATTATTTCAGTAGCTGATGATAAATCATTAATCTGACCCCTTGGCCACCTATGGCAATTATTATGTTTAGGGCAGGGACTGCAGTCTGTGATACCACACAATGAATTTTTGATCTGCAGGCAGTTAAAGTCCAAGCTTTATAAGATGGATAGATGGATATTGTATTTAGACTTGTATTTCAGGATGTGGTCGACGTCGATCTCCACCACCTCGTGAGTATTTAGTTTATGATATGCTTCAAAGAGTTTAATTAAATATGAGATAATGGAGGAGGGATTTGGCGGTTATTTGAATTCCCGTATATGCTCATTTCTGAAATTATGTTTAAAGAGGAAGAGCTCATGAACGTTCATGATAATTGTCTATCAATCGTTTCATCTAAGGTTCATGTAGCAACACCGATGGTCACCGTGAGTAAAATTATTACAATATGAAGTTTTAGTACTACGGCCAAGGCGATTTGTGTCCAAAACACCTAGATTCAATTTGACTTTAGATTCCTGTTGGGGACCCCAAGGCATGTTAAAAAAGTTTGTGAACCCTTACAAAGCAGGCTCAAAAGTGCTGAGTCAGCAAATTTTATCATTTTCGAGTCAGAGTTTGACCATATGCTTGAAACTATTTAATATCTCATTTGAGGTTGTTGCAATTATAATGAAACATTGTTAATACACCAGTAAGGCATGTATGAAGAATTCCTGAAAGTTTGGGCCTTATCCAACAGTATTTCACTTATCAAAGCTTGTCATGCTGTCTGGCAATTTTAAACAAGACATCAAGCTTTTGAAATGAAGCAATAAGGAACAAAATCGAGGTTCAAACAATGACAGACGTTGATATGTTATCGTATGAAAACTTGCAGTTACCAGCAACCTTATGGAGGGGTTGTATATGCTTTGTATTATATGTGTCATAAATTGTTTAGTTGTAGAAACCTGAAGCCAAAGGAAATAATAGTGCTTTACATTCTCTCCAAGTGATCAATTCCGTTGCACTGGGTTTGGTGACATTACTTATATGATATGTGACATTACGCGAGTTTGGTCGCCTGGCCAACATATTCCAATGGTGCAGAATCCCACTCGCCCCATCAAGTCCCACCAAGCCATATCGAGTCCCATTGGCCTAACATATGCACTTGTTTAAATGCCCAGGAAATGGCCAAAATCAAACATATGACTGTCCAAAATCTGATGCACTAATTTCCCTCCTCCTTTGGATGTGTTCCCATACCAACCGAAATAGTGCCCAAAAGCCATACCAAATTCCCAAATATGAAACCAATGCCATACCAAATGTCAAAATATAGGACCAATGCCATTCCAATGCCATGACTGGTCCAAAGTAGAATATTTCTTGGGAAAAAAGCTATTTATTTAAACTGAAGAAGGTCCCAAGAAGAAGGCAATCTTTGAGGATATGTGTAACTACTAGACCAATTCCATACCATAATTGTGAGATAACATATTTTCCATGACCATTCTCATACCAGAAAGTTGAAAAATCTGACCATTCATCCCTCAAAAGTCATAATGAGGGGGCATTCTCATACCACATCCTAAAATTTGGGTCCATTGCCATACCAAATGTCAAAAAAGGTACCCCATGTGCGCCGAGGATCCCCGTCAAGGTTTCTATACAGTGAACCCCCCGGGGGTTCAATCGCCACAAAAATTTCGGTTTTCAGTCAGGGGGGGGGGGGGGTGCGATTGTGGCATAAAAAAAGCCAAAAATTAAGATCTATCTTGAATTTTAAAAATCTTGATTGAACTTCCTTCAAAATAGGGCTAGACGCTTTAAATAAAGAGCATTTTAAAATTCTTTTATTCTTCTATCTCATGGTTATATTTTTATTGGTTATGGGGGGGGGTGCAATCCCATCCCTGGCTACGCCTATGGACAAGATCTATTATTTTGACATAAACAAAACATACATCATCTGTTCTACCAACTACAACTAAACATCATTTGTTGTAACAATTTGTTATTATATAGCTAATTATTTGCAGCAACAATAGGAGTCTCGTTGCAGTTTACATGGACCCTATACAATAAACCATGTACACCCCCTTCATAAGTTTGGCACCTGGAAGTTATTATATGATAGCACATGAAAGTCTGTCAATTTTTAAACCTTGATTATGTTCCTTATTACCATATTTCAGATACTTCGATTCCATATGCCAAAAAAATAAACAGGCTTTAATAAGTGATTCATGTTACGCGGTTAACAATATATGTCATATTCCGCAACGAATATGGCATATTCACTTGCTGTGTATGACAGATTCACCTGCGGTATATGGTATACACACTAACCAATGAGAATGTGATACAGAAGTACGCAATTGTCAATTGCATCGATTGAACGAACAAGTAAAACTTATAAATTATTATATAATGATTACTGAATCAACAGTACAGTGTATTGAATATATCAACTTATGCATAAGTATCACACGTAATAAACGTACTCAATCAATCCAAGATTCATATATTAAAACTCGACGGACTAACTTTATTGATTTTCAGCGTAGTTTTACATTTAGAGTCGATTCTCACAACCAATCAAATCGACGCTTTCCGTATCACGTTTTCACCTGCGGTATATGGCATATTCCGAAAGTGAGTATGGCATATTCTGCAGGTGAGTATCGGGTATGCACTGAAATCGATGTATCGCATATTCATTGTGGAATAACGCATACTCACCTGTGGAATATGACATATACCGCAGGTGAGTATAGCATATTCACACGTATTACAAATACCATGCAACCATGAATATATGCCATATTCCACGTAACAATTCAAAGGGGTTCGAGTTGCCAAACTTATGATGGGAAGTGTTATCATTCATAAACATGAACCATAACTACATGAACAACAGGAAAGAATGGCACCTGAAATACAATTTTGAAAATGTTATTAGTACACATACAAGTATTTCCAATTGCTGACCACACATACCCTAAACGGTTTTCTGGGGTATGGCAATGATAAGCTGTAAAAATATAAAATGGTACATGATGAATATGTTTAGTATATTATGATGTCACATATAGTGTTTTGATTTATTTAGAATAACACTTTTTGCTATAATGATACACATTTTCTATTTGACCCTAGCAACAAGTTCAACAACTGAAGTGTAAGGTGCCACGCCCCCTTTCTTGAATTTTTAGGGGAAGGTAAAGAGAAAAATCAGAAAAATAGATGCATGCACTTTTTATTAAAACTTATGCAAGAAATATTTGCTAACACCATCAGTTAAGTTTTTAATCAGGTTTTATACACCATAGGCTCTTACTGTTTTTTAAATGACTGATTAAAAATCGACTGATTAAGACATTTTGCAGAGAAATTATGTACTTTTAGGGACAAATTATCCCATATCTGTACCAAATTTTATTGGATAAGACCCAAACTTTCAGGAATTCTTCATACATGCCTTATTGATATATTGAAAATGTTTCATTATAATTGCAACATCTTCAAATGAGATATTAAATAGTTTCAAGCATATGGTCAAACTCCAACTCGAAAATGATAAAATTTGCTGACTCAGCACTTTTGAGCCTGCTTTGCAAGGGTTCACAAACTTTTTTTCACATGCCTTGGGGTCCCCTACAAGAATCTAAAGTCAAATTGAATCTAGGTGTTTTGGATACAAATCGCCTTGGCCGTAGTACTATTTAAGCTTGCAATGTTTTTTTTAATTTTTTTTCTCTAAATTAAAATCAATACATAATTACACTTGACACTTTTAATAAGTGTATCAGTGTGAAAAACATAACATATTAATCTGAGTCACATGGAAATGAGAAAAAGAACAATTAAAAATATTTACTCAGTCACAAGAGAATAAAATAGTTTACAATTAATAAAATGTACATTTATATGTTTGTCAATAAAGTTCATATTTTGAAATCATTTGAATTTTAAAATTCTTTTTAAAACAGTTAATGGACGTTGATGTTTTCAAAGAAGTTGGCAAATTATTCCAAAGCTGAGCACCTGAATATTTTATTGAGTGTTGACCTATAATTGTTCTAAATTTTTTCATGTAAAGACAATTTTGGAATCTTGTCTCATAAAAAGAGGTGGGCTATGTGCTAAAAAGTCAGAATTTGTGATTATTCTCACTGCACGTTTTTGTAACAAAAGCAATTTATTCAAAAATGTTTTACATGCATTACCCCATATGATGTTGCAATAGTTCAATTGTGATAATATGAGTGAATTATAAATGGAAATCATAGTTTTTATATTCAATTTATATTTAATCTTTCCCAGAATACCAATAATTTTTGATATCTTATGTATTACCTCATTTATGTGCTCATTCCATTTTATATAATTTACAATCAATTGTTACTCCCAGAAAATTTGTATGCATTACTCTTTAAAGAATATTACCCCCTATTTTTATATCAAAATCTTGGTTTTCATCAATATTCAACGTTGATCTTGTAAATAGCATATAATTTGTCTTGTCTATATTCAAAGAAAGTTTATTTCATTTGAACCATTCTAATGTCTTTTCTATTTCTAAACGAGTTGAGCTTTTATCTAGAGATATCCTCGCTTCTTCCAAGAAGGAGAGGAATGCCATATAAGTTGAATAATGTTTTCTAAAACCAAACTCCCCATTACTAAAATCCAATCCATATCCTAAGTTGCTATTTAACTTTTAGCTGTAAAATGCAGTAGTCTGTCTACAGTCTCGAACGGCCGTACATCTTGCACAAATGGTTATAATCACAATTCAGTTTGTACAACAACGTGTAATTCAGGATATAGAAGAGTAGGAAGTAGTTCAACAAAATGCCAGTCTAATAAACGATGGACTGTATCTCAAGCAAGATGTCAAGGTATGTACAGGGTGGGCCAAAAATGGGGCACTCTAATGTTTTATATTATAATTTAAAAGATTGTGTTGCTAATTAGTATAAATATTTAACATTTGTGGATGCCCGTAAAGATCAAAGTCAAATGATGCATGTTATATTATTTCTAACACATGGCATATGGCACAAAATGGCGCATTACTGCCAAACACAGCTATTAATTTTTTTAAAGAATTCATGAATTTTCATAATTTAATTTTATGTGCCTTTTAGTCAAATCGACCCCTATGTTATGTTTGTTGGAAACAATTTTTAGGTCCACATTGAGCGTCGTGTTTATTTGATTATTTACATTTCAGTTGTGACGTGTAGCGGTCCATCAAGTACCCGAAATGGCTATATATCTTGCACAAATCGTTACTACTATTACAATACAGTGTGCACGACAAGGTGTTATTCAGGATTTAGAAGAGTGGGCAGTTCTTCATCACGATGTCAGTCTAATGGTTACTGGACAGCATCTCAAGCAGCATGTCAACGTAAGTGATTGTTTGAAATGCTTGAAGATGACAAAATGTAACAATCAAGGAAATTTCGAGATAATCATAAGATAATCAATTCAAAAAATTTTCCGAATTTTTCAGAATTATTTTGGATGATTTTTCATGAAACTCTATCATAAAAATACGACATGTACACATTTTATAGTTTCGCATCAACTAACCATATTTTAATTTGTAAGTACATTATGTAAACATTTCAGCTGTATCGTGTAGCAGTCTATCAACTACCCGAAATGGCCGTACATCTTGCACAAATGGTTACGTATACAATTCAGCGTGTACGACAACGTGTAGTTTAGGATATAGAAGAGTAGGAAGTAGTTCGATACGATGCTTGTCTAACATGCGATGGACTGCGTCTCAACCAACATGTGAACGTATGATTTTCATTCTTTTATTTATACATTATGAAAATAATGAAGACATTATTATACGTTACCACTATTGTTGCAAAATGTGGAAATTATATTATTTTGAATGATTATATTTGACATAAAATGATACAGTGTTGAGCGGTAAGTTTCAGACATTAAAACTAAGAACTGCCAGTATACACAGCACACCCCCTTATAAGATTAAAAATCAAATTCAGCAACTATTCGACGAGTACTACTTATTGAAATCTAATTTATTAATTTGCAATTTTGTCGTATTTCCAACATAGTACGTTATGGAGGAAAATAATTTGAACACGGCTTTTACGGGCTGTTTTATGTGGACGTCAGTCTTGCGAAACTAATGGAGGGGAGATCATTTAAGAAATCTAGGAAGAACGACAGAACAATTTCCTACCATATTTTAATTTCCAAATAAATTAGTAGTATGTAAACATTTTAGTTGTATCGTGTAGCAGTCTATCAACTACTCAAAATGGCCGTACATCTTGCACAAATGGTTATCATTACAATTCAGTGTGCACGACAATATGCAATTCAGGATACAAAAGAGTGGGAAGTTATTCGATACGATGTCAGATAAGTACTCGATGGACTGCATCCCGAGCAACATGTCAACGTATGAATTACATTTATATACATGTATACATTATGAAAATAATGAACACATTTTTTCTTCATATCACATTGCAGAATCAGATTGTTATAATTGCTAATGATTTGTTACGAGTGGTAAGACGTTACCACTATTATTGCAAAATGAGGAAAGTATATTATTTTGAATGATTATTTGAAATAAAACAATACAATGACCTAAACTTTCAGACAGTAAAACTGAGAACTGGTAATATCGAGCTATACGATGCATAAATCGTTATAAGGTTAAAAATCAAATTCAACCATTCGACCATGATGTTGACGTCAGTCTAGCCAAACTAACCGAGGGGATACAATCAAAGACAATCAAATCTAGATAGAACCACACAGCAATATTTACGAATAACGTTAAATACATTATAAATGTAAACATTTTAGCTGTATCGTGTAGCATTCTATCAACTACCCGAAATGGCCGTACATCTTGCACAAATGGTTACGTATACAATTCAGCGTGTACGACAATGTGTAATTCAGGATATACAAGAAGAGGAAGTAGTTCGATACGATGTCAGTATAATGGGTATTGGACTGCATCTCAACCAACATGTGAACGTATGATTTTCATTCTTTCTATACTACATTATGATTATGAACATATGTTGTTTAAATTGATAATGATTAGTAACGAGTGGTAGTACATGTACGTTATCAATATTGTTGCAAAATGAGGAAATTTAAATGATTATATTCTAACGAGGCATTAACATACAAAATGTCACTACATAGGTACCCGTATAGATATCTCGAGTGTTATTGACTTTTCGGCTTATCTCTACTAATCCACTCGAGTTAAGCCTTTAAGTCAACAAACCGACCCTTCGCTAACCCTAAGGCCCGATAAGAGGCTTCCTAGCCCCCGAAAATCGACCCTATTTCCCTCCCCCACCACGCCCCTACCCAGGGTATAGTTAGGGGTGAAGTCTTCTAGGCCTAACCTAACCCCCCTAAACACTTTGGCGCGGGTCCCATCTCTCTAGCTCTTCCCGTTCGGGAGATAGAAATCGGGCTGTCGGAGCCGCTTTCTTTGATCTCGCCGACACCCCCTCCCTCGCATATTCAGGCAATTTCAGTTATACCCTTACTATATTCCTCCAGTCTTAACCCTAATCGCTATAACGGATAAAATTGGTTTTTACCGAACCTAACATTATAATAAAAACTAGTAGACTTATTTCACGTCAAAATTCTCTTGATACCACACAATAATTGTAAAATAAAACTCCCTAATAAATGATGTCTTTCATTTGTCGAAATGTAGCCACATCCCCACATTCTAAGTTCTGTGAAGTTTTACGTTTTAAATCATATTGTCTGTGCCTGCATGTATTCTTAGCTCAAAATAGTGGCTGAATCTTACGAACTGTACATTCGATATGTACATTAAATCAAAACTTGTAATCATAATAGCATAGTAGTCTACTAACATTTTCATTCAATAATGACATAACGATAATATGTTTTTAATACATAAACAACTATATTCTGATATATTTTGTTTTTGTTTCGTGAATTATTATGTTTACAATATTCTTGACGATTAGCTTAACTATCTTATCTAGCATAACTATAAACAAATATTTTACACTACATAGTCTCTTTGAAAGGTGCAAGTTTGAAAAGTATCAGAATGTGATCTTTGGATTCTGATCTGCATATCAGAAACATAACGTTTGACCAAACCATCGTTCAATTGCGTATTTGAACAGAAGTCTGGTAATATATCTTCTACACTTCTGCCCTTGCACCATTGAACAGAAAAGTATATGGTGTATTGTCCACACACTGATGAATCCCAACTTTGAAGTCTTACTGAAGTCGATATAATTTTCATTTTTAAGCTCTTTGCAAATGTTTCGAAATCTGAGTTGTAATAAGACGGTGCGTGGCCGTAGGAATCTACAAAATACACGTTTCTTCTGCTATCTCGCTATCTCTGGGTACTATAAAGAGGCACCAATGTTGACCCTCTTGAGCTGTTTTGTCTGTATTACTAACTAATATTTCGCACTTTGGAGCATTGTGTAGGACTAAGCTATGTAACTCATCGCTACCAAACACTCCGCAATGTATATTTTTGGTTAAGTTATTGCTTTTCAAAATACAATTAATCTCCGTGTTCATTTCGTCGTTAAATCAGTTGAATATAACCTTTCTGGACTTGTCTATTTCGAAGACTGTGGGGAAGACACGAACTGAAATGTTATCTTCGATATTGAGTTTACATGGTTAAGACTTACAAAGTTCAAGCAGTCAACTTATACCAATACTGCGTTGATTAAATGTAGTTTCCCGTCCATAATGACCATTATAATAAGCCCATTTTCTCAAAACGCAGAGAATCATATATTCTTATTATGTTTTGTATTTTTATCGACTTTTTCATGTTTACAATAATCTTCACTAATTTAACTATTAATAACAAATTTAATCCGCACATTCTCTTCTTTGCCTTTTTATCTGCATATTTGAACAGAAAGTTTAACCAAGCCATCGTTCACTTGGGTATTTGTACTGAAGTCTGATTATATATCTTGTACAGACCTGCCCTTTCACCATTGTACCGAAAATATATCAGTATTGTCCACATACTGAAGACAAGGCATACTGAAGTTGAGACAACGTTTCTTTGTAATCTCTTCGTAAATGTTTCGAAATCAGAGTTGTTATAAGACGGTATGTGGCGGTATGAATCTATAAAATAGACGTTGGACATTCCTCGCCTGTTCTTGTAGATAACATACTGTACGTGTACATCGAAATTAATGCTATTGTTAAATATTCGGCCCAAATATGTAGAGTGCTTAACGCTTTCAAGGAAAGTTGTCATTAAAAGTGAATCGCATATTGGATTTTGAGAAAAAACAATTGTTATCTTGAAAGTGTTAACGATAAGGTGATACCTCTTACAGAATTTAAATAGACAATTTAACATTCTTTCAGCTCAATCTTCAATATTTGAATATAAAATTAAACCATCAGTCCAAAGTAAAAGATTTATCTTATGACCATCAATTTAAATTTTACACTCTTTTGCTAAATAGTGTGACAAATCGTCAAGGAAGTGGTTGAATAAGTAATTACTTAGCCCTGCATTATGTCGGCATATGTCTCGAAAGTAGGGGCGATACAATCTTTGCGTTTCAGACAAGTTTTCGATTTTATATCCATATGAAACTAGTTGAATTAGGTCGTATATCCAGTTTGCATGGTTTACACATTAAACATATATATTAACATAATCGAACGCTTTTCTGAAGTCAATCCTAATTCGTTTCTTTTACTCGTTTATAGTGAGATATATGAGTGCGTAAGATAAATAAAGTGTGCTTTGTAATTGCGTCGACAACATTGCCTGTGCAAGCTTAAACATTTATTACTCTATAATTATCAGGATCAAACGTACTAGTATACAACCTTGCTTAGAAATAGTTTATAACATGCCTATTCCCCATTCATTTGGGTAATCTACACTTAGAAAAACATGATTAAAAGAATGGTGATATAGTCCATGGTATGAAATCTTTAGGACGTTTAATAAAGGAGCTGGCAGCACACTATAGCGCAGCGATATTTGAACTAACATTAACATACCTACATATGTTCCCTAATAATTTTTATTACAACCGTTTAATATACTTCCAGCTTTCAGGCTGAATTATGCCTGCCATTAACAGAGAAAAATGAAATCCCAATTTTTCCCGATTTGGAGTACACAATGCAACAGAAAATAATACAAAATTATTTTAAATAAATGATTTAGGTTTCTAAGCTGTAAATATGAGGTTGTTTTTCTTATCAATACCAAGAAATTATGTAATCAGTGTATCGACGTTTTGTATTGTTTCTCAGGTATTAATAAGATAAATGTTACAAATGAATCATTTTTATATTAGAATGACAAATGCTTAAATTATGCTAGTTTTTCACAAAATGGGTCTCAGTACGCTTTGAGATATGGACTTTTATTCAGCGGTGAACATTATCAATAAAGGAGGGCATATTGCTCTTCCTTGAATAATTGGTACTACAGCTAAATTATATTTCTCGTAGTTAGATATAGCTCAGTTGCTTATAAAACAACCATCAAGACTTGGTCGAATTCATGAATAATTGAGAAAAACCGTTATCATTATCTTCCTAAAATCTGATTGTATCCAGCGGTAAGGTCAAAGAAGAAACAACCACCAGAAAACTTGATGATAGCCACAAGTAATGTCGCGGAAGAATTGTAAGGCGTTCGATTGCATATGTCTCTAATTGATTATTACACATGCCCTTGGAATATATGAACATTCCAACACCTCTGTAACATTTAATTAGATATATAATTATTTGTTATTGTATTATGTTTTATAAAACATGAACAATAATTTGTAGTTAAACTCTTTGCAATTATATGGAAAAATTCTGGTAATAAAATGTATCAACTGGTAGGAAAACTGATATGTTCCCAATCATAAATTACCTAAAAATTCCACACAATTCTGTTGAATCGGCTTGGCTCATATTTGAAAATTCAAACAAAATGTGAAAAATACACTTGCGTAATTACATTTATCAAACACCGACATCTACAGTAAAATCATAGTATATGTTTACATTATGATAATCAATTTTTTGCTCGTATGCTTAGAATAATGGTCTGTGTCTTATAAAATGTATAAAAGTTCGAATCAAAATATTTAAGTTTTTTGACCCCTTGTGTTGAAAGACATTTTTCGACCCGAAAGCCGGAACTTTTTCAGCAAATGGTATTTTTAAAGAATCAAGACATATATATACACCTTCATAAATATTGGTTCAAATGTTGCTGCGCTATAGTATATATATATATATATTATTCGGAAATCATACCATGAACTAATATCAGGAATGAGTGATTTGATGTTTTAATAATATTTGAGGGTAAACCATCAATTATTCCAGCAGCTTTATCATAATTTATTAACTCTATTTAAAGCCATATTCACTTCAGCTTATTCTTGAATCTTGTTCCAATATTGTCACTCAATTTCATTTGTGTACTTGAACTACAAACACCAAACTTGTCTCTGCTCGTTTACAATGATGTAACAAAACTAGATAAATTGTTTTGCCAAATAATAGAAGATGGTATTTAGTTGTAAACGCAATGAATCATTGTAGGTTGGGCAATAAAAAAAAACAGCGGGATAGTGGTGGGGAATGGGTGGTTTTCGAAAAATGCAGTACAAAATAACTCCCGTATTCTTCAATGTCAAGTAATAATCAGAGAAAGAAACGTATAATAAATACTAAATGTTCTTTCACATAAGTTAAATGTATATAGTCCGTTTGTCATTTTCTGAACGTATGAATTTGTAAAAAAGACGATGTTTTATTTTTAGAAATCACCACAATAAGGGTTTTCTGAAGCGATTTAGCAGGGTTGCCAAAAAGTGATTATCTTTAATATTTTGAAAAGTAAGCACAGAAACATCACAATTTTTGTGTCTAAACCCAGGTTTTTAGGGTCAGGTAATAAGATGAAATTATTTTTAAAAAATCAAGATTAGAACACTAATTTTATTCTCTATGCAAAATAAGGACAGCCATCATCGAAATAGTGATAACCTTCAATATTTGTAAACTTAGTACAGTAGCATGACAATATTGGTGTCTAAAACTAGGTTTACAGGGTCAAATACTAAGGTGAAATGATAAAAAGTATTTAAAAAAAATGATTGTGATCATGCAAATTAGGACGGCCATTATCAAGTCATTAATTATCTTTAATATTTTGGAGACTCAGCACAGTAGCATCACAATACTGGTGTCTAAATCCAGGTTTTCAGGGTCAGGGAATAAGATGAAATTATTAAAATCATGATTAGAGCACTAATTTTATTCTTAATGCAGAATAAGGGCAGTCATTATCGGAATAGTGATAACCTTCAATAATAGTACAGTAGCAGTACAATATTGGTGTCTAAACCTAGGTTTTCAGGGTCAATAATAAGATGAAATGATGAAAAAGTATTTAAACGAAAATAATTGTGATCATGCAAATTAGGACGGCCATTATCAAGTCATTGATTATCTTCAATATTTTGTAGGCTCAGCACAGTAGCATCACAATACTGGTGTCTAAATCCAGGTTTTCAGGGTCAGGGAATGAGATGAAATTATTAAAATCATGATTAGAGCACTAATTTTATTCTTAATGCAAAATAAGGGCAGCCATTATCGGAATAGTGATAACCTTCAATATTAGTACAGTAGCAGCAAAATATTGGTGTTTAAACCTAGGTTTTCAGGGCAATAATGAGAAGAAATGATGAAAAAGTATTTAAACGAAAATAATTGTGATCATGCAAATTAGGACGGCCATTATCAAGTCATTGATTATCTTCAATATTCCGGAGACTCGCCACAGTAGCAGCACAATACTGGTGTCTAAACCTAGGTTTTCTGGGTCAAAAAATAAGATAAAATGATAAAAATTATTAAAACAATAATGATTGTGATTATACAAATTATGGCGGTCATTATGAAATTGTTGATTATCTTCAATATTTCGGAGATTAGTCAATAAAGCATCACAATACTGGTGCCTAAACCCAAGGTCAACGAATAAAAGGTAAATTAACAAAAAGATTAAAACAATAATGATAGAGATTATGCAAATTTAATTAGGGTGTCTATTATCGAATACTAAGAATAAAATAACATCACAATTGTTATCTATTTGACTAAACTCAGGATCGGAGAATAAGATTAACTTACATAAAAAGGATTTGAAGAATAGTTATTTTGTTCAAGCAAATCAAGGCGGTCATCCATTTATTGATAATCTTCAATATATAGTTCGAAGACTAAGCAGAGAAGTATTTGTTAATCACCCCTTGTAACTGCTTCATTGCAAATGACACATGTTTTCTTTTTTGCTCTTGTTATCGTTGCATGTTTTGCGGGTTAATATAGCATGGGGTTCCTCTTAGAGATCGAAGGTGGCCAAAGCAAATGTGTTCAAGCAAATCAAGGCGGACATCCATTTATTGATTTTTTTCAATATAGTTTATTTCAGTTTCTAAAGTAAGTACAGATACAGCAGTAGTAAATCAATTACAATCTTATCATATTCCATTTGTTTTTAAAAAATACATTTTTACGTACATAAATTTCGAATTTTAGAGTTTTAACAATTCCTTCAAAATTCCGTTTTATTCCATTATTTAATTCTTGAATGTATGCTTTATAGATCACAAATGTTACAATACTAATAAAAGTAATTCATTGATATTTATTTCATTGATATAGTTTAAATACAATTACAATAGCATCCCTAAATCGCCAGAGGGCATTATATAGGAATGGTGAGAGGCTGGGGGTGGCAGGCAGACAGGGTCCCGGACCGGAGCAGGTGTGACAGGACAACAGGATATCAGAAAGAGAGACATGAGGGAGGGAATTAGCTATTGTCTATAATGAAGTCAAGTATCAGTGAAATGGCTTTAGAGTTTACATCTATGCTTAAGTTTGGGCTTCCTGTTTTCAAAATGGATATAAAATCGTACTGGGGAAGATTATTATTGAGAGAAGGTTCTAATTCAGCAAGTTTATCCCAGAGATTCTGTCTTACTAAGGTTAAGCGATTGCACTGGAAAAGAATATGCTTTAAGGTTTGAGAGCTGCCACAAGCACAATTAGGGCTGTCAACAGAGTTAAAATTATGGGCATAAAATTGAGCTTTAAAAAATAAGTCAGCTCTTACTTTATTCACCACTATCTCATGCTGTCTAGAAAGATTGAGTTGACTTGTGGTCAAAATTTTAGAGGGGTTTTGGAGGAAAAGCCGTTGGTGTTTTTTGAAATTATGAAGAGTTTTTTTGGTTTTAATAGAAGGGGGGAGCTCTAGCCATTTTGAGATTGCAGAAGGTATTGCTGAGGATGAGAATCTAGCAGAGCATCTTATGGGCATTTTGAATGGATCAATGTATCTCAAGTTTCTATTCCTAACATTACTATACTTATCAAAAATGTCTGTGATATATGAGGGACTTGTACCATTGGCAACTTTGAACATAAAATTATTTGATTGTATTCTACGTCTAGATTCAAGTGTTGGCCAGTTTAGGAGACTTAGGACCTTTTCTGTACTGCTCCCTTGGATGCAGCCAGAACAATAGAGTGCCGCTGTGTAATATAGACTATCGAGTCTTCGCAAAAGAAATTTAGAAGCTGTGCCATATAAAATGGCACCATAATCAAAGTGAGGAAGAATGAATGATTTGAAGATTGTTTCTAGGTGCTTGCTTCCAAGCTTGAATTTGAGTTTCTTTAATGGGTTTAACATTTTTCTTATTTTGACTAGTAAATCACCAATATGCTTATCATAAGATAAACATGGGTCAAAAATGAGTCCTAAATGTTTGTGCTCGGTATCTCTTTTGATTTCTATATTGTTTAGTTTTGAAGTTGACACATTATCAGTTTTTGTTCTAGGTGAGTGAAAAATCATCTCGGAACTCTTCTCCGGTTTAAAATCAAGTTTCCAAGTGTTAGACCATTCCTCTACTTTAATTAGATTGGATTTTACCACTGCTTCTATTTGTTGTGGTTGTTTTGGGTCAAAAGGATGGTGTAATGAGGTATCATCTGCATAAATGTAGCAATGACCATCCAGATTGTCTGGAAGGTCATTAATATATATTAGAAAAAGTATTGGCCCTAGTATTGAGCCCCACTTAGTTTCTGAGTAATTGGAGGTCTCACCAGAAATTTGAACAGCAATTTTCCTGTTGGTAAGATAAGATGTGATCATTTTAAGGATTTGACCTTGAAAACCATACGCCTTGAGTTTATGGAGGAGTAACGAGTGCGGAACCCGGTCAAAAGCGGCGGCTACGTCCAAAAATATTGTTTTGGAGGCTTGTCCTTGTTCAAAAGTAGTTTGAAGAAAATGCTCGATAGATAAAAGTTGATGAATGGTGCTATGACCAGGTAAAAATCCGGACTGATACTTAAAAAGAAGATCATTATCAAGTAAGTGTTTTCTGATTCTGTCAGCAAGAACCTTTTCAAAAACTTTGGATATGGAGCTTAGCAAGGTGATAGGTCTGTAGTTATTAACATTTGATTTATCATTTTTTTTAAAGATTGGACAAACATTGCCTATTTTCCAAATATCTGGATAAGTGCATTTAGTTAGAAGTTTATTAAATAATATGGTAAGAGGTTTTGAAATGGTATGAGCTGTAAGGTTCAACAAAAGGTTCAATAAAAGTAATTTAAGGAATCTGCAAGTGGACCTTAAATGAATTTATACCGACTGGCCGGATATCCAATCATGTACTGGCTTTCACTTTCAGTTATACACGTGTGTCTCGAGTTACATCTTGGGTCTATCTACTACCTCCTAGCTAGACAGCATCCTTCATTCAGGTTCATGTTTCGAAACAGACAACATAAATAAGCATTGATTTGTCAAAAAATTATTGTTTCAACTTTACAAGCTATTCAGCATTATTATATTAAGAAAATATTATATAACATAAGAAAGAACACTATTTATAACCCTCCTCCTTTCCCCGATTCTACCTTCAATAACACAAATGTATTATTGTTGAAATTCACGTTGTTTTAGTTTACAGACTGTAATTAACTTTGTCACGTTTTTTGCAAACCTATTTGAGAAAGAGACTTTCACATAGCTGTCACCATGTGTATAACTAACCCTTTTTATATTTTTTATTTTACATTAGGTTACGGCTTTTTAGCGTCCATTTCAAACATTATGTAAGGTTATGTAATACTTTATACAATTATGTAAGACAATGTAAACGAATTTATACTATTGTTAATTTGTGTAATATTATGTAATGTTAGGAAATCGATTATGTAATGTTTTTATGTAAAAATAATAAATCAAAATAGATGGCCACAGGATGGCTTTTGACACACCAAATTATACTTGTCAGCTTATTATTTCCCCGATAGAGCGGGCGGGAAGTATGAAATAGTTCAAAAATGCAGTCTGGTTGTCATTTCCATTATAGCCTATTATCAACTTTCTATATGTTATCTTTAAACCTGATATATTAAAGATATATTTCCAAACATTTTGGGAGAGTGTACATGTGAAAAGCAAATGTTTTAATGTACATACTTCTCCGCACAAACTGCAATTATATGTTTCACTTTTTCCATATAAATGTAAGTCATTTAGACTAGGAAGGATGTTGTTTATAATCTTATAGTTGAAATTAGCTATCTTCTTTTCTTTACATTTTGTCTTTGTAAAAAAAGTTTTCCCAATTTATTTCATCGGTTTCATTATTTAAGGAGCAAAATTCACGTTCCCATTTCTTTTTCATGAACAATTTTTCAGATTGCTTATTTTTCAAAATTTCATAAAAGAATTTTGATTTTTGATCTCTAATTTGGAATAAAACATTATTTGCTTTCAATCTGTAATTTGGAATGTTTGTGTATTTTGCTTTATTGACATCAATAAAACCTCTTGCAATATTCATACTTGAGTTAACTTGATAAAATTCAAAAATCCAATTTTGTTTTTCCTGTAACTTTTGAAAAATGTGGTTGATATCATTAAATGTATCCTCTATTATTAGATCCTTTACATAGACAATACCACTTTCAATCCAATTTCTAAAATACAGAGTTTTTTTGTTTACAGTAAACAAACTATTACCCCATATAGTCTCTTGCAGGATATCACATGTTTTCATATTTTCAAGATTTTTTTAGTCTTTACATTTGGCATGAGCACATAATACTTGCTGATAAAAAATTGGTATTTTCTGAAAGTATTGCAAATCAAAACTATTCATTTTCAATAATACATCAAAATCATTTACAATATTATCAAAATAGAGATATGGTATTTTATTCATCATTTGTTTTCTATCATATAACCTTGGAATCCAAGCAGCTTTTAGAGCATGCAATTGAGATTCAAAGTCTATCATGTTAAGTCCACCTTTTTCTAATGAATTTATAATAATAGTTCGCCTTATTTTATCTTTTCCATCCCAAAGGAATTTATAAATTATTGTATTAACTCTTTTTACAATTTCATTATCATATTGAAGTATTGATGCTGCATAAATCAATTTTGGAAGGGCGATTAATTTTATCACTGTTATTTTTCCAATTAATGTTAAATTCCTCTTTTTCCAAGAATCTAATACTTTCTCTAATTTTGTTATCCTGTTCAGCCAATTTAGCTCATACCATTTGTCTTCATCATGTCCAATAAAAATGCCAAGAATTTTTACCGGCGCATTGCTAAATTTTATATTTGCAAAGTTATTTTCATTCACTTTACTTCTCCCTAACCAAATTCCTTCAGTTTTATCTATATTTAGTTCTAATACAGAAACATAAGAGAATGATTGAATCGTTTGAATTACTTGCAATATTGAATCTTTGTCTTTTAAAAATAAATTAGCATCATTCGCATATTGAGAGAGTTTATATTCATTATTGTTTAATCAATGCCTTTTATGTTAATATTCTGTTTTCTTTTAAGTGCAAGGACCTCTGTGCACATATTAAATACCAAAGCAGATACTGGGCAGCCTTGCCGACAGGATCTTTGCATGTGTATATTTTCAGAAAACCATCCATTTTGTTTTATAGTTACCATAGGTTTTACATAGAGTATTTTTATCCACTTAATAAACTGTTCAGGAAAATTGAATTTTTTGAATGTTTCAAAGATGAAATTCCACTCGATACTATCAAAAGATTTTTTAAAATCAATGAATAAAATAGCGCCCTCTTTTTCAAAATTTTCAGCATATTCATAAATATCAAGCGTAAGTCGACAACTATTTCCAATAAAACGATTATTTATATAGGCAGTCTGCTGAGACCCAATTATTTTTGCAATTACTTTTTGCATTCGCTTTGCCAAAATAAAAGCTAGTATCTTGTAGGTAGCCCGGGACCGACATGACGTCAAACATTCTGAAGCTATTTTAGCTTGTTTAAGATGCAATGCAGTTGAATGTAGGCTGAACAAAACAAACCATTATGGTCATGAATTACTTTATTTTGTTATGCCATAGTTGATTTTGAATATTTTATCATCACTATGTGGTATTCATGCCACATTCATTCAACAGGGCCCTCTACATGGGTTCCATCAAGTGCTACATGTACACAATTCCTCATCCTTTTAACTCAAGATTGTGAGACAAGACTGAATCCATTCTCTGACATGGTAGCAAGATGCAGTTGCACACTGACAGGTTGTTTTATTTCATCAATGGCAATAAACCTGCGTCCTTTCTCTTTAGAAATAAGTAGTATATAAATGAATAAGTCACATGTGAGCAGGTCTGGACAATATGGTGTATTGGCCAAGGGCTCAATTTTGAGGTCCAGGGATATTGTTTTCTAAACATTTTGAGACCTGTGGGCAGGTGCATTGTCCATATGGAGTAGGGTGTTCCTTTCTCTCACCATCCCTTTCTTCCACAATGCTTTCTCAAATTGACCTGCAAACCCCTTCCATTCAACACTCTGACATCACAATACTTTCTGTTTATGTGTTACCAGTCAGCAAAAAATTTCAAACAACACAACACTTGTTGCATATAAAAAGTTCAAATCTAACTGAAATTTGCCAAACTGGCTAAAAAGTGAATATGTGACGTAAATGTCGGTCCCGGGGTACCTGTACCTCCTTCATGGAAATAAGGATATATCGACATATATTACATATTTTGTCTTCAAATCTTCAGGATTGATAGATAATTGAATGACGTATCACTGGTAGGAAAATCAAAGGGATTGGTCTATAAAAAGTATCTGTGTAAAAAAGCGTCCATTACTTATTGATCACCCCTCGTACTTCTTACGAATCCAAATTAAAATTTACAATTGTGATCTACGATCTTATGGGTATATTGTCACTAATTTGATAAGATACCTTCACTCAACAGGACGTTAAACACATAATTAACTTTACAAGTTTAATTCAAAGGTAACTTCGATTTTAGTTTGTTAAAGTTCAAGTTCTGTATGGTGAAAAACTGCATTACTATGAAAGGATTTTTGGCCTGGGGTTCGAATAAAATTTAAGTCAACGTCCGATTCACTCTAAAGTCTAAAAGATTAAAGTTTAAAAGAAAACTCATGTAGAAAATGCAAAACCTGAGATGGCCAATACTTCTCCGAATTGCATCAGTCTATTACTTGTATATTATTCGTCATATAGAATAAAATCTATGCCACAAATCATAAGATGCACAATATGATCCCGTCCCCAGCTCCGATTTCGTTACTCGCCTGGGGAAAAAGGTTTGTTGGTATCATTTTGTTCCAGACACTCTCTATAGTAAATTTATCTTGGGTGGAGTAAAAATGAGTGGTAAACGAATTTTCTATTAGCAATTAAAGTGGCGCCATCTATTCATTTTCAAATATGGGGGTAGGGGTATAAATATCTATTTAAATGTAGGTTAATGGTAAAATATAAGCAAAATACCAACAATATTTTATGGCAAACATACATTGGAATGAGCAAAATTTATTCGAGGTTGATCGGGCTGAAAATAAGGTCAAGATTTGAAGTTCAATATAGTGGCGACACCTATTTTCGCACTTTTACCACAAAGAATAACTTATTTTAGCTTTATTAAAAATCACATACTTTTTATTCATTATGCATATTATAGGGGGAGGTAGGGGACATCCTATGCATGGCAAGTTATCTTTCTCAGATATTTCTATGAAGTAAAATAAATTAAAAAGAAATATTTGACATTTTCTCAGATTTTCTTGTATTTTTCAGAAATTTACCTTTTAATTTGAGGTACATGCATATTATGGTTTTAATTAGTCATGTTATATTATACTTTTATACATGTTGATCATATGCTTAAGTTGGAAGATGACATCTTGTTCCTTTATGAAAAAATCCCATTATTAAAAAATAATTCATTCGTTTTTCTTTGTTTTGTCTTCCATTTTTGCTGCAATAGGTTCAAATAAAAAGTGTGTGTAGCTGTATCACAATTTCATTATTGGAAATCATTTATAGGGTCTCACCAATACTGTAATTGGATTTTTTGAAAGTTATGGTATATTTTACCTAAGATTAGATGACTCAGTGGTGTCCTACCCCACGAAAAGCATACAGGAATTAGTAGGTGTGGCCACATATCTTAACCCTTGAACTTTATGGCAAATCTAATTGTAATTTATATGGTCATTTGGTGATTGTTATGCCATAAAGTAAAAATATTTTTCTTTCGGACTATTCAGAATAGATAAAGATTGATAAGTGTAAACTGTTTATCTATATATATTAACTAATGTGTAATAATCAATTAGAGACATATGCAATCGAACGCCTTACAATTCTTCCGCGACATTACTTGTGGCTATCATCAAGTTTTCTGGTGGTTGTTTCTTCTTTGACCTTACCGCTGGATACAATCAGATTTTAGGAAGATAATGATAACGGTTTTTCTCAATTATTCATGAATTCGACCAAGTCTTGATGGTTGTTTTATAAGCAACTGAGCTATATCTAACTACGAGAAATATAATTTAGCTGTAGTACCAATTATTCAAGGAAGAGCAATATGCCCTCCTTTATTGATAATGTTCACCGCTGAATAAAAGTCCATATCTCAAAGCGTACTGAGACCCATTTTGTGAAAAACTAGCATAATTTAAGCATTTGTCATTCTAATATAAAAATGATTCATTTGTAACATTTATCTTATTAATACCTGAGAAACAATACAAAACGTCGATACACTGATTACATAATTTCTTGGTATTGATAAGAAAAATAACCTCATATTTACAGCTTAGAAACCTAAATCATTTATTTAAAATAATTTTGTATTATTTTCTGTTGCATTGTGTACTCCAAATCGGGAAAAATTGGGATTTCATTTTTCTCTGTTAATGGCAGGCATAATTCAGCCTGAAAGCTGGAAGTATATTAAACGGTTGTAATAAAAATTATTAGGGAACATATGTAGGTATGTTAATGTTAGTTCAAATATCGCTGCGCTATAGTGTGCTGCCAGCTCCTTTATTAAACGTCCTAAAGATTTCATACCATGGACTATATCACCATTCTTTTAATCATGTTTTTCTAAGTGTAGATTACCCAAATGAATGGGGAATAGGCATGTTATAAACTATTTCTAAGCAAGGTTGTATACTAGTACGTTTGATCCTGATAATTATAGAGTAATAAATGTTTAAGCTTGCACAGGCAATGTTGTCGACGCAATCTAAATCAGACAAAGCACACTTTATTTATCTTACGCACTCATATATCTCACTATAAACGAGTAAAAAAAACGAATTAGGATTGACTTCAGAAAAGCGTTCGATTATGTTAATATATATGTTTAATGTGTAAACCATGCAAACTGGATATACGACCTAATTCAACTAGTTTCATATGGATATAAAATAGAAAACTTGTCTGAAACGCAAAGATTGTATCGCCCCTACTTTCGAGACATATGCCGACATAATGCAGGGCTAAGTAATTACTTATTCAACCACTTCCTTGACGATTTGTCACACTATTTAGCAAAAGAGTGTAAAATTTAAATTGATGGTCATAAGATAAATCTTTTACTTTGGACTGATGGTTTAATTTTATATTCAAATATTGAAGATTGAGCTGAAAGAATGTTAAATTGTCTATTTAAATTCTGTAAGAGGTATCACCTTATCGTTAACACTTTCAAGATAACAATTGTTTTTTCTCAAAATCCAATATGCGATTCACTTTTAATGACAACTTTCCTTGAAAGCGTTAAGCACTCTACATATTTGGGCCGAATATTTAACAATAGCATTAATTTCGATGTACACGTACAGTATGTTATCTACAAGAACAGGCGAGGAATGTCCAACGTCTATTTTATAGATTCATACCGCCACATACCGTCTTATAACAACTCTGATTTCGAAACATTTACGAAGAGATTACAAAGAAACGTTGTCTCAACTTCAGTATGCCTTGTCTTCAGTATGTGGACAATACTGATATATTTTCGGTACAATGGTGAAAGGGCAGGTCTGTACAAGATATATAATCAGACTTCAGTACAAATACCCAAGTGAACGATGGCTTGGTTAAACTTTCTGTTCAAATATGCAGATAAAAAGGCAAAGAAGAGAATGTGCGGATTAAATTTGTTATTAATAGTTAAATTAGTGAAGATTATTGTAAACATGAAAAAGTCGATAAAAATACAAAACACAATTAGAATATGGTTTTTTGCGTTTTGAGAAAATGGGTTTATTATAATGGTCATTATGGACGGGAAACTACATTTAATCAACGCAGTATTGGTATAAGTTGACTGCTTGAACTTTGTAAGTCTTAACCATGTAAACTCAATATCGAAGATAACATTAATTCAGTTCGTGTCTTCCCCACAGTCTTCGAAATAGACAAGTCCAGAAAGGTTATATTCAACTGATTTAACGACGAAATGAACACGGAGGAGATTAATTGTATTTTGAAAAGCAATAACTTAATCAAAAATAAACATTGCGGAGTGTTTGGTAGCGATGAGTTACGTAGCTTAGTCCTACACAATGCTCCAAAGTGCGAAATATTAGTTAGTAATACAGACAAAACAGCTCAAGAGGGTCAACATTGGTGATTGGTGCCTCTTTATAGTACCCAGAGATAGCGAGATAGCAGAAGAAACGTGTATTTTGTAGATTCCTACGGCCACACACCGTCTTATTACCGTTACAACTCAGATTTCGAAACATTTGCAAAGAGCTAAAAAGGAAAATTATCTCGACTTCAGTTAGACTTCAAAGCTTGGATTCATCAGTGTGTGGACAGTACACCATATACTTTTCTGTACAATGGTGCAAGGGCAGAAGTGTAGAAGATATATTACCAGACTTCTGTTCAAATACGCAATTGAACGATGGTTTGATCAAGCGTTATGTTTCGGATATGCAGATCAGAATCCAAAGATCACATTCTGATCGATACTTTTCAAAGTTGCACCTTTCAAAGAGACTATGTAGTCTAAAATATTTGTTTATAGTTATGCTAGATAAGATAGTTAACTTAATCATCAAGAATATTGAAAACAAAAACAAAATATATCAAAATATAGTTGTTTATGTATTAAAAACATATTATTGTTATGTCATTATTGAATGAAAATGTTAGTAGACTACTATGCTATTATGATTACAAGTTTTGATTTAATGTACATGTCGAATGTACAGTTCGTAAAATTCAGCCACTATTTTGAGCTAAGAATACATGCAGGCACAGACAATATGATTTAAAACGTAAAACTTCACAGAACTTAGAATGTGGGGATGTGGCTACATTTCGACAAATGAAAGACATCATTTATTAGGGAGTTTTATTTTACAATTATTGTGTGGTATCAAGAGAATTTTGACGTGAAATAAGTCTACTAGTTTTTATTATAATGTTAGGTTCGGTAAAAACCAATTTTATCCGTTATAGCGATTAGGGTTAAGACTGGAGGAATATAGTAAGGGTATAACTGAAATTGCCTGAATATGCGAGGGAGGGGGTGTCGGCGAGATCAAAGAAAGCGGCTCCGACAGCCCGATTTCTATCTCCCGAACGGGAAGAGCTAGAGAGACGGGACCCGCGCCAAAGTGTTTAGGGGGGTTAGGTTAGGCCTAGAAGACTTCACCCCTAACTATACCCTGGGTAGGGGCGTGGTGGGGGAGGGAAATAGGGTCGATTTTCGGGGGCTAGGAAGCCTCTTATCGGGCCTTAGGGTTAGCGAAGGGTCGGTTTGTTGACTTAAAGGCTTAACTCAAGTGGATTAGTAGAGATAAGCCGAAAAGTCAATAACACTCGAGATATCTATACGGGTACCTATGTAGTAATGTCACCACCTGCCTGTTAACACCAACTGTTACAAACGCTGACCGCCAAAGTTCAACCGCCGAACACCGTCCACAAAAAGGTTGGAGACTATAACAATATGTCACCCTTGCTGGTGGTGACATAATAAAAATTGAAATGAATTATCAAAAGTTTCAGAAACTAAGTACTGGTATTATGCAATTATAAGATGAATACCCCCTTGTAAGGCTAAAAATTAAATTAAAGTTTTAGACCACTTATTAAGGTCCAATTTATGATTATCTATTTTGTTATATCTGGTATAACCTAATCGAGGAAAACAATCCGAGCACGACTTTATCGGGCTAAAATATGAACGTAAGGCTTACTAAACTTAGGGGAGAGGAGTTGATATCTAGGCCTCGAATTTTTACTCCGATGAGATTGATTTTGAGGGGATTATGAAATTAAGTTTATGATTCGACCCTGCGTAAATAGCCTGCATTTTGGTGATTACTATATTATGGATACTTGATATTTTAGCTGTACCTTGTAGACGTCTGTCTACCATCTCAGCCGGTCGAACAGTTTGCACGAATGGCGCTGTATACAATTCAGCGTGCACTACAACGTGTAATTCCGGATATAGGATAGTTGGAAGCAGTACAATACGATGCCAGTCTAATGGACAATGGACGTCAACAGAACCACTGTGCGAACGTATGAATATTGACATTCTTCATATAGAACATACACTCATATTCAATATTGTAATGTCACGTTCAAATATGACCATGCTACTTGTTTATTAGAATCTCTCATCTAATCAGAACTCAGCTTAGGCTCGATAGATGAACGACTGTTCATTATACCATCTGCATCCGGGAATGTTGTATTGTAAGGTCACATCTGGGAATCATTGTGCGAACGTATGACTTACATTCTCCGTACTAAAGTGCTAAAAACAGGATCTTAAGAGGTTCTGGACAAATCATTTGATTCTGGACTTGTCATATTTTTTTTTCAACGAAATCACATCCAAGGGTTGAATTTTTATTAGCTATTTAGAGAGTGAGTTCTGCCTAGTATTAATTTCAATAAAAAAGTTAAAATAGAACCCTATTTGAGAGTCAATCTAATACTTACATTACATTGATAAATTAAGGCAAATCCTGAAATATTTTAAAAGTGCATTTTTTTTTTATGAAATATTATCCAGCAAGTATTTAAATGAAACGGTCTTATTTAAATACAAATCATAACATGATGATATTTTTCATGAAACATTTTTCAATGAAATTCAATTGAAGGGTCAAGATAAAACGAGCTAATTTAGGTGAAAACCCTTACATGATGATGTGTTTTCATAACTTCTTTCATAAAATTCCATCAAGGGGTGAAGATAAAATGATCGAATTTAAGTGATTTAAGGATCACGAGAATATGTTTTCTTTGATATTTTCTATGAAATCCCATCCAATGGTCAAGGTAAAATTTTGATTTTGATTTTGATTTGGTCACGTGTTCGAAAGATCCATATAAGGCCCATAGAACCATATAGGAACGTCATTTTGAATGTCATGTGATAGATCCATATAAGGCTTTTAGAACCATTTATGGAAAGATGAGGGGAAGCCCCTGACACATGTTTCACGATTTTTATGCACTTCATTATTGTACCGAAGTTTGCCGATTCGATTCGTCGTATTTCGGAATCCTGGTGACAATTTTATACTCCATTGGAGTATTTTTGACCTACTTCTTATGACGGAAATTCCCGAACCTTGTTCGGATTAATCCGGATTTTCTGACCTACTTTATCTACCGAGATTTCACGAGTTAACATTCGTCTCATTCCGGAATCCTGGTGACAATTTTATACTCCATTGGAGTATTTTTGATCTACTTTTTCTGGATTTTGCCCTACTTATTATATCTTGACAACAAGCAAATCAAAAAGTTCGACATGAACGGGTCTCGATCAACTAACCTAGACAATGGAAGCCAGGCACGCTAACCATGAGGCCAACGAGCTATCGATATGAAAGAACAAAAGTATTAAGTATATATTTATACCGAGCGCCAATTCAAAATGATCCTCACTTTTGTCTCCACTTAAATACGACTCGTCAGTTGTATCCAGAATAGTAGAACGCCTATGGCGCTAGTGAATAACCAAGTCCCAGGTGAGTGGTTCGTATCCCTCCGTGATATACTATTTTTGTTTTATTAAATACGACAGAAAGGAGCAAGGTGTAGGTTGAAAACAAGACGTTAGTTTGTTTCAAAACAGTTTGGAAACATTAATCTCTGGAACATTATTTTTTCAACACTGATACAAATTTCCCTGACATTTCCCTGACATGTCTACCGTTTCAAAATTCCCGGTCATCTTTGGCCCTTTTGACCTAATTTTAAAATTACCTGACATTTCCAGCACTTGGAAAATCAAGTCAATTTCCCTGACATTTCCAGGTGTGTACGAACCCTGGAAATATGCCACTGGCTCGCACTATGAATCGCTAGCACAGATTGGATTGATTAGTGTTTCAAAATGGTGGACGAAGTGTTTGATTAGATAATTTACATATTAAGCTTCTTAAAGGGGCAACAAGGCCTGTACATAGAAAATTTGAAATTTTTTACATTTTCTGAATTTTTAGGGCAACATTTGGCTTTAACATCTTTTTTATACCTTTTTTCTTAAAATGTATCCATGGATAAACAATAAAATTTCAGCATTAACCAGTGCAAATTCAGTTCAAAGCTTCTATAAAGGGAGTCCAACTTATAGATTTTGAAAATCCGACTCGTTTAAAGAAGAATATCAGCAGCTTAAAGCACGCCTTGTGATCATACAAAATGGATGGAGGGGGGGGGGGGGGTAGGCGATTTCTGCAAGAAAATTCAACAAATTTGGAAGATTTATTTTTTTCAAGATAAAATTGACAACTGAATTGCCAAATGAATAGGCGCAGTGCATGGCAAAATATGTAAGGTCTTCTAGTATGTTTTGAACTGATACGCTTCTAAGATATGAGATCTATTATAAAAGGCGCATCATCATCATCAACGTGCAAAAGTCAATGTTTTTGCTATAAATCAGGCAACAATGGTCTACACGACCTGTAATAAATAGGTATGAGGGGCGTTATTAGAGAATTTTCGTTATAAGTTTTTTACTTATACGTATACTTATACTTATAAACCCAATAAACAAGGTGTTTCATAATTTCCTAATTCGTCGGGAAATATCTCCTAGGACGGTAATAAAAAGGGCCAATGGCATACCATCCGTACCCCCTTGATGTAAAGCATGTTTAGTTGTGTCATATGTGTTTTCTAGAATCAAATAGGCTGATATAGCACACGGGTTTTACAGATTTATCTACTCTCAAATATATTTTTTGTAGATGATCGTTTTGAATCACCTTGTAGAAATAACGAAGGGAGAATTAGTTCAGCTAATGAATGAGTCGAGCTATTTGATTGGATACTATGCCTATTCAGCCGATTAATTTTAATAAGCCATTCTGGTCAGTAGGTCCACACATATACTATGCGGAGATCCAACTCTGTAAGTTTATAATCTGCGTATAAAGGCCCTTTTATACGTAAAAACTTAAAAATTGACCTTATAATTTCATGAGAACTTTGAAATGATCGACTCGTTCGTGTAGTGATTCACTTTAAAGGGTCTTGTTTATCGTACACTACAAGGACCCGTCAACTAGCATTTAGTTTATCGTGTTCATAATTGACACTAGCAAAGGACATTGTATTCACAGTCCCTAGTTGATGATGGAGCTTGACTATATCGGGAATAGTTATGCCCCACTTGGTACAGATTATGAAAATCAATTTGAATTGATTTTAGTTCGACAAGACCCTTTAAACTATAAGTATACGTATAAGTTTTTGAAACAACTTATAACGAAAATTCTCTATTATCACAACACTGACATTGCTCACTTTTTAAAGTTGTTTCAAAGCGTTATATGTAAATGGGCGTGTGGAAGGCCCGTGGGTGGCAATAAAAAAACTCGAACTTCAAATTAAAATATATATAAAATAGTATATTTCAAACTTCAATGTTTAAAATACAATGCTCTGTAATGTACAACATGAACTCTTACAACAACTACTGACAAGCCAACACCCAATGCAAACTCAGCTACATGTGAGTGAGAAAGACCATATAGGGGAACAATAGATATATAAAACTGACACAGTTTGCATAGTTGAATAACTGGTTTCAATAAAAGGTGAAAAGTGAACATTGTATTAAAAGAGTAAAACTGCAAACAACCTACTCAGGGACCTGTTATATTGAGATGAATAGGGATTGATTAATATGAACAGTAATAATATAAAATGTGAAAATGACCATGTTACATATACAAAAAATAACCCCATTGTTACAAAATCACAAAAAGTAAAATATCTATTCTTGTATTGCATTTTCGTTCACTGGACATATTTTAATTTGCATTGCTATTAGATACATTTTAAGGGTGATATGAAAATTGAACCACGAAAACAGATGTACTTTAAGTTAAAGGGAACTTTCTACCATACCCGCCATGCTATCTGACCCGAACGAGCACCTTCTGGTGAGATTGGTAACTACCTGCTCGCATCTGCGTTATTACGCAGAGACATAAACGTATACACAAGGAAACGATAGGAGATAACCTATTTTATCTCTGTATACATTTTAACTTTAATACATCGTTGAATCGAATTTGTCCAAAGGTCTTGAAACGTAAAATACCTAAATATTTATCTTTGACCTTGGGATGACCTTGTACAAGAAACATTAATGTTGACCTCGGTTCATCTAATCATAATTCGCCGAGGGCCATAGTATCTTCAAACGCCAAATACCTAGACATTGATCGTTTACTTGGATTTAAATAAGGAGTATGCTTTTAAAATTGGCTAGGTCGTGGTTAAGCAACAATTGTAGAGAGGTTAAGCAAATACGGTTTTTCAAAACGTATACGTAAACGCAAAGTACATTGAATCAACATAGGATTGTATCGCTTTAGTCTTTAGATACCCGTTCAACTTCAAAGTTGCGTGTTTAGAACGGGAGATTTACATATTTCACGTTGCTATCAACGGGAATCATTATACTCATGTCTGTTGAATACTATCCTTGCAATTTTGATTTCGATGCAGAGTATAATTCTTTCTGAAGAAGATGATGTATGTTACGCATGATTTAACTCCAATAATCTTACGAAACGAGCTCGTTTAAAATATGTATTAGAAAACCAGCTATTGAACTTCATCAATGGCATACTATGTAATCATTACAAGCTATGGTGTAGTCTAAACAAACACTAGAGCTGAACGGCTATTTATGTGTGAACTCTACATGTATTTGTATAGGGGCCATTGATACGTTTAAGTTGCGTTTTGGATTTTATACGGTAGCTTAACCTCTCCAGTATGTTCGAAATACCGCTGCGTAATGCCTGGATCACATTTGCTGCGAGTATTTTGTTCAAAATTGAATACATTTCTGAACACAATACTCAATCGGCCGGGCGCCGTAGTGAAAATCGGAGCAAATGTGACCAAGACATAAAACAATTGAATAATACTGTATCAGTTTCACATTTACAGCGGTCAAAAGCATTTACAAAAAAACGCCAGAGTTGGCAATCATATAAAATGAAACCAATCCCGCTGTGATTCATAGAAATAACTAATTTACTGCATTGAGTTCAATGTTATAACCATGTCGATTTACATGAGTGTCCGATTCATTGTACCAAATTTAAACCTTGATTGTTCTCCAGAAAGCAATAAGCTGACATATATCATATTTTACATTTTAATACAACTGAAAAGATAATAAATGTTTTAATATAAAGTTGACGTAGTTATAAATGTTTTCAGCGTAAAATCAAAGCACAACCATATAATTAAAAACATTACGCTGGGATTCCAACTGGATACAACTGACGAGTTGTATTTAGGTGGCCTAAAGTGCTGCTTATTTTTTCGCGAAGCCACTCAGTAAAATTACGATTTCTCTGCACCCTGATGTTCAATCAACATCATTCGAGTATCTATATGTTCCTGACACGTTCGCGGGCATCCGGTTATGACAACGTCTACCCAATGTTTGCACGAGAAATTGACGTAATTCATGACTGAAATCGGGAAGACAAAAATATGTGATATTCTTTCAGAATTGTTTATAATAACTATTTACAAAAACGTTCCCGAGACACAATCCATTTAGGTAGGGTTTGTTTTTAAGTCGAAAAGCCCCAATAAGACAATACAAACCCAGATTAAGGTTCAACTGGAAAGTAACATTTTGGTAAAAAATTGCTATAGCTGCACATGTTATTTTCTGGTACAAAATTAAGTATGAAGGCATATGTGTATTTCCTTGCTTTTTTCAGGAAAGTATCATTACACTATCTTCTTTTAGAATATCTGGAAACAGGTCAATGGTAGCTCCTGTGTTGTCTGGAAACTTTGAAAGAAAATTTGGAAAAATAGAAAGTGTGAAATATCAGAATTTCCTGGAGTTCCCATTGAAAGCCTACCAGATATTTTAAAAGAAGACAATGTAATGATACTTTCCTGAAAAAAGCAAGGAAATTGACACATGACTTCATACTTTATTTTGTACCAGAAAATAACATGTGCAGGTATAGCAATTTTTACCAAAATGTTACTTTCCAGCTGTACCTTAAACCCAGAAGAATGCAGATTTCATGTAATGATTTACGTTCATGTAAACAAGGAAAGTACATATAATCCCCATATAAAACACTGGCCTACGTGACATGTAAACACAGGTTCAAATTGAAATATAGAAAATTTTCAACATAGCATTTACTTCTGTGTTCTGTATGCCCCTCTACCTGCTTAATAAGGCAATGTATCTTCAAATAAAACCTTAGCCAAGTAGATAAGGGTCTCTGGAACACTTTTGTAAATAATTTTCACAAGCAATTTTATTCCCGGACGCCCAAACGTGTCAGGAACACATATATATTTGAATGATCTTGATTGGACATCAGGTTGCAGAGAAATCGTATTTTTACTGAGTGGATTATTGAATTTCATAGATCTAGAGGCCCTTCAGGAGTGGAAAACCTTAAATTATCAGAGATTAATGTTTCCAAACTGTTTTGAAACAAACTAACGTCTTGTTTTCAACCTACACCTTGCTCCTTTCTGTCGTATTTAATAAAACAAAAATAGTATATCACGGAGGGATACGAACCACTCACCTGGGACTTGGTTATTCACTAGCGCCATAGGCGTTCTACTATTCTGGATACAACTGACGAGTCGTATTTAAGTGGAGACAAAAGTGAGGATCATTTTGAATTGGCGCTCGGTATAAATATATAATACTTTTGTTCTTTCATATCGATAGCTCGTTGGCCTCATGGTTAGCGTGCCTGGCTTCCATTGTCTAGGTTAGTTGATCGAGACCCGTTCATGTCGAACTTTTTGATTTGCTTGTTGTCAAGATATAATAAGTAGGGCAAAATCCAGAAAAAGTAGATCAAAAATACTCCAATGGAGTATAAAATTGTCACCAGGATTCCGGAATGAGACGAATGTTAACTCGTGAAATCTCGGTAGATAAAGTAGGTCAGAAAATCCGGATTAATCCGAACAAGGTTCGGGAATTTCCGTCATAAGAAGTAGGTCAAAAATATAAAATTGTCACCAGGATTCCGAAATACGACGAATCGAATCGGCAAACTTCGGTACAATAATGAAGTGCATAAAAATCGTGAAACAGGTGTCAGGGGCTTCCCCCCATCTTTCCATAAATGGTTCTAAAAGCCTTATATGGATCTATCACATGACATTCAAAATGACGTTCCTATATGGTTCTATGGGCCTTATATGGATCTTTCGAACACGTGACCAAATCAAAATCAAAATCAAAATTTTACCTTGACCATTGGATGGTATTTCATAGAAAATATCAAAGAAAACATATTCTCGTGATCCTTAAATCACTTAAATTCGATCATTTTATCTTCACCCCTTGATGGAATTTTATGAAAGAAGTTATGAAAACACATCATCATGTAAGGGTTTTCACCTAAATTAGCTCGTTTTATCTTGACCCTTCAATTGAATTTCATTGAAAAATGTTTCATGAAAAATATCATCATGTTATGATTTGTATTTAAATAAGACCGTTTCATTTAAATACTTGCTGGATAATATTTCATAAAAAAATGCACTTTAAAAATATTTCAGGATTTGCCTTAATTTATCAATGTAATGTAAGTATTAGATTGACTCTCAAATAGGGTTCTATTTTAACTTTTTTATTGAAATTAATACTAGGCAGGACTCACTCTCTAAATAGCTAATAAAAATTCAACCCTTTGATGTGATTTCGTTGAAAAAAAAATATGACAAGTCCAGAATCAAATGATTTGTCCAGAACCTCTTAAGATCCTGTTTAAAATGCTATTTTTCTCATCTCATCATTATGATCATGAATATTGAACACCATATGATCATGTAAGGCATATTTATTTCAGCTATACCATGCAGGCGTCTGTCTACGACCACGAACGGCCGTACTGTTTGCACAAATGGCATTGTGTACAATTCAGTTTGCACAACAAGTTGTAGTCCAGGATATAGAACAGAAGGAAACAATACAATACAGTGCCAGTCTAATGGGCAATGGACATCAACGGAGCCATTATGTGAACGTAAGTTTTACATTCTCTTTATGAGCTCTTGGATACGTACTACTACATTATGCCCAATCAATTCAGTACATGCGCAGGTTTTAAGTGGACCATTTATACCTTTTAGCTGTATCATGTAGACGTCTTTCTACCACTCAAAACGGCCACACCATTTGCACAAATGGTATTGTATACAATTCAGTTTGCACAACAAGTTGTAGTCCAGGTTATAGAACAGAAGGAAACAATACAATACAGTGCCAGTCTAATGGGCAATGGACATCAACGGAGCCATTATGTGAACGTAAGTTTTACATTCTTTTTATGAGCTCTTGTATACGTACTACTACATTATGCCCAATCAATTCAGTACATGCGCAGGTTTTAAGTGGACCATTTATACCTTTTAGCTGTACCATGTAGACGTCTTTCTACCACTCAAAACGGCCACACCATTTGCACAAATGGTATTGTATTCAATTCAGTTTGCACAACAAGTTGTAGTCCAGGTTATAAAACAGAAGGAAACAATACAATACAGTGCCAGTCTAATGGGCAATGGACATCAACGGAGCCATTATGTGAACGTAAGATTTTTGTAGATAACTTGTATACATGCACACTCTACTACATACTGCTAGTTCCATTGCTTCTGCCCCGTCAATACTGTATAGAGCATGGGTAAACAGTATATCTAGTTTATCATTGATACATTTTAGCCGTAACCTGTAGACGTCTTTCTACCACTCAAAACGGCCACACCATTTGCATAAATGGTATTGTATACAATTCAGTTTGCACAACAAGTTGTAGTCCAGGTTATAAAACAGAAGGAAACAATACAATACAGTGCCAGTCTAATGGGCAATGGACATCAACGGAGCCATTATGTGAACGTAAGATTTTTTGTAGATAACTTGTATACATGCACGTACTGCTACATACTGCTAGTTCCATTGCGTATTCCCCGTCAATATAGAGCATGGGTATATATCTAGTTTATCGTTGATACATTTTAGCTGTACACTGTAGACGTCTTTCTACCACAAAAAACGGCCGTACTGTTTGCACAAATGGTATTGTATACAATTCAGTTTGCACAACAAGTTGTAGTCCAGGATATAGAACGGAAGGAAACAATACAATACAGTGCCAGTCTAATGGGCAATGGACATCAACGGAGCCATTATGTGAACGTAAGTTTTACATTCTTTTTATGAGCTCTTGTATAAGTACTACTACATTATGCCCAATCAATTCAGTACATGCGCAGGTATTAAGTGGACCATTTATACCTTTTAGCTGTACCATGTAGACGTCTTTCTACCACTCAAAACGGCCACACCATTTGCACAAATGGTATTGTATACAATTCAGTTTGCACAACAAGTTGTAGTGCAGGTTATAGAACAGAAGGAAACAATACAATACAATGCCAGTCTAATGGGCAATGGACATCAACGGAGCCAATATGTGAACGTAAGATGTATTGTTTGTAGATAACTTGTATTCATGTACGTAATACTACATACTGCTAGTTTCATTGCTTATGCCCAATCAATTTAGAGCATGGGTAGATATATATTTAGTTAGGATATAGAACGGAAGGAAACAATACAATAAAGTGTCAGTCTAATGGGCAATGGACATCAACGGAGCCATTATGTGAACGTAAGTTTTACATTCTCTTTATGAGCTCTTGTATACGTACTACTGCCTTATGCCCAATCAATTCAGTACATGCGCAGGTATTAAGTGGACCATTTATACCTTTTAGCTGTACCATGTAGACGTCTTTCTACCACACAAAACGGCCGAACTGTTTGTTCAAATGGGTTTGTATACAATTCAGTCTGCACAACAAGTTGTAGTCCAGGTTATAGAATAGAAGGAAACAATACAATACAGTGCCAGTCTAATGGGCAATGGACATCAACTGAGCCATTATGTGAACGTAAGATTTTTGTAGATAACTTGTATACATGCACGTACTACTACATACTGCAAGCTCCATTGTTTATGCCCATCAATACAGAGCATGGGTATACAGTATATCTACATGTAGTTTATCATTGATACATTTTAGCTGTACCTTGTAGACGTCTTTCTACTACACGAAACGGCCGTACTGTTTGTTCAAATGGTATTGTATACAATTCAGTTTGCACAACAAGTTGTAGTGCAGGTTATAGAACAGAAGGAAACAATACAATACAATGCCAGTCTAATGGACAATGGACATCAACGGAGCCATTATGTGAACGTAAGATGTATTGTTTGTAGATAACTTTTTTTTTACATACTACTACATACTGTCTTTAGAAGTGCAAATCTTAACTTATTTTTGAACGTTCCGTTTACGTAACTTAAGTGAGGCATTAATTCGACGATTCTGTTGTCTTCTGAGCTATTTGTTCGCAAACGTGTACATTTCCCTAAACATATGATACTAATCTCATTTACAGTCACCAAAATCGCTTCATATTCAAATACATGTTCATAAACTAGGATATTGTAACGTGTAGACAGTTCAGTTGATTCCTTAGACACTCGCAAAAAGGTCGACCACGTGTGTTTTTAGGATGTCGCATGAATATATCGTTAATCCTCCGTAAAATATAACACTCTAACTAAAGTATATATATCATTTCAAAGCTTCGTTTATGAAGGTTTTAAATTAAGTACACTCCCTTCACAGTTCTTGCTCGTTTTTAAAAGAGTTATATTCCTAAAAATTGGACAAATATCCGCTATTGACACATTACACCTTGAACAATTGTTCTTTGATCTTCGAACGCCCACTACTTAAACAATATTTGACTACTGTTGATTATTGTCGTCTTGACAAAGGTCGACGGGAGTGTTATTTTAAAACATGAATTTTTATATGCGTTCCATATCGGTATGTCATATAGTTATTAAAATTAAGTTGAAATTCTAAATATCTTAATGGTTGCCATCTTGAAAATGAGGGCCGACGCTATTTTATGATTTTTGCCAACACAGATTGGCTCCCAGAATGCAATCTCGATTTTTCCAACAATTAAAATGTCGTAATTGTCTGACATTGGACTGTATGTAAATTCATAATCAGCAATCCAAATGATTTGAACTGATATCTCAATCACTTCTTGTACTTGTTTGAAACTTTTTGTTATTTTATAATACCAAAATTCGCTATTCAAAATTTGATTTGATAATGGCGACTTTTAATTTTGAATTTCGAATCACGATCCTTCAAGATCAAAAACTGTACTTTGTCATTTTAGAATATAATAACAACACAGTACTTAGATTATCTACTGACTCATCAGCTATTGGCTCAGATATTTATAAATTAAGAGAGGGTTTTTCGAGCAATCGCCAACCAGTCTACAAGGGAAGTAATGGTTTATATCTGTTCTCCATGTGCCTCATTGGGCAGCAATATTGGTACATCAGCGACACTTTTCCCCCTGATCCCGATGCGTACCACGTAAGGACGGAAACAATTGAAAATCTTCCTGTGGATATAGTGACATCATGGTCAACTCCCGTTGGTTCTATTGTCGAAGTTGATATACAGCCTTATTTGTATGGTAAGAGTTTACTTGCTTAAAGCACCCAGTGTGTCATATTTTGACTGTCTAAAAAAGAAGATATTGTATGAGCATAAATGGATTTTGTAATGTTTCAGAAACAAAACCATGCGATACTATATTCGTGTCTGGACTGAGTAATCTTGAATTCCTTGGATTATTTGACTTTTCAAACCAGTTTTCAAACGGGAGACCTGTCTACAGGCATGAATATAACAACGGATACATATACCACAAATCCGATCACTGGTATATCGGGGAGAATATCGATTCTGTGTCTGGCATCTTTAGCGTTGCCTCTTTGGCTGGTACACCATATGACATTACAGAGACTTGGGATGGCATGGTCAACATTGAAATAACATGTCAAGAAGGTAATCAATGGTGCAAATTACTATAAGCATGGACTTCTCACCATGTGAACGGTAACCCAAAGCTTTCATAACTTTAGACTAAGTCACATTTAAATTGTTGTACGCCGGCCGTAAGGCGGACGTAGCTTATCCCTATATATACTGCTTATCCCTATATTTTATGCTGCTTTTTTCTCTTATTTTGGGATCCCGGCGATTTCTGAAATGTGAAAACATTTTCATTAATTTTACTTTTGACTGACTTCTTTTATTTTTGAAGCAACAGCGACATGTACTAGTATTAGCCTAACTGGTGTACGAAAGTCGACTATTGATACTAAATATGCCGGTCTGTATGAAGCAATTGGCACTATCAATAATCGTGGTTCCTACAAGCATAAAACAAAGGACTTCTACGTTTACTATGTTCCTATTGAACACTGGATCTTGGCCGATGCTCCCGATGGGACTGACAATGTCAACATACTCGCCACATCAGCTTCAGTTCAAATAGATGTAACTGCTATCACCGGATGGAGTTTTAATGATGGTTATTCCAGCAGTAACGAAGAAGTTGCATCCTTCCACTGCAAACCACGTGAGGGTATTCTCTGAATCATTGTAAAACTGAATCTTAAAGTTCTGGATATTTATCTTAACAATGGTTGGAGAGCAATGACTAATGTGCCAGGTCAATAATATATTCCACTAATAATTCGAATTCCAGCATGGTAACGTAACGTAACTTAACGTAACGTAACCTAATACAGCTAATGATAACGTAACGTAACATTAAACATCGCATAAAATAACATATAATTATAACATAACGTAACGTAACGTAACGTGTATATATTTATATGCGTTTTATGTCATTTATAGCTACGCCTCCATGTGACAAGCTTTACATGACAGCAGATGTAGATCCAGATCAGCTGCCCCCTCAGATAGAGTGGTTTGGTATCTACACTATCACAAATGAAACTTCAGATGACCGTCCAGTATACACACTGGACGAGCTTGGTACAGTTCAGCGTAATGTGACGTTGTACCATGTAACAACAACATCGTCGAGTTACTGGTTCCTAAGTGAGTCGGTAGGTGATACAGAGCCCTGGATTAGGATATCAGATGATGCATTCTACCCCGAGCTGATTAAGCCAGACAGTTTACGTGAAGAGTTAAATAGTTCTACCTGGGTCGAGATACCTACATTGAGATTTCTCTGTTTTAAAGGTTTTGACATTTATTTCTAGTTACAGTCTACTACTAGGACAAACCAAATAATTTTTGGCAACATTCCAGATTAGAGATGATGATACAATAGTTTTGAACTGTCTATGATCAATAAAGGTATGTTTTTTGATGTTGCAGAACGAGATCCATGCAAGACCCTTTATTTGGATTCAGCGACTTATATGCCAAAGAGCATAATTATATCTGGGGCAAATGTATTTGGTGTATGGATATTAGACGAAACTCAGACATATAACAACCGACCTGTATACCACCATGAGTTATTTACCACACTGTATCTATTCAGAGTTCACCCTGTAGAATGGATGATGAGTTTTGAAAACCCCGTAGGGGTTCCTGTTGACAGCCGGCCAACCAATACACTTGCATTGCTTACAGATCAAAGCATCTATCCAGAAGATATAACAGCTCCGATGCGCATCAATATGGGCGGAAGTTATAACGAATGGCCTGGAGCAGCATTCTCGTGTTATTCTGGTAGAGCCTAACTTTACATTTATATTACATTGTATATCATTCAAGCGTGACATATCATATGTTTTACGACCGTGACTCGTCTTCTAATAATGATAATGTGTTCTCAAATCATAAAGTGACATTTTTTCTTGTAAAACATTTTAAAAATTTGTGAGCAACACTTCAAAATTAATTACCTGACGAGAAGTTATAATATCCCAACTCTGTTCACTGATGAATGAGGCCTTACTTTAAAAATAAAATGGTGTGTGGTACTAATGATTCCTATTAACTTCATGCCTTAGAAAGTCATAGCAAATTATATTCGTCCCATTGGTAGACATATGTAGTCTAGCTACACGCCCCTGTGAGGGGGGTTGGGGAGGGTACGAAGGCTTGTAGCTAGACATTTGTTGTTTTGTCAATATTGGTTTATATGTTCCTCGTATATAGCAAGTGGCAATCATCAGATTATGTCGTACAGTATTGAATCGTTCATATCGGAAAACCTCTAGCAATTGATTTTTAATGTAATTTGATAGAGGTCTAAGTACATTAAACTACAATGAATACCAAATGTAAATTACAAATGTTTATGATTTGAATTTTATTATCATGCTTTTTTTAGTTTCAACGACCTGTAATGAGCTAAGAATCAATGGGATCAGTACTGATTCACAACTAGTAATCTTCAACGGTCTTTACTCAAAGAAAGATTCGGAGTACAATTATCGTCCCTCCTATGAGCACCATGAATCTTCAGGAAATGAACGGTTATTGACATTTGGTTGGAACTCCTGGACCTCCCCTCCAGTTGCTATGTGGACTCTATTGTTTAATGGCGGTTTGGCAAACTATGTATACGAATTCATCCATGACCCATCCAACACTCGATTTAATTGGGCATCTCAGCCGACAATGAACATAGTTTGTTTGGATGGTAAGTACTTTATAGTGTCTGGAATCCATCCCGATATCTTGATATCTTTAGAATCAAAAGAAAAAGTATGTCACCGAAGCTCGAAAATAGTTCTCATATAGGGTGATATTCTAAGCCTTGCCAAGAAATGAGATATTTTTTGAGTGAATTTAACACAAAGTATCGTTCTTTACTACATGGTTTATTTGCAGAACTGGAGGTAGACAATACTACAGAATCAAAAAGAGATGAAATAACAAAGGAATGCAAGTAGATTTCAATTTTTTCCTTTTATTTGTTTCCTGAAACATATGAATAAAGAGGATTTGTTAAAATTGCAGGAAATCAATTAACTCGATTTAGATTAAATTTATGCTATCTTACATTATGAAGGCCATAGTTAACGACGGAGAACCACTAACACTTCAAGTTCTGTTTTGGGTAAAATATCACTAACTTTGTAATCAAAAAGTACAGGTTAAAGAGATTCTGGCAATGGTATTAGTACAACCTTAAAAGAGTTGTACAATATGGTTGAAAGCTGAATAGGCCAAGACCTAAATGTTTATTAGTCGAGGAAACCAATATTGGTATTCTCCCGAAAATGGACAGAATGGTAAGGGAACTGACCTTTACCACAGATCTTTGAATTCTCTTCAAAATTGTTTTTAAAATTAAAAGATGATCGGGGAACTTAAAAAGTTCTTAGCTTAGTCAGAGATTTGTTGTCGTAACCCTCTTATTTTGTTTTTATTTTAGACTGTCATGTGCTGTACTTATCTGGTGAGTACGGCCCTATCGATTATACTCCGAACCCTATTCGCTGGTATGGTTACTATTTCCTCAACGATGACTCGGATGGTACTTCGGTTTATACCCACGAGTCCAACATGAGAACTCTGAAACATGCTGCAAACAACACCTGGAAAATTACAAAAGTGGGTGACCTCACAGAACGCACGGTAGAACTACCGGTCATCGCTGCAGCAAGATCTCAAAATATGACACAAAGTTTCCTCTTGAATGATGGAACACAAGATGTTGTCTCTCAAATAACTTGCGTTCTATGTAAGTTGCTTATGGGAATGGGATATGGCTCGGACTTTTGATCAATATTGTTATTTATTTTGTGTTAACATACATTTGAGTATCCGATTCCATTTCTGAAATGATATAACAAATGTACATACACTTCATTTCGTATATAGCAGTAAGTCTGATCATTGTGTTCGAAGCAGGGTAGTGTTCCTTATGACATGCTGTACACTTTTTTAAGAATGATACATTTATTCTAATTTAGACATCGATAAATACATGTGTGCGACGTTACTCCTTGATGACATATCTGACGAGAGATTCGCGAACCTTCAAGGGCTCTACTCCACTACAGGCACCCTTCGGCAAAACCACAGACCTGTATTTCAATGGACTAGAGCGATCGCTGGTGAACAACAGAGAAAAACTAGCCAGGAATCGGTGTACCTCTATTTTCTGTCCAGAACATCAGAATGGGCAATTGGTTCTACGATGGGAGATGGCGAGGATGGCGTAATCTGTAGAGTGGTTGACCCAGTGGATGATCCCTCGCTTATATCAAGAGAATGGAACTGTCTCGATAATATTTCTAACACCATGATTCAAGTTGAATCGTTGCAGTTTCTGTTTTACCATGAAGGTACTTGCATAATATTATATCAAATAATTGTTTCTCATTTTAAAGTGGCAGTAAATGAAAGTCCTCAGGGTGGGGGGGGGGGGGGGGTTTGCGTTTAGCATACTCCTTTCATGCCTGTATCTGGCTTGTTACATTATGCTCGATTATTCCACTTGAGCACAGAGGCGCCCTCCTGTCATAACATTAGCATACCAGTTAAATGTTTCCATGCAAAAAATGTAATATTATCTCGTTAATAGTTAGATAATAATTATGGAAAAGTAGACTTTATATACAGAAATGTCTGAACCCTTTTACTGAAGCCCAATCAGAAAGGAAGGGCGCTTTTAAGGAGTGATATGAGAAAGATATATTGTTAAAGGGAGTTCACTTTTTGCCAATAAGGTTGTGCATATAATAAATGTAAGAGTTATGGCTACAGAGATGGCACTTGATAAAGTAACAGAGATGACAGCTTATTTGACAACAGAGGTAACGGCTGATATGACAACAGAGATGGCAGTTGATATGGCAACAGAGAATAAAGCTGATTTGACAACAGACAGGACAGTTGATATGGCAACAGAGATTAAAGTTGATAAGGCAACAGAGAATAAAGTTGATTTGACAACAAAGAGGACAGTTGATATGGCAACAGAGATTAAAGTTGATAAGGCAACAGAAAATGAAGCCGATTTGACAACAAAGAGGACAGTTGGTATGGCAACAGAGATTAAAGTTGATAAGGCAACAGGGATTAACGCTGATTTGATAACAGAGAGGACAGTTGATTTGACAACAGAGATGACAGCTGTTAAGGCAACAGAGAATAAAGCTGATTTGACAACAGAGAGGACAGTTGATATGGCAACAGAGAATAACGCTGATTTGACAACAGAGATGACAGTTGATATGGCAACAGAGATTAAAGTTGATAAGGCAACAGAGGATAACGCTGATTTGACAACAGAGGTGGGAGTTGATATGGCAACAGAGATGATAGCTAAAGAGGGAACTGAGAATAGAGCCCATATTGCAACAGAGATGCCAGTTGATATGGCAACAGAGATGTCAGTTGATATCACAACAGAGATGACAGTTGATATAGCAAGTGAGGGGACAACTGATATGACAACAAAAATGGGAATTGATGCAAGAGAGGTCCGTGTGACCGCTATGAACCAGCAACCTACAACGTATGGCTCAATATTAGGTGTGTCTTTGTCATATTACTTATAAGCTAACCTCTACTTGAAATATTTCCAATAAACAATTTTGATATATTGCATACATAGATATATGTGACTTGGATGAATTCTCATGTAAACATACCAGGCTTATTTACTTGACTATGGATCGATTGGTTATATTTGGATTGTGGAGTATTTGGTCATGGAGAGTATGGTGTAAATATCTTAAACATGGTTAGCCAAAAATCTTAATAACTAGGTCATCCAGTAAGTCATATTTGGCACAATTGAACCTTGTTCTATGTTCTTTTACTTTATCGAATTTCATTGGTCTGTTTCCAATTTTACAAAACATAAAAAGAATTTTACCTTTGGGACTATTTCGAAGATAATGTGTATAATATTAACATCCCCAAGAGCATTAGCGAATTAAAACAAGAGGTTAGAGAGAAATGAAAGCAATTGCACAATATATCTGTGAGTGGGAATCAGAAAACTTCACCCAATGCGTTCAAATTTGCTTCCAAAGACAAGACCGGCATTTTGAGCATGTTTTGTTAAATGACCATAAAATCGCGACCACTTGGAATAGACCAATGAAACTTGGCTGAATGAAAGACCGATGTACAAGGCTCAATTGCCTTAAATATGATTTTAAACCGACTATACTGGATTACTGAGTTAATAAGGTTTATTTTTCGTACCTTTTTTGGTTCGCTCTGTAGATTCGGATTCTACTAAATGCCATCGACATGAATGATGGAGATGAATCACACGCAAATGTATCAAAACGTGACGTTCTCCCTGTTTATTACTAATAAATGTATAATTATGTATACTAGTACTTATCAATTTAAGGTGCATCGTCCTGCGACACACTACAGCTAACAGGTCTTGTTATTCCTGATGTACCGCAACTTCAGTTGTTTGGGTTGTACTTCCGGTCGAATGAAACACAAGATGGTCGCCCAGTTTACATATTGGAAAATACAGTCTCGAACCCATACAAAGGAAAACTCTACCATATAACTACACCAATGAAAAATGAATGGGTGATCAGTGAAACTGTTGGAGAGTATGATAACCTATCACTACGGATACACGATGATGCAATATTCCCAGAGCTGATTCATGAAGCGGCGTTGTCTGAAGGATTCTATAACAACACTTGGATGGGTATACCTTCATTAAAATTCAACTGCTTCAGAGGTAAAGATCTAAACCAGTTTGCACAAGTGTTGTATCTTAGAACAACCAAATTGTGTTATTGTGTTTTGATGTTTCATTTGGCCAATAGGTGGCAGCACGAGACAGACAGTTTCGAGACTATTGTACCAAGATGGAGATTTCTAAATAGTCTACTGAAATATATTTGAGAGTAAAACCATATTTTATGTAGTTTATGATATATACGCGGACATAAGTTATTACAACAAGTAACCTGTGTACCTCTTATTTGGTATTCTTTATCGAAGTTGATGGAGGGTAGCACGTTTTGATTTTCTGCCAGTATCTATCTCCAGCAGGGTCAATCCTAGTCATATTACATTACCTCTCACTTGATTTTTAGAGAGAGACCCGTGTAAAACTATCTACCTGGATTCCAAAAGTTGGATGCCGGAGGGGGTCATTACATCGGGAGCTAACATATTTGGCATTTGGACATTGGATACTACTCAAACATATAATAATCGAGCTGTGTATCGCCATGAGCTATACAATAATTTGTATTTGTTTCAAAACAAACCTACATTATGGATATTGCAATTTGGATCACCAAAAGATATGGATGTGAATTCTGATATGTCTCCGTTGGCCGTAGCCTTTGACCAAAGTATTTACCCTGAAGATATTACTACGCCAATAAAGATCTTAGGTGGTGCTGAATATACGCCATGGCATGGACTATCTTTTACCTGTTTCTCAGGTAAATGCTCATCTATTAGATATTCATTTAAATAACAACACTAAAAAGCACAACAATTTAAGCCAACACCATAACCAATAACCCAACGCATAAAGAAAAAAATGTAATTTGTCCCCTTCCCCAACTGTCACTCTTATAACAGTTCAAAAACAAAAGACCACTGGGCATTTCAGTTAATCTGAAATCGATATACTAAATATTGAAGATTTATTTTAATACTTTATTGTAATCAGTAAATAAACAGTCCAAGGTCTGGTAGTTTTAGTTGGATTGTGCTTCTTGTTTCTGAACTGGATAGCGGGTGGTCTTATGCAGCCTTTATTGCCGTTAGATCTTTGTTTGAAATGCCGTTAATCATCTTTTCTTCTGTCTGCTTTAGAATCGTTTCGTCTTAACTATTTACTCTTTACTTTTTATTCCTTGGGCTTACCAATTGGTAAATGGATTAAAATATTCTGACATCAAAATAATTATAGATACCAATTTGCCATAGGGTCAATATCAATTCCTCGAGATTAATCAAACAATAGTCACTGAGGCATTCTGATACTCAGACCATCTCTGCTATGCACAAGAATGTTCTAAAATGAGAGAAGGCTGTGATATCTCACGATGTCACTGAGGAGGGAATTCTGATCTTTAACCAGGATCCACACTTTTTCGCCAAGTTGAAGATATTGTCCTATGACGCAAAATAAATGTTTTTTTTGTAATTACTACAAGTTATACAAGTATACTATATATTTTCAGTTGAGGATACATGCAATCGACTTACAATCAATGGTTTGAGAGAGGACTCGCCTTTTAAAGCGGTTAAGGGTATCTACGTCAAGAGTGGAGAACATCATAATCGGCCATACTACAAAAATGTTGCAGATTCAAGATGTATTCTTATGTTCACTTTTACTCCATCTCGGAATGCAATATGGGGATTCATGTTTAATGGACAGAGTGCTGGTCATGTTTTAGACTTTGTACCAGACCCCATTGATATAAGATTTCAGTGGAGTGGCTTTGGAGGATTCCAGGATATTACTATTGCATGCTTGGACGAGCCAGAGGTTGCAACAATGACTGGTGCAGCCTATGCTTTTAGTGCAACGGATGCTATTATCCGCCAGTCTTTCGTCTCAGCTGATGAGCCAGACAATGCAAAAGAGGTAGCAACAAGTATGTCTGACGTTAGAGCAAGGAATGCTGATATAACTGAGCCAGACGTTACGACAGAGGTTGCTGTACCAAATGGGCCTCACGTTAAAGCAAGGACTGCTGATATAACAGAGCCTGACTTTACGACAGAGGGTGCTATAGCAATTCAGCCTCACATTGAAGCAAAGACTGCTATTATTACAGAGCCTGCCGTTACAACAGAGGCTGTTGTACCAAATGAGGCTCTTGTTAAAGCGAAGACTGCTGATATAACTGAGCCAGACGTTACGACAGAGGTTGCTGTACCAAATGGGCCTCACGTAAAAGCAAAGACTGCTGATATAACAGAGTCTGACTTTACGACAGAGGCTGCTGTACCAAATGATCCTCACGTTAAAGCAATAACTACTGATGTAACAGAGTCTGGCGCTACGACTGAGGCGGCTGTACCAAATGAGCCTTACGTTAAAGCAAAGAATGCTGATATAACAGAGTCTGACTTTACGACAGAGGCTGCTGTACCAAATGATCCTCACGTTAAAGCAATAACTACTGATGTAAGAGAGTCTGGTGCTACGACTGAGGCGGGTGTACCAAATGAGCCTTACGTTAAAGCAAAGAATGCTGATATAACAGAGCCTGACTTTACGACAGAGGGTACTATAGCAATTGAGCCTCACATTAAAACAAAGACTGCTATTATTACAGAGCCTGCCGTTACGACAGAGGCTGTTGTGCCAAATGAGCCTCGCGTTAAAGCAAAGACTGATGATATTACCGAGCCTGGCGTAACGACAGAGGGTGCTGTAACAATCGAGACTGACGTTACATTAGAGGCTGTTTTAAACAATGAGCCCCACGTTACGCTAATAGAGGCTGTACCAATTGAGCCTAAGATCACAACAGAGGCTGTTGTACATAATGGCCTTACAATAGAGGCTGCTACACCAAATGATCTTAATGTTAAGACACAGACAGCCAGTACAACTGAGCCTGAAGCTGCAACAGGGAATGCTATGACATATGAACCTGACGTTACGATACCTGTTAATATCGAATCAAATTCCGAACCCCAGGGAGCAAGAAATACAACCTCCCGTGTTAGCCCAGATGAAATCAATCAGTCGACAGGTTGTACTAGCAAATGTGGGAGAGGAATGGTCGAAAATTTACAGGGGGAATGCATTGGTTAGTTCACCCTATATCAATTCTTTGTTATAGAAAATACCAACGCTAAAAACTACGACTTCCCAAAATCACTTACCATACTATACGTAATTCTTTGCTCTGTTGGTCAGTTAGTATTAACGCCATGATCATGAATTTCTGAAAATCTCAAGTACGATACAGGTCTATATCTATGATAAAATAGAAAAATATAAAGTGAACGCAATTCCAAATACGTTGATAGACATTTACATTTGCTACATGATAATAGTAGCTTAATTTGATTTTTATATTTTAGTTGGAACAACGTTTCAGTTGGGGATAACGTTTGATCTACCTTGGAGTGATGGACTTCTGATGACGAATTCCCCGATGTACACACAGATGGAGTCAGATATACTTTGTTCAGTAAGTAAATATAACTGTTTTTATATCGCTGCTTATTTCTTTGTCAGCCTTTGGCCACGTGTCGTCAAAGATGAGTCTTTATCCACCAGTAATCTACATCGTATGATAAAATAAGCAAAGATCTGTGTAATATTCAGTGTAGTAGTAAAAATAGAATTTACCACTTTTAGTGAATGCGTTTTTACATTTCAGATAAGACGAGGATTTTCGCCTCAGTTAACAGTTGCATCGAACTTGACTAACTTTACACCCGGGTCTATCGTTGCCAATTTAACTGTTACTGTTGCTCCGGGGAATGAGTCGATGGTTGACTACAATGTTACGCTAGAGGACATCCTCCGTGCATTTAATGTGAGAAGGGCGAGTGGAGGAAAGGAGAACCTTCCATATACTCCAGATTGTATTACCAGTGCAAATGGTTTGTATATGGTGGGCCAAAAATGTGCAATATTTTTTCGCTGGACAAGCAGTATAAGTTTTAGTCTTGTTTCTATTTAAAAAGATATCTTGTTGGTTGATAAATATTTTGTAAGAACGGTTCAAATACACCAGGGCTCAGGAATCATGCAAAAGGTACAAAAATCTGTCAAACGAGTATAGTTCTGCGCTTTCTATTTGTCCCATTAACCAAGAATAAACACTACTAAATCTCCATCTCAGATTACAACGAGTGTACCGATCAAGAGGATCTGGTTATGAGATGCGATGCAGCGGCCAGGTGTATTAATACGATTGGATCATTTGAATGTGTTTGTCCTGTTGGTACGATTGATGTCAGTCCTTATCCTAGATTCCCTGGGAGAAAATGCTCATATCGTAAGTAATAAGTTGTATGCTACACATCGTCATCGATCTTAAGTTTTGAGTGACAGTCAGATTACTTACGTTTATCTTTATCTTGATGTAGAATTGCAAGTCAAAACATTGCTTAATTTCGACAGAAACAATTTTTTTATCATCCAATTTGTTTCCGTTATTTCACCTGTAAAATATAATGGCACGGGAAATTGGTTTCAAGAGTTATTTCGATTCCAACGACTTTCATACGGAGTATTCTTTATTTTGTAAAAGTCGCTGCCCGCAGAACGCCGACCTCCGAACACCGTCTACAAAAATGTAACAATATGTCACCATTTGTGATGGTGACATAATAAAAAAAGTGTACAATGTTTTCTAATTATAGGCGACACTGACCACGATGTGCTCACCATAGTTTCCATTACGTGTCTCGTGGGACTTACGATCGTCTGCATTATCGCCTGTTCGTGTTGGATCTACTTAAAAAGAAAGCAAATGAGGGTAGTTTCGGAAAGAAAGTTTATCGAATATTTCAACAAAGATGAAACCAGGAGAATGCCAATGTCTAGACCCCCCTTAGCGTATAACAATATAAATGGAATGGGAGATAGTGGATCACAGAGTAGACGCCATGCGGGTGTTTATGGAAATAGAGAATAGATCTGAGAGGGGAAAAAACGATGGACATATTGTTTGAATATTTATTCAAGACTTTGCATGTTCGTATTTTTATTCAACTAGAAGTTTTTTGCTTGGCCTCACTTCGATTTTTTGACTAAAAGGATCGCGAGTTGTTTTTAGAATGAATCTGGGGAGCTTTTCCATGCATTTCGCTTTTGTTTTTCATCTAAAAATATCAATACACTTTAAAACATTTTATTGACTATAAGATTGCACCATATAATCCTAAAAAATATTTCTAATTTTCAAGTATTATCTATGGATTGACACCCAGGTATTGTTATTTTTCAAACTTCAGAGGGCTTGGAATCGTTATTACGATCACTTTTGAATAATATTAATGCTGTTTTAAATAGGTTTCATGTATGCCAATGATTTCCCAAATTGTGTAAATTTATGGTTCATCTTCCTTAATCCAAAGAATTTTCTCTTTGAGGAATTTCCAATGGTATTCCAATGGTATAGTTCCAAGCAGATTTTGAGATAACAGGAAAGTTAATCATTAATACACACCTCATTGGCTTGTAATATAAGCCAAAACAACAAATATTTTTGGGGGATTATATGGCGCAATCTTATAGTCAATAAAATGTTTTAAAGTGTGCGGATGTTTTTTAGATGAAAAACACAAGCGAAATGCATGAAAAAACTACCCAGATTCATTCTAAAAACAACTCGCAGTCGCTTTTTTCTTGATTGGTATATTTTAACAAGGCTAGAGTGGAAGAATACAAATGTCTTGACTTCCGTTGGAGTATTATGACATCAAGGCATTAAAATATTGTTGGTCTCAATATAGACGCTAAAAGGGTAAATATTGGAGCACAGGAGAAAAAACAAATACTGATTGTGGTGTCATTGTAACTGTACTTATAATTATTTATTCAGGATAATATGCTTTTGTATTCTAATTCAAAAAGACGATTGTATTGTCGACTGATTACATGTCTTTTCTAATACATTGATGATTGCAAAATTACTACTTTACGTCTTACTGTGATGCGTTTGGATATACGCCTTGTGTAAAGATGTACGTGATGCGTTTAGAAAGATAATTGTCAAGTAAATACTGTACGTATACAGGTATACAGACCGCCTTACCATATATTTGTACGTGGTGCATTGGATAAGTGATTGAAATTACGAATCAATGTACGTCTTACCTAAGATTTGTATGTGTTGTGTTGGATATGTGATTGTAAAGTTACTTCTGTACGTCTTACCTTAGATTTGTATGTGATGCGTTGGATATGTGATTGTAAAGTTACTACTGTACGTCTTACCTTAGATTTGTATGTGGTGTGTTGGATATGTGATTGTAAAGTTACTACTGTACGTCTTACCTTAGATTTGTATGTGGTACGTTGGATATGTGATTGTAAAATTACGACTGAACGTCTTACCTTAGATTTGTGTGTGGAGCGTTGGATATGAGATTGTAAAATTACGACTGTACGTTTTACCTTAGATTTGTATGTGGTGCGTTGGATGTGTTATTGTAAAGCTAAGGTTACTACTGTACATCTTGTCTAATAAATGTAAGTGGTGCGTTTAGAAATTTTATTGTCAATGACTACTGTATGTTTTACCTAATAGAGGTAGGGTGCGTTTGATTTTTATTGTACCTCAAAAAAGGTACGATGTTGTCGTCAGCTTGGCGGGCGGGCGGACGGGCTTTTCGTGTCATCAAGATTTCAGGAAAACCACTTGACAGATTTACTTCAAATTTTTGTTCTAGAGCTGATTAACTTTTCAGCAGCCATCTTGCATTCTGGCGGCCATTGTGAATGTTTTTATTAGATAAATCTTGTCTTCGTGATTCCAGGAAAACCACTTGAAGGATTTACTTCAAATGTTCACACATGTTACATAAGAAGAAGTTCCAGAGCTGATGATACCATGTTGTGAAGTTATGCAGATTATGTTGTGCAGCATTATTTACCCCATGGAGCCAGAGTATTTAGTCTAATATCTAAATATAGCTTTCAATATATTTATTTATCTATGAATGATTCTGCTGTTGTAATTTCACACCTTCGACAACCCGCCTGAAATCCTCTTTTGGATTTCTATGTTTGGCGACATAAAGAAATTGAATGGACGGGTCATTTTCTAGTTCCGATATCGAAGCCTTTTTAATTCTGAAAACAACACTCAATAAAGAAAACAAAAATCAGGCGATGGCAAAATCGTGCCGGATAGCTCGAGTTTCACTACAAACAAGAAATCGGTAGTTGGCTTTGTTTAACCAATGGGGTAAATCGTTGATATCAAGGCGTCAATAATGATGACAATTGGAAATTGGAAATCAATTCATCCAGTTGTCTGAGAAAACATATTCATCCCCGTTTCAAATAAAACCTACGTTTTGCTGGTTTTACAGGTTTTCCCTCTGAAACTTTAATATGAACCATGAACCGGAATTTCTTGAACTTTTTAAGTGATGACGATGGTGATGTCTCGTATATTTAAAAATGATATATTGCTAATTCTCTGTATTTTAGATTTACCCCTTAAAACATACCTTGGGAGATAAATTGTTTATTGGATCTCAAACAAAACCATTTTTTCTATATTTGGTTGATTTTCGATGGTTACTATGACATATATTTGTATTCCTCTGTTTTTATATATCTCGGATCTAATTAACAAAAGAACATCGTTCGGAACATCGACCGACAAAATGAACATATTGAATTCAAACAAACGGAATATTCAATATATGTGTTCCCACTAGAACTAGTCAATGTGGCCAGCGGTGAGGTCTTTCTTTAAATCGTGAGCCAAATATAAATAAGAAGAGGACAATATGAGAACTTGATTTAAGAATTTTACACGGAAAAGGGCAGAGACTATGTTTACAAACACTAGCACATCGGGAAATGTTGGACTTAAAGTGTACAATGTTCACCAAGATGACATCACACCAGTAACTGTGCTTTTTATACTCTTCGAGCTGTTTTGCGTCATCGGCAACATCGTCGTCATCATCAAAATCAAGAGAAAGACACAGTTGACTATCTATGATGTTATGTCAATCGCGTTTGTGATCGTGGACGTCATTGTATGTGTGATTGTTATGAACTATAAGTTAGCGTGGTTGCATGTGGACGTTTCACAGCCATCTGAAACGTGTTCAATAATCGTATGGACAACATTCACGTGTACCTTTTCGTCGATGTGGTTTATCCTGCTCATACTTTCGGATATCACACGTGAAATATGCGATAATTATAAAATCATTCCACATTGTACATGCGTACAACTTTCATCACTGTCACGAACTACTTTATACCTAGTAGGAATAACTGTTTTTGTAGGTTTAGAAAGTATTCCTATCGTGTTGTTAGGGAGAGGCTCTCTCCCGCAGGAAACTGCGAGAGTAATACTTTGCGGGGGAGGTGATACATACAAAGGATCTATTGACCAAACAGGAGGTATTGTTGTAGTTGTGTTATTGATTGCGAATTGGATTGCGTTTATTCTTGGAGTGGCAATCCTTGCTGGGAATATAGTCATAGCGACGTGTCAGATATCAAAACAAAAGCAAAAGGTCCGGCCGAACAAGGTGACAGCGCGGTCCATCCAAATTCTTGACACTGAAACTCTTTCAACAGATCTACAGGGAGACTTAGATACAAATATAACTGACGAAGCACCTACATCGAGTTCAGTCAATGCCAATGCTCAACAAAATTTGGACACAGACACCCAAAAGGACACCAGGGTATGTGATGATGATAATAAGCACGATACATGTACCTCCCAAGCCTCAGAAAGCACACATTATAATAAATCGAGACCAGCCACTCCAGTCACTAGTGTTTCAAAACAATTAACTGACTATCAAACTGATATCAACGATGATGACGGTTTGGATAAATCCAGAACTCAAACTCCAGTCACTGCATTCAACAGAGTCGTCGATAAAGACTCACACGTAGATGATGTTAAACCTGCCAATGTGAAAAGATTGAAGAGTGCGGATGGTGTGTTTATTCGGAGAAAGGCTATGCATGAAGAGGACATTAAGCTAACACTAACGGGATCCATCCTAGTCACCATGGCAACCCGACGATGGAAGATCCGTAAACAGAACGATACACGAAAACGTGTCGCCCTGTTGTACATTTCAGTAGCCATGTGTATAATTGTCACATGGATACCTGTATTCTTATTTACATTTGAGGGTGTCTTAAGAAGTTTCTTTTTGGTACAAATGTACTATTTCACATTCGCATTCCGACCTGTTTTATATGGAGTTTTTAGTCCTTCGTGCCGCCAAGGCATCAATAAGCTATTTACTCAAATATTCAATAAATGAATTCAGACGGATAATGCTCTTATTTATTTATCATGTTTTTATAGCATCGTCTCTTTAATAGAATATACAATTTCATAGAAAGCGGCGTTGGTGTTACATTATATGAAAACAACTACTATTTACCATTAAGCTAATAATATTAGCTGACATTTTGTTCATGTCGTGGAATCGATTTAATAATCACTTTACCTTTTGTTTAGTAAGTAGGATTCAATTACTAAATGGTAAAGGTAATATTTGTTTAATGTTCACTGTCTTTTTATAAGTAAGAGCTAAACTAAGTGTTGTAAAGTATCGAAAGCAGCGGATATGTCTAAAATAGCACGAACATCTTATATTAATGATTATAACAAGAAAAATAATGGATTGTATTTTTGGGGTCACTCTGCATATTACATCCTTAGATATTATTCGTTTTTACAAAAAAATCCCTGTAGAAATGTTATTGTAGAGCTGCTGAAGAGGATTTCATATTCTAAAGCCTGCAGCCTTACGTTTGGTGTAATAATTACATGTTCAATAAGTACCAGGTTTTGAGGAATGTAAACACAAATCATCTTGATCCATCAGCATCCAAGGTCCAAAACAATACGTTACAAAATGTCTAAAGGTGTTTTTAAGTGATGTATCCATATTTTAGTCTACATTAAGAAGATATATCCTAGCCTACTAATCGAGAAAAAGAATGAAAAAGACACGGGGATATGATTGACATGATGTAATAAGAGATACTATCAAAAAATATTTTACTATTGCACGTCCGGTGGGCCTCAGATCAAGGTATTACATCTGTGTATGAATGAGCTTTTTTCTGAAAAAATACCTATACTAAACTTTTATACATGAATACTATATAGCTATGCTGCATCTATTGTTCCCTCACAAATCTGCCATCTTTTGGCGGCATTTAAAAAAAGCCGTTATCAGTGTTATATATGAAGAACGGGTATGTCAATTTTCGGTAAATTTCTTCATATTGCATTATTAACCCTAATGCAGACAGATGAGTGTGTCTGGGTTTCCGTGTGGTTCTTTTTTGTATCGCGACCGATGCCACCATTTTTACATTGGCTTGCCCGAGCCACAGATAAGCTAACACCCCAGTCACATTTCCTACGGCGACCTTGCGGTCTATCATTTCTGCGGCCAGTAGCTTTTCTACGCTCGCCGCAGAATTTCTGCGCTCTCATACTTTTGCAGTCACATTTCCTACGGCATCCGCACGGTGAATTTTAAATTTATATTGATAAATAATACTTTTTTTCATTTTATTTACATCAGGACAATTTGAAATGTTATTCAAGGTGCTAGGATGTAATATCAAATGAAAAGTGATCGTGAAACATTGACAAATAATGATTCAATCTTGTTGGACCAGTTGATTTCTACGGGGACCTCAGAAATGAACAAATATTATAACTCCGAGTTACAATTTCTACGCCTTCCCTGCGGCCTGTAAAAATCTGCATACGCCGTACGGAGGCCGCAAGGCGAGCGTAGTTTTTCTACGCTCGCCGCAGAAATTCACCGATTTAATTGTTCTGCGGTCGACTTGCGGCCGCCGTGCGACAAATGTGACTGGGGTGTTAGCCATTTTTCCAAGTGGTCTTACTTTTTATTGTGCCAATTTTTTCCACGTAAATAATTGTTTAATTTCATGGGTACACTCGACATCAGTTATATGGGTACACTCGACATCAATTATATGGGTACACCCGACAATTCAGTGGTTTCAGTAACTTTGTGTACAAGAGGCAGATGAAAAATACAAGAGGCGGCATTCAAAATAACCAATTTTACGCTCCCGACAATGCAAATTCTTGTTATTTTAGAGTCCATGGACTGAAAGAAAGATGTCCAAGGTTTGTCAAAGTCATTTCCACGTGTGATGTGGCAAGACATGGGCTCCACAAAATAACACCTGGAACTGTGGAATGACTAGGGCAACTTATATAGAATGTCATTAACCTTTTATAAGATAACTTATCCGTACACAGGTTGCATTTCACAAATCCAAATGCACCTGTTGAATTGAACACTTTTGATATAAATCAAAATCTAGAATTGTCATTATTAAAATGAGAGTGATGTATTAATAGATGATTCACTTGTGATTATGTGTATGTCAGATTCATTTTAGTTTTTTAACACCTCCAGAGGGTCCAGGGTGTTCCAAAAGTAACAGGACTGGTGCTGGTATTTTGTTAAATATACACCAATTGTCTTCAAAATTTTACATAATGTGCCTTCATGTTTTGTAACTAAAATTGCCGAATTACATACTTTTTGTCGAAACTAATTTAGAAATCGGCCGATGACTACTCATCGGCCAGCGCCCGGCGCATATGTGGCCTAGGCATTAGAGAGAGACCGAGGTGGGAGATATCCCCCTCCCCTCTACACCAAACTTGTTCTCACTACGCTTTCGAAAATTATCTGAAAGGCCTTCTAACACATTATTAAGGAAAACATATCTACACATTTTGCGCATTTAACCATTTGATAACATATTGTGGATCTTATCTTAATTTGTTAATGTAAATTCGCACCTTCCTTTGCATGGAAGACTTTGATAAAATCCTTTTTTGATGATCTTTGTTAGAATGCTGATGTTTGGCTAAGCTTCGAAATTCCAAATTGAACAGTCTACTAAAGATACCATGTTGTAAATATTGTTTTCTTTATAATATATTGAGCTAGGACTGCTCAAACAAATTCGCTGTTTGTAGCTTCAAGTATTTAATTTCAATAGATGATAAACTTCTCAATATAAGAAATTACCCTCATATGACATTGTTGCAAGGTGTGTTGCAATGAATGTGGCACCCCGCATTCCCAGGCCCGCAATATGTATCCTCAAAGAAAGCCATCATGATAAACCATGACATCTCATTTCTTCTAAGCCCTATGTTTCAGGTGAAACAGAAAGATGCTATGAGTATCAGAATGGAAGAAAGCATATATTTGCATTGATGGTGTATAGATAGTTATTTTATATAGTGTTTTTAGTTGTACGTGGAAACCTATTCTAACCAGGAAGGATATTGCAACTTTGTTCAAGATCCTAAAGTTGCAATTTTCGTTAAATGTAAAGACGCACCTGTGAAAGTGTTTCGCTGGTATAAAGGCGTAGTTCTAAATAAATTTAAGATACACGTTTTTTAAACTTGTACGTGAACGTGTAGAATTATGGACTGATGGATTTTTTCTCCCTTTTGTACTGTTAATACTTGGCCGGTTGAATATAAAGGTATACATGTCCCAGCTTTTGGTAAGTGGGGGTCAACCTACCCCATCCACACATACACTTTTTATCATGCTTAACTTCGCATTGTAATTACAAGTCCACCCGTGTAGCTCTGCGGTAGTGCATGTAGCTCTTACGCAATAGGTCCCGGATTCGATCCCCGATTCAGGCAAGACTAAATTTGCTTGTTTGCGTGAAGTACTCCAGGGTGTTTGACTGAGTGGTCCGCAACTCGTACAAAAAGGCTGTGGTGTGAACTTGTATGTCTATGTATAAGTGCACATAAAAGAACACAGGGCTCCTTCAAGGAGGGGTTTCTTGGTCTATTTTCCATGTTAATTACGTAAATTACGACCGTAAATATACGGGATATACCCAAGAGGTATTGCTCACCTTCATTGGTGGTAAACAAAATACAATACAAGAGTGCTATAAACGAGACACCAGTATGATAAGGTAGGGGTACAATATAGGGCCCAAATCTTGAGAAAGAGTCGAAGGCATGCGAGGCGAATCCTGGAAACTCGGGTTCGGGAAAGCGGGGTTCACTGTTTGGTTCCGTTGACACCTGTGCGAAACTACATTCATAATTTATCCGTCTGCGACTCGATAAAGAAGAATTATCAAAGCTCATCAAGAATGGACGATCTTACACAGGTACTCATATAAGAACCTCTATATCTTTTTAACACCAATATAAAGATTGAAAAACGGACACACTATGTTAAAAATGTTATATCTAATGTGCCAATTCAATGATTTAGCATATCGAAAATATTTTCAACCTAAGTGACCACATCGTGACATCACTTAGGTGGCAACATTTTTCAATGTCAATCTTTTCTAAATATGCTAAACTTAAAAAATAAACCAATTTTGACTGTCTAACCAGGTTAAAAGGATGAATATATTATGTTTTTAATATTATTTTACCATTGGTTTCTATGAGAATTAAAATTTTGAAATGCATCTTTCCCTGAACTGCTTTCATGCATGGATGAGTTCATTGCTCGCTCATCTATCAACCAATTTTCTTGATTTTGTCGGCAAAAAAACAAGTGAGGATGATTGCTATGCATCGGTGTGAATTATCACTTCAAAGGAAAAGTGTGACCTCTTAAAGTTAGTTTTAAATAAATTCACGATATTTTGAACAAAAAGTCCTCCAAAAACATTTTTGAAATTAATAAAAAAGTTTCACATTTCACATTTAATGAGATCAAGTGATCTTTACGATTATAGTGGGTTCCAGTGCAGTTCGAAACTGAGGTACAAATCATAGACAAGGAAGTGCAAAACAAGATCGCTGAATAAAATAAAGGATAGTCTATAGAAGACTTTTAATTTTCCCTCAAAACTTAGACAATATTTGACTTCTAACAAACGACGGATTGTCGAAAACAAATGGCGATTTTGGACACTCGCCCCCTGCAATTGAAAGCCCAGGACATACCCAGAGCAGAATGTAGGAAGGGGAATCTTCAAATATAGAGTCAAAATTCAAGCCACCTTTTCATAAAATCTCAATCCCGTAAGTAGAAACATGAGTTTAAATGTTGGGAAACTTGACATTGTATTCTCATGATGCTAATTTGACGATCTATCGACTACTATCTATCAATAAAAATATATTGCGATGGACCTTTTTGCCCCATGTTCCCCTTGGCAGGTGAAGTCAGTTTATTTAGATGGGAACACTGCTGAAAACTTTAAAAACTAAAGGGTTGGTATCGATATGGCGAACTGAATTCAACATAGTTTTTTTCTACCAATTATTGAAAACATTTTTCGTTATTTTGTAACGAAAGGACCCACGGTCCTGTGCTCACACAGTTTGGAACCTTCAGAGAAATGTATATCCCTGACCTTTCGAAGGTCACTGAAGGTCAAGTAAAGGTCAAATCCTAAAACTAAGATTTGAACTCCTGGCAACTTGTAGATGATTTTCCCAAAAATTGGTCAAATTGAAGCAAGTTGAAAAATAACTTATTTTTACTGTTTTTGGCGTAAAACGCCTGGTCGATCCCATAGGCTCACTGTGTGAGCCAAAAAACACGGTCCTTTATGTAAGGGGGCACTAATTGACAACAATTTAATGCGAAAATTGTATATATTTTATCTAACTGTTTTTGTTAACATTTTTTGGTTTTTAACTGCAATTTGTTTTTTGTTCCTTTCTACAAATTCTTGAGAATGAAATAAAATATCTTTCCGAACCTTGTTGGAACAAAATGGCATATGAAACATTTTCTGAGACCTCTCAATATTATAGCTATACAAAGGAAAGTCTGGTTCATCTAACAATAAGCTTAGTATTCAAAAGATTAAAACAACCCCCCCCCCCAAAGTTAAAAATCAAAGTAAACCTTTTATTTCATTAACAAGATACTTTTTAAAATGATCCAAACTTTCATTAGTACAATTACAGTATTGAGAGACCTAGACACGTTGTGTATGTCATTTTGTTCTAATGAGGTTCCGATAGAGGTTTCATTTCCTCCCGAACATATACCAAGAAAGGGGTGTCTGGTGTGTTCTGAAACAATATAGAGAAAAGCATATCATCTATTTCTTTAGATTAAATCGTTACCATTCAAAAGATAACCATTAAATTGACGATGTGTAAAATTGTCAGATTTTTAACATTTGTTAAATCCAGTTCGCCATATCGACATTGATTTTTGCACTTAAGTTAAAATACCAGAAAATATTACGTACACGTACGGAGAAACTAACTAAAGTGAATTCTGTGCTATTATGTGCTTTGTGCTATCGTAATGCTTAGAACAACTTCCTACTGGAATTGAATACAAAACGAAAAGAATGAAAGTAATTAAAACAATTTCCTTGTCGATGTACACCCCCTCCATAAGTTTGGCAACCTTTTCCCCCATTGAACTACGTGTAAAAGCCTCTTTACGTTTGAATTTTTATTTACTTAACCGGTGATGAAATAGCTTATAATATTGATGGAACTTGACTTTATTTCCAATACCTCCAAATTTTCTCAATTTTTTTCCTCAATTACAATAAGTCGAAAATTGATGATAAATTGGATGCATTTTTGAAAATCGTCATTCTCATGTAATCCAATGGGAAATGGAGGGTTTGGGGCAAATCAAAAATCAGGATATCTTTTCAGTAAAAGATTCAGCAAAATATATTTTGATATAGAAAATTGAATTGTCTAACTTTTTTGAACATTAAGTGTTTAGTTTATTTCATGAATATTAAAGTTACAGCGCTTCAAAGTCATTTTTGAAAATAATTTTTCGCCTCCTGTGTTATTTCAATGGGAGAGGTATTTGAAAAACAATTTTGACTTTAAAGCCCTATAACTTTGTTGAACCTGAAGAAACATATCAATTTTTTGTTAAATAAAGTTAGCAAATTCAATTGCCTGCCTAACTCGTATTTTTTGCAAGGACTCGGATAGATGGATATTCTGTCATATGACTTGCGGCAAACCTACCATTTCCCATTGGTTAACATGAGAATGTCGATTTTCAAAACTTCATCAAATTTATCATCAATTTTCGACCTATTGTAATTGAGGAAAAAATTGTGAAAATTTGGAGGTATTGGAATTAAAGTCAAATTACGTTTCCATCAATAGTATAAGTATTTTTATCGCAGGTTAAGTAAATAAAAATTCAAAGGTAAAGAGGCTTTAACACGTAGTTCAATGGGGGAAAAAGGGTTGCCAAACTTATGGAGGGGAGTGTACTAAGAACTGCTTTACTAACTCATGATCGAATCTCATGTGTGAATATGATAGCCATATAATCTTTTCCTCATGATCCGTTATTGTTTTCTTAAGAGGTTGGGTTGAACATACAATCGGGAAGAATACTCGAGGCTTCTGAAAGGTCAGTACATTAAATTTGTCATACTTTAAGAGATGGTTAGTTTATTTTTTCAAAAGTGTTTTTGCTGATAAAAATATCATTTTATTTTGTTGATCATTATTCACATTAGAGATGGTATCGTCATTGTATGAAATCGTCATTGTATGAATATCTGAATGCTGTTAAACTGAAGTAATAATGTTGTTCTAGGTAGCGTTCATTGTACAAAATATCACGATGATACAATTCTTGGTGATGTATGGCATGATTGTGTCGACCCACTGCCAGTTGACAACGACATTGACAAATTCGTCATATAAGCAAGCCGTTTGCCTTAACGTGTTCTCGGAGATGCAGGAGAACATACATAGAAAGAATCAAGAAATTGATAAATTGAAAGAAACTACAGAAGAAACGCAGCAAGCAATGTCAGAGCTTGTGGCTGACATCACAAACCTAACAACACAGAATACCCGTTTGCATGTAAGTATGCAATGCACAGATTCGTGATTTTTCTACATTTATTTTCGACCTTGTATCGAATGTCTTTAAATTGTTTATTTTGCGATATATATGACTTTACCGACCTGCTAAGTTCGTGAAAGACTAAAATAATCGTCACCGACAAGACGAAATAGTAGGAGAGACTAGATCTTGTTTATGTTCTTTATGAGCTTAGTCAGTGAACAAATAAGCAGATTTGCCAATTGTGCTTTTTATATGTTGGATATACTTTCATGTAAAAACGATAAAATCTCTTCTCTTGAAGCTTTCGTGCAAAACTTTTCGAACGACCCTAGTATCATTGCTTTAAATAAATGAGGAGAGGAAATAACCCTACATGCATTTCCTTTGCTGATATCATTCTCTCAAAGATGTCAAGTGTACCGGGTGCAGGGGCGGATCTTTGATTGAAATTTTGAAGCCCATTTTTTTCAAAATTTGGCCTGAAATTAAAAAATAAGGTTATGATCAAAAAGGCCCACTTTTTGGGGCCTTGAGGTGGGGTAAGGCGGAACACTACGGGACAAAAACGGGACATCCCATGCTGATGCACAATTTATATTTAAACACCAATTTCTTGAATTTTAGTGATGCCAAAGTACTGTTATTAAAAAGCGACATATGATGCAATGAAGAACTTTTACAACATATGAAAGAAAGAAAATATTTTGGCACTCAATCATGTATTCTAAATCATAGGATTTTGACACTCACACAGATAGAAGTACGTGTATATTCGGGTCGAAACGGAACAGGGTGTATTTTAATTTGGTGAGTTAATTTACAGGATGATGTTCAAGAGATGCGTGCGTGGAGAAGAACTGGAAGAAAAGGTGATACCGACTCTCCTGGTATGAAAGGTAGCAAAGGTAGTCCAGGCTCTCCTGGAATCAATGGTATCCCGGGCTCTCCTGGATTAAAAGGTAGCCCTGGCTCTCCTGGTATGAAAGGTAATGCAGGCTTCCCGGGATTACAAGGTATCCCCGGCTCTCCTGGGATGAAAGGTAGCCCTGGCTCTCCTGGTATGAAAGGTAGTGCCGGCTTCCCAGGATTACAAGGTATCCCCGGCTCTCCTGGGATGAAAGGTAGCCCTGGCTCTCCTGGGATGAAGGGTAGCCCCGGTTCTCCTGGTATGAAAGGTAGCCCCGGCTCTCCTGGTACGAAAGGTAGTACCGGCTTCCCAGGATTACAAGGTATCCCCGGCTCTCCTGGGATGAAAGGTAGCCCTGGCTCTCCTGGGATGAAGGGTAGCCCCGGTTCTCCTGGTATTAAAGGTAGCCCCGGCTCTCCTGGTATGAAAGGTAGTGCCGGCTTCCCGGGATTACTACAAGGTATCCCCGGCTCTCCTGGGATGAAAGGAAGCCCCGGCTCTCCTGGTATGAAAGGCAATCCTGGCTCTCAAGGAATCAAAGGTAGCACCGGCTCTCCAGGTATAAACGCCAGGTGTAGAAAGGAAACGCGATGTCCCGTAGACTTCACGCAGAATCAACGATCCTGTTACTTGTTTGTACATTCCTCTGGAGCAGCAACAACATGGTTTCAAGCAAATTCATTTTGCTTCTCCCACAGCGCTCATCTAGTAGCTATAGAATCATCTTCTGAGCATCAGTATATTGTAAACAGAATCAGAGGTTATGGTGCAAAGAACTATTGGACGGGTATGTAACTGTTACTGTCTATTATTCTCTTGGACCATGGGCTTTCAATAGATCTATTGAAAGCCCATGCTTGGACTCGTCATTTCATAATTATTTATTCGAGAAAAATTGGAAACTTTTATATATTTATTTCAGTTGGATAATATATACATTTGAATCTCGAAAGGTTATGACATGAGAATCAATGTGGATGTAGTCGTGGACAGTTAATTTTATTCGGAACCAGATAATAAATTAATGTCCAGCTGTGTATCACATATTCCACAAATGCAATTAGGACTGTCAATATATTTTAAATTATCGCCATAAAGCTTTAACTGTCTCACATATTCGATCAAAACTTGCCATGCAAACATGTTAGTCTACTTTACTGGCCCCCCCCCCTTGCTGTAACGAGGAACCCAAAACACATTAAAACGTAAACATAAACCAATTAGTCACTTCACTATGAAAGTGAGGGGTGTTAGCAAATGTGTATTTATACAATAACTTGCCAATTAGCAGAATACACTGTGTGCATGGACTAACACAATATCAGTGGTCATTTACTGTGTCAACTTAGTATCCCTTGCATATCGTGCTCACTCAAGTATTGCATAATTTTTTATGATCTAAATGTTTGTGGTTTATAAAAAATGTGATATATTTTAGTTAGAAATACATTAATTAATATATTCATTCAAACAGCACTAGAATGCGGGAAGAAAGAGCAATGGTGACAAAATGCAGACAGAATTTTCCGTAAGGGTTTCAAACATTTCTGGACACAATCATACATGTACTTCATGTGTACTGTTATTTTAGTGCTGTATTTATAGATATAATTTCACGTATTTAAATCATATTTTCCAGCAATGACTTCAAATTCGGAACCACACCCATATCACATTTTTTTCAATAACTCCAAACATGTGTAAACAATTACTAAACATTGACCATGTGCAAATAAATTCAGATTTCACGAGCTCTTTCCTATTCGAGTACCTCATACACCCCTGCATGGATTTGAGTTGGATTCGCCTTTTATACGTGAGTCGGTACACATCGCAAACGCTGATGATTGGATAAAGATTGCGAGAATCTTTAATCTAAGCCAGTAATATGTCAGCCTTATTAAATTCTTACTCATTGTAATAACGAACTTTACTTGCTGTCAAAATTATTTAGTAGAGCGGTCTTTGATTTTTCCAAATTCGACCATTCGGTCTATAAACTCATTGATATTAGGCTATATATTAGGTGGAAATAACCTTGCTGGGGGCTATATGTGGAGTGGAGGGCCATGTTTCACAGCCAAGCCTGTCGTGTATACTAAGTGGGTAAGGGGTGAACCTTCAGGAGGACACGAGAAGTGCATTCATCTTTGGAATCATAGATCTCTGGATTGGAATGACGCCCCATGTACAGACAATATGAATTTTATTTGTGAAATCAATTTGTAATGTCAAGACTTATTTAAATAGTCTAGTTGTAAGACATCAATAGTAGCAACAGACCATCAAGAGACCAAATGATGCTCCAGGGAAATTTAGAAGTTATACCCCCTCCATAAGTTTGGCAACTTTAGCTCCCACATTGAACTTCGTGTTAAAGCCTCTTTACCTACCTGAAATGAAAATACTTATTATAATGATGGAAACGTAATTTTAATTTATTTCAAATACCTCCAAATTTTCTCAATTTTTTTCCTCAATTACAATTATAGGTCGAAAATTGAGGATATAGTTGGTGAATTCTTTTAAATCGACATTCCCATGTTAACAAATGGGAAATGGTAGGTTTGCCGTAAGTCATATGACAGAATATCCATCCATCCGAGTCCTTGCAAAAATACAAGTTATGTGGGCAATTGAATTTAGGGGAGCTAAGGTTGCCAAACTTTTGGAGGGGAGTGTAAATTGGTAAAACATGCATATAAAAGAGAAAGTTATCTTAATTTACCGAATTCCACATATAGACAATCTATAGCTAATGTATGGTTATCAATGCACAACTTCCCGGGTTCGACACCACCTCATAGTAGCAAAATCGAAACAATTTTATTACTTCTGTAATTCGAAAAATATAGTAGGTGATGAAGAACACGCTCTATTTTATTGTTCTCAATTAGAACTAAAACGAGCTTGATCTTATATGTCACACTGTGGCTAGTCGATCTATGTGGATGCAGTCATTTATATGTAATGTATCGTGGGTACTCGCGTACATTATAGGGAATGGGATCATTGCAAAAATATGACAGCAAATCGAGGTAAGTGATCTCAGAGTTTCTACTTAACATTGTGACTTGAAATCTTGCATACATATTCAATATACATAGTATGACAATGTGGGAAAGTTTCAGCTACCATATTCCTGTTATAGAGAAGATATTTGAAAAACATTTCGTAAACGTCAACATATATGTATAAAATGGATGCACCTATGTATCATTTGGATTCAGAACGGTAACAAATGGATGCTTTAATAAATAATACTTTATCATGATGATTTATTTACTGATGGACAACTGGCCAGATTTTCTTTGTATCCATTGTTCGGATAAACATTCCTTATTCATTAAAGTAATTAGCCACCCCATTACAAGTAGTCTAAAGACACCCTCATGAAAAATTGGAAATACTATATATAAACCCATCAACTGGAAAATGCCATTACAGATGAAATAAAGGACCCACGGTCCTGCTCACACAGTGTAGAACCTTCAGAGGAATGTATATCCTGATTTTCAAACAAAAGTATTGGTAAATATGAGATCAATGAAAGATGAGTCCTTTGTTGTTGGTTCAGATATGATTTGTTGTAGTCAAAGGAAAAACTATGAATTTGACCTAGATTTTGACCTAGGCCTTTTAGTGTCCAAATTTTGAAGGAAAGTAGATTTTGAGGACGGCTTCTATTGTAGATTCTTATTAAGTTGGCTTCATCCAAGCTGTATATAGTGTTGTGTTGTTACAATTAATAATTTTCTCAAGCCCCATTGACTTAACATGGGATACCAAAATAGCGATTTTTGAGATTTCAAAACGCCATTACTTCCGAACCGGAAGTCGGATCAAAATCTGGTTTGCAGATTCGGATTCTTTGGACAATGCTACACATATTTCATAACTCATACATTGAATTCCAAGAAGTTTTTATTGTGACCTACTTTTCGGATGCCATATCTCAAAAACGGTAAGAGTGATCAAAAACAACTTGCCTGTAGGGATTAGCTTTTTTCCAAGGAACATGATTAAAAAAACGGAGCAAAAATATTGAAGGACGACTGAGAAAATTGAAAAAATGACAAAGTACTGGATTTGACCTAGTTCTTGACCTTTGACCTAGATAAAACCTGATAAGACTTGGACCTGAACTGGACCTTGACTTGGACCTGGACCTGGACTTGGACCTGGAAATGGACTGGACTGGTATTTTTTCAATCTTTTCTTCACTTCTCTTGACTTTCTATAAGGCTATTATCAGATCGATTTTTCTCGAAATTTAAAATTCAGCAATTTCTCGGAAACCGGGCGAACTTGGGAAATGGCGATGATAGGTCAAATAGACATTATGGATATGCATAAAATGAATGTGGAAATGACTCAATCCGAATAGCAGTTTTAATTTGTGCAGCAAATGTTGACAGACGGACGGACCAACGGACGGACGGACGGATCAATGGAAGGACGCCTGGTCGATCCCATAGGCTTACTGTGTGAGCCAAAAACTGGTTTTATAGCTTATACTGTTAATTTGAAAAACGGGTCCATAACATGTAATGATGACAATGAAAATGTTGAAATTAGGTACGCCAATGAAGTGAATTCAGAGCAAAAGACCCATCGACCCACTGGAATACCCACAAATCAAGTTTCATAGCCTTGCCCAAGTCGGTCTCTTTTACTTATCTGATTTCTATTATGACCACCTTGTACCCAAGAGAAAGCCACGTGCTTTACCGACCCAATGTTTTTGTCGGTAAAATTTGACAAATCAACGACGAGCCTACATTGCCGGACTAGGTTTTTGTGCATTTCTTCGAGAATTCAGTTTTGATTTTGAATCAATATTGAATTGCATGATTTCATTTAGACGAGTATTAATGACGGCTTACATTCCAATGTACATTTAATAACATAATATATTGTAACTCTCAAGAAACACTCGATCAGATCATTGAATTTCAAGTCCTAGACGGGTAGTTTGCTTTTTTTATACAGGTCAACCTGATAACGTTTTGATTGGTCAATCAGCCTGAAGTCACACGTTGTGTCCATGTCCATATTGTCAATCAATATGGTTTTGCGATACCGTTAGGTAGCCTAGGTATTATGGGAATCTCGGAACCGCTGAATAACTTAGCATAATATCAGCGATGATGCATTGGATTGTTTAAGGTTGTAATAATTCAAGATCAGATAAGTAAATAAATACCGACTTGGGCAAGGCTACAAGTTTCAGAGCCATTAATATTCCTTGAAAGTGACAATGAGCAGCCAACAGATGGACCATCCGTAAATCTTGATGATTTTGTCAGCTCAGCTGAACGAGCCTCCAGATTCCTTGAAACAAATGACCATAATTCAAGAATAATATTATCTAATTACAATTTTTTGAAATCGTGGTAAGTGGAATCTTTCCGATTACCAATATAGCATTATTATTGTTTTTTGACACTGTGGATTAAAATATTAAAAATACACACATTCAAAATGATTCAATTGAAACCTAGCCAGTCTGTTCAATGAATCCAATCAGAACGTCTACTAATCCACATGATACATCATAATTAAATTGCTTTTTTAAAGCGGATATTTCATACCATAACCCCAAAAATATTATAGAACGCATTGTATTTGTATTTTACTTCACACAGACATATTTGTGTATATGTGAAATAATTATATTACTTGAATTTTTTATTCCCCATTACAAGGTAAACCTATAGCAAATTATACAGCCTTCTCACAGCTGTGAGCGTGATGATAAAACTGGTCGAGTGAACTCGTTTGAGTTATCTATTGTCCGTAAAAATATCAGAGAATGTGTGTTTATAGCGTAGCTTTGGTTTTGTAAATCAATGAAGTATGATATACACAGATGAGTAAATATAGATTATTCAAACAGAAGAGCAAAATTCTTCCATTGAAAAGTACAGAGGCGGGTACTCACGAAACATTACATGTGCCTGACTGCATCCACATAGATCGACTAGCCACAGTGTGTCAATCAAATAAATAGATATATAGCGAATGATGATACCATTTAAAATGAATCAAATCATGGTGATTATTTCACAAGAGTTCATAATATTACCAAAGAGCTATTAAACAAAAAGGATGTTAAATTATTTTATAAAATCTATTTTGTTTATTGAATTTATATCTCGATGTACCTTAAATGAGTTCAAGAGACCAATAAACTTAGACTGTACAGCCGACCACGTGAACCCCACTGTTGAGACTGGTCGGTGGTAGTAGCGGTCGTTTTTTTTCGTAAACCCATGTAGTCTTGCTCAAGCCCTTGTGGTTGTGACACAAGTTGTCAAAGTTGATAGTCCAGGGGGGTTCACTGTATATAAACCTTGACGGGGATCCTCGGCGCACTTGAGGTACCTTTTTGACATTTGGTATGGCAATGGACCCAAATTTTAGGATCTGGTATGAGAATGCCCCTACTTTTGATATATGACAATGGTCAGATTTTTCCACTTTCTGGTATAAGAATGGTCATGGAAAATATGTTATCTCACAATTATCGCATGGAATTGGTCTAGTAGTTACACATATCCTAAGTTGTTTTGGTACGTTTACCTCAAATATCGCCTTCTTCTTGCAGGGGCGTAGGAAGGTGTAAATTCAACACTACGCCAAAAAATATGAAACTGAATTGGGTCAATATTCTATATCAAAACGCCTATATTATGCTCGTAAAACGTCATTTTATGGTAACAGAGATTTTAAGCTTTCAATATTCACAACCTAAATGTGAACGGAAATACTAAGCGATGCATTTGTATGGGCGATTGGTCATACGTATAGGTTGGCGTTTCCATTTCATATGCAAGCTTTAAATCCCTGATACCTTTTTAATGTGCTTTAAAATGTTCGAATGATTTTCATCATTTAAAATCACCTTGGAAAGCCTATCTTTTAAATCTCGACACAAATCATTCTCACTTTGCTAATGTCTCGAACGACTGAAACGACCAATTTCAAAAAAAACAATTAGAGATTTTTTAATCATTTTCGAATAATTGAATTAAGATATATAGTATTGTCGGATTCCATCGTGTACCGTGCAATACAATACGTACAGATTAAAGAAACTAGTTTGATCAATTGATATAAAGAAACGCATTCGTGATCAATGAAACAAATAAACACACTTACCACAAAGGTCAAATCGAGTTCAACGTGACTTAGGAGATGCCAAAAAATGTTATAAAACAAGAATCTATTATTTTTCAAATGAAAAAAAAAACTAGGTAATCGCTTTTCTAGAACTGAAACCAATGGAACATGTAATTGAATAATCAGCATTTTCAAGTTGTTTTTGTCTTTAACATCCATATTTCAAAAAGTACTACCAATAACAATTAGTGATTTAGTAAGAAGATAGATAATTGTTGACTTAACAGTAGTTACAGAAACGAGAGTTCTGACGCACCTTTAACATTGAGTCCTATGGGGAGGGACACGATTTTTCATAGTACCCTCCCTAACATGGGCTCCAATGGGGAGGGACATCTGTGAGCCTCCCTGAGCTCGGGAGGCACATACGGGGACCCCACCCCTCCCCCCTCGGCGTGGTGGCGTGTACATATTTCGGGAATCTCGGGCCCTAAGGTAACGGACGCCCTACCCCACGTTTGTACGTTTACTGTAAGGATACTATTCGAATTCCCGCCAAAAACAATAAATCGATAAACCAGTACGCGTCGTAAATGTCACTGCCTTATTTATAAAGTGCGGCCCAGGCGGATTATCGATTACCTATCAACCAGGCGTTTCGTACTCGCGAGGTCTTATCGTTTTAAGGTCATCCAGCTGTCAGTTTACGAAACAAATTACTCTGGACTGTACTTTAAAGTGCGGACCTAGCTCGATTATCGATTATCAATCAACCATCCATCAACTTTAATTAGTGTAACGTCCTTCATCGATTTAAGATCATACCGTTTAATGGATGTTACATTTGGTTGGGATAAATATTTATTTGCTAATTCGTCAACACACTTCTTTTCAAAATACATCAACTATAATACATATTTACATTATAACATTCAAAATTCTTCATTGAATCATACACAAATTACAAAGGTATTAAATCGGAATCTTTAACCCACGAATCAAACTTTTTTGGCCAATATTGCCAACGCACTAAATGTTCCCGTTGCCCTCGTCTAGTTCGTGTTTTCAAGATTTTTTCTACTTTCCAAATATCATCTTCATTCGCTTGTACTCTTTGAAGCTCCGATTGGTAAAAAGTACCCTTAATGTCTTCATTTTGAAAATCATTTAAACGATATAATGGGAGGCCCTGCCTAATAAAACGTTTCGTTACTTTAAAAATTTCCCCTGTCCAATGTTGGTCGTATTCTCTACTAAAAACATGTCTCGACTGGGTAATTCTTACCAGAGCTCCAATGGGGAATTTAAAGATGTGATTAGATTTGGTTTTAACGATAGTTGATTTAGGATAATACATCCGCCACCAAATAACCAATTCATCGTCTTTAGATACATTTTTAGGAGCCATTTTTATACCCCTATGCCAAGTGGCGTTATAACTCTTCACAAAGTTTTGTAAATTGTCTATAAATCTATGGTTCTGTTTGTACGTGATATACCTCATTATTTTAGTCTTTAACGTCTTTATCAATCTTTCTGCATAGTTGGCCTTGGGGGTATTACCCGTAACAAAATGGCGGACTCCCCATCTATTCAACAATGTTTGTACAACCTTAGCGCGGAATTCTTGACCTTTGTCCGTCCTAGTGACATCTGGTTGTCGACCTTCTTTCAATATATCATCGAAAGCCTCCGCCACTGCCTTTCCAGTTTTGGAGTGTAGCGGTCTAACCCAGGCAAAGCGAGACATAATGTCAATCGCAACCAGGATATACTTTATCCCGTCATTCTGCGATGATATATTAGAGACATCCATAAGATCTGCATCCCATTGTTCGTCAATATGCGAGACATATACTTTGTTACGAGCGAATCGTTTCTTATAAGGTCTCTGTAGGCCATAAGCTTCTTGATTGTCCAGCCATTTCTTTATCTGATAACGGGACAGCTGGTATTTCCCATCATTTAGTACAGCTCTATAGAGTTTGTCTGGTCCAGCAAAGGCTCCAGAATTTCGACTGTCAAAGTATAATTTCTTTAAATAGTCTTGATATGCCATCTTACACTGTCGGAATCTGACTCCTTAATGACGATCTCTCTTTAAATTGCTAATATTTATCACTCAGTGCTTGATTCAACAGCCTCGTTTTCGGATTCACTCTGTTCTTCCTCGGAGCTACTTTCCTGGTCTGTATCCTCTATAAAGACCTCATCAAACTTGTGTTTGTTTTTTAAAAGTGTCTTCCTAATGGCTAAGTTCACAGAGACACCCCTCCTCATCATATTATTTATTGAATCAATTATATTTCTGTGTAACGCATTGTCTTTTACATCAACCGTTAGCTTGACGAATTGTTTATATCCTTTCATAAATTCTTCCTTATTCTTTGACAATAGTTTATTATCTGCCTTTTCTACAGCCTCTGTCTTATCCATCCCTCTATCCATATACTCATCCACTTTACGTCGGTGGTCTTCCTCATTCTGTCTTATAGACCACTTCTTTAAGAATGCAAATGTTTCATTTGCTTTCAAATCACCATCATCGTCATCAACGTCATTGTCTTTGTCTTGAGGAATCTTCTCCTCAATATTTTGGGTAGATTGGGTCCTCATCCTCTTGGGTAGTGGTCCCTGATCTTGACACCACTTTTTTATATGCCTCTGTAAGTCGTGAATGCTATCAAATACTAAACCACAGTCATCACAGGATACCATGCTGTCTTCTCGAAATTCACGTTCCATGTAAGGGTAGTTCTTAACATCACTACTATTTATAAATGTTGTCGTCGGATAGTCAACTTCTGAAATACCCTGTCTTTCAAGTAAGTGTTTTGAATCATTCATTGGTTCCTTGAAGTTGCGGGAATCGTGATGACTTTCAAATTCAACTTCACTTTTAGTAAAGGCATTTGGTTTCAATCTGCTGTGCTCCGAAGTTTCTTGCTTCAGATCAAGAAGCAGGTAACCATAGGGTCGACTAGTTGCGTTGGTATATGCTCTGACCAACTTGTTTCCATTTCCGGGGTACATCTGCCTCGATAAGAATGCCACCTGTTGGCGATCTCTCGGGTTATTAAACAGTATCATATAGTGAGAGTTTAAGCTCATCGATCTATTCATTTTTCCTTGATGATACATATTCTGGAGTAGGCATATCACAGACAGATTTCGATGGTGACTGCCTTTGCTATAGAGATCACATATCCGTTGATCATTTGTTGCCTCATTCATAAGATCATCGAGAAGTATCAAAGTAGGAACTGAAGTGTCAAGGTATCTTGAATCATCAATATCCTCTGGTATTCCCTTCACAAATTCCAAATGTGGGTATTTTCTTAGCTCTTCGTAGGCAGGCTGCCATTGACCATAACACCAGATGATTCTTCTAGGAATTGGGGATATATACCGTTCAACATTTTTGATCAAGTGCTTCATAAGCCAGGTCTTCCCCGACGATGTTGGTCCGGCTGAAAATACAACAAAAAATTTTTTTTTTAATAAATTGACATGCTCTCTTTCTATATTTAGAAACCTATCAGACTTTTAATTTCAACATGTCCATGCCTATACCTGCTATCATAGTAAACGGATGTTTCAGCATAACATCAGACTGATGCATTTTTTCTCCATGAAACTTATTCATATGCCTTGATAGGTTATCACCTCTCGTAAAATTCACACTACACTCAGAACAATTGAAAGACATGTTGTCTGTTCAAGATCTATCAGTAAAATGACTCAAAACATGGACAACTTAAAATATATAAGAATATTCTAATGTGCAGTATTGTGATTGGTTCAAAATGTGTCAATTAAGATCAATTGTAAACATAAACAGGCATTTATGACATTATAAACTATTGAATATTAAAGTAAAGGGAGGGGAGGAGGTTTGGAAGATGGAGAAGAGACAGGAGGAGGTTGGGTGGAAGTAGGAGGAGGTATGAGGTAAGGAGGAGGTAGGGAGGAGGTGGGAGGAGGTAAGGAAGAGGTTTGAGGAGGTAAGGAGGAGGTAATGATGAGGTAGGGAGGAGGTGGGAGGAGGTAAGGAGGAAGCGGGAGGAGGTAGAGAGGAGGTGGGAGAAGGTAAGGAAGAGGTGGGAAGAGGTAAGGAGGATATAGGGAGGAGGTAATGATGAGGTAGGGAGGAGGCGGGGGGAGGTAAGGAGGAGGTAAGGAGGAAGTGGGAGGAGGTAGGGAAAAGATGGCTAACTTCCGTTTTAAAACCTACCCAGGCCGACTAAAAGATGCCTCACTTCCGCTATGATGTCACCCTCTTGCCCAGACAGATGCAAAATGGCTGACTTCCTGCTAGAAAGCTTCAAAATGGCCGACTTCCGGTTAAATGGCTGACTTCCGGTCAAAATGGCTGACTTCCTGTCAAAATGGCTAACTTCCGGAACGTATAGTCGTGGGGTAGGGCGTCCGTTACTCTTAGGGCCCGAGATTCCCGAAATATGTACACGCCACCACGCCGAGGGGGGAGGGGTGGGGTCCCCGTATGTGCCTCCCGAGCTCAGGGAGGCTCACAGATGTCCCTCCCCATTGGAGCCCATGTTAGGGAGGGTACTATGAAAAATCGTGTCCCTCCCCATAGGACTCAATGTTAAAGGTGCGTCAGAACTCTCGTTTCTGTAACTACTCTTAACTATAATTTCGTGTCTATGATTTTGCATAGTAACGGAATATTAATCGATAGTGAAATTGAAAAATTGGGGTAGGGAAGAATAAAAAAATATACATCTAAATTTTAAGAGGTTCATCATTATAATTATATGATACCATAGTTAGCATAAGCATTACGGAAAATGCAGAAAAAATGTCAAAGGTATTCATCAAGTAGTTTTTGAAAAAAAAACAGTTTCCTCTCAAATTCGTGAAGAGAACGCGATTCACGAATATTTGGCGAAATTGTATTTATAAGACAGTCAATAGTGGCTCGATTTTCATGAAATAAAGCATGTTGGTAAGGGAATTCAATCTGTTAAATGATATTTGCCAGACAGACCAATAATGATATGGTATCCACAAAACATTTCTTTAGGCTAGTGTGCTCGAGATTACTTTTGCACAATACAATGAGAAAATATGACTAAAGAACATAGGAAAGTTAAAAAGTATTTTTTATTCTCACTTTTCAACACTAAGCTACGCACTGGCGTTTTGGCGTACATTGTTCCTACGCCACTGTTCTTGGGACCTTCTTCAGTTTAAATAATTAGCTTTTCTACTTTAACTTTAATTTTCTACTTTGGACCATAGCATTGGCATGGCATTGGTATGGGAATTATATTGATATCTGAGGGTTCAGCCTAGGACCCCGCCAAATTTTTTACACAGTGAACCCCCCGGGCTTGAAGCAAGGCTAAAACCCACATGATGGTATTTTTTCAAGTAATTTCATATTCTAAGAATAGATGAAGTGTTGAAATAATAATCCAAACTGATACTACATTGACAAGTACTAGATACAAGTTGTTTCTGGGTGTTTATTTCGTAGCCCATAAAAAGACTTCCGATGAATTTCGTGCGCGATCGGACAACATGGCATCAGACCCGTAGCCAGGATTTGCCAAGGGGGTTCACTTTTTGAAAAATTCCAGGGGGGGTTCACTTGTGACAATTTTGGTCCATAAATGACCAAAATCACTTAATAAGTGCTTAGAATGGTGAAAAACTGCACGATTTTGAAAGATTTTTGGCCAGGGCCGGGGGTCGAACCCATCGCCCCCCTGGCTATGGGCCTGGGTCACATTGTCATTGCATGTGCTGATTCATTCTGTGAATAATGCGGATTAGCAGCTTTTCAGTGAAACGAATATTGTGTGAACATTTTGAAAATTCTTGCACTTGAATCCAACCCGTCCTTCCATCTTTTATAGGTGATGATCGGTGATGTTCCCGGGAACTATTAAGCACCGTTAATACCCCTTATTTTCGTGCAGTGTTTGAATCACGACATCATTTCTTGATTAACATTGTCTAGTTGGTATAAAATAAACACGATACCTACATGAACAAAACATATTAATATTTCTGAGCACAATATCCTGTTAACGTTTGTATTCAGATTTTTTTTCACGAAAAATATAAGATCACTGTAGTGTTATGTCGTAAAAGTTGCCAGCGTGTAAAGATGGCGGAATCCCAGAATCAACCTCTCCTCGAAAAAAGTTCTGAATCTACGACTGGAGAAGGCTCTGGTGATGCAGTTGTTGATAAACAGGATGATAAAGTACCCAGGAAAGAAGCTTCACCCGAACCAGTATCACAACCAAAGCAAGCGAGCCGTGCAGTACCCGGAAGTGGACTTCAAAAGGTAAACAATTTTTTAAAATTTTTGAACTTTTTTATTTTCGATGTTTTGAACTTTTTCTGAGGTATAATTCTTCAAAAATATTAGATACGGGAGCCAAATGTGTATGTATGATCGTGAAAGGGAAGTGGTCATCAAAATTCGTTACCTGCTGATGTATGCTGTAACCTGATGGTGATGAAGATGGCTATTGCCAGTTTTGACTTTGACTAGCCTACAAGCTTGCTTTAGAATTTGTCTGATGAGTCATACTCAGTAGGTTAATAATCACCAGTACTATGTTGTCCAAGTTTGAAGCCACGTAGCTTATGTTTAGTAGACATATGTTTAGTATACATACAAATATTTCATTCTATTGAAATGGATTCCTGATATCAATGCCACACCCACTTTCTCTATTGATGGAGAATGGATCAACAAGGAGCAGCAAATACATTATCCTGTGCCAGGACTATAGTCCTGAGAACGTCTTGATTGCCTGTACAATTACAACATGAGAGAATTTTCTACGCCTCTTACACTAGAAGATATCTACTTTAATAGATTTCTTGGTATTTTGGCATTGTTTTCGTTTAGTTGAATTTACAATTATCTGGGTTTATCGGCATAATGAAGAAATTTTTGTTTTTGATCGCAATATTTGGGTGTAATATTTAACTTATTTCAAACGTCAAATTTCTCCATTTATTGGTACTTTCGGGCCAGCAAACGGGGAATCTAACCGCCATCTTGAGAAGTGATGGAATCTCTCTCGATGAAAAAGAAAAATGTTCCCGTTCTGCTGATAAACCCAGATAATTGTGGATTCAACTACACGAAAAGAATGCTAAAATACCCAGGAATCTATTGAAGTAGGTATCTTAAGTTTAAGAGGCATAAAAAATTCTCCCATGTTGTAATTGTACAGGCAAAAGATTGAGACGTTCTCAGGACTATACTCCTGGCACGGGATAACAAATAGATTGTTTTCAACAACACAAACACTTGACGCCGGCAGACTGGCAGTATTAAATTTTTCGTAACTAAATCTTACCTTCATGAACGATATTATAAGGCGCAAACATTGTGACTATCCTTGCTTTTTGCAGAGGTCGCATTCACTTTTTGAGATCGTGCAACTTTTTCAAATTAATTACTGAGCATTGCCAAAGTGACACAATGAGGTAATTTGATTTGCTTAATTATTTGGTCAAACATCTTATTGGATTCTTATCTTGACTTTACCAAAATTTTCAGCATATCTTGAAGATTCATTAGAAATCGTATTTGCCGTAGTTGGTTGAAGACTTGAAGTTGACTCATGTTTTCTTTAATCCATGAACTAGACTATAAATTGATTAGATAGGAAGATGTAACTGGGCATAAATGCAGGGGTAAAGCAGATACGCTGATACCATGAGCTTGCTTAGCTGTATCATGGCTGTATCACAGGGCTTCAGTGTAGCGAGCTTTGCAGTATGTCTAGCTCAAAGCAAGTCGTTCTTCCATTGCTCACAGTATCATCATGTCTGCTTTACCCCCATGATAATTCAGAGAAGATTTCCAAAGTTCAAAGATGCTATTAACGTCGTGTGGTTGACAATGTTCATCTCATGAATTGAAGGTGGAGTTTCGCAATTCTTAGAACCATTATCAAGTTATATTGGATTTTGTATTGAAATTTGAGCATGAGAATTTACAGATTTTATAGCGATATGATCTTTAAGGAGTTAAAGGATAGGCTTTTAGACTGTGGCGCAGCACCACAGTCTTTTTAGCTCCCACCACAATCTAATGAATCTATTGGCAAATCATGATCGTTCCAATTGTCTTAACTTGACCAAATACACAAAATTGAGCATGTTAAAAGAATAAAATATAACATGATTGAATGGTTAATGCTGAAGATATTTCCACCACACCCTAAATATTTCCTGGTGAGAGCCCTGGGTGTATGTGTACATACAAAATAAATCATCAAATGAATTATTTCTTTGATAAAAAGATGTCTCTGTCTTTCACTGTGAGCTCTGGTGAGTTTCAATCTTCATGTCAACAACAGCTGTTACCCAGGCAACAATGATCATACTAAATGAACTGAAAACTCTGGAAAATCACTGTTAATATGTATTGAATTATTGCTGCATCATATACTTTATCAGAAGAAAGTTGGAAGGAAATAATTATTAAAGACTTTACAGGCTGAAGTATTATAGATGGAATAATCTGTCAAGTATAAGTCTTTTGTTGCCATGGTAATCTCATTGATTCAGTAAATTGACAGTTGCATATGGTACATTACATGGTTTTGGTAAGTATCCATTTTTAATAGAAAATATTTATAGAAAAGATGAAAAACGTCATGGATTTTGTTGTTGTTTGAATTCTTTGACACATGAGACATAGATTTGCTGAACAAAATTGAAAGAAATTATGAAAATAATTTTTGAATAAATAAGTCTGTTATTAATCCTGTTTCCAACTTATTTTTAACATTTCATCGGACACTGGTTCAGAATATCTGACAACAATGTAATTTGAGAGACTCTTAAGAAAGTAGGCTAGAATCATTGTCCCCAATAGATCTGCTTGTTAGGTGTGACATGTACTTTTTTTGCATTTTCATGACTATTTATTGAATAAATTGATTTATATACAGACTCCACCAATAATGCAACACATGTAATATCAGTGTTGCAAATCTTCTAAGTCAGCTGCAGTTGATAGGTTACATTGAAAAAAATCCTTACTGTCATAAAATTGACTATCGAATAATCCTCTCCTCTCCATGTTAACATTATACTGTAATTTTCAATTATTTTCCCATAGAAAATCTTCCCACATTTAGTAATTTCTATTATTTCCATTTCTTTTACCCTGGTTAGTATGGAAAAGTATGACCATTATGAAATCTCATTCAAGGGGTCCCTTATTTAAAATTACAAAATCATAATTTTATATTTTCTTTTTCATCTTTTAGCAAACGTAATATTTTTCCACTTTTTGTGTTAACTTAAGTTAACCTGAGCAATTTATTGTATTATTCCTCTGTCTTTTGTATCCCAATTTCTCTATTCTCTATTCCAAAACATAGACGTCATTATTTAAAACACAGTCAGTAGAGCATGATGTCCTTTATTACAACCTATTGCTAAACAAACCAGTAGCTAACAACGAATTGCCACATCATAATTATTAACCTCAGCCGAGAAAACAGCTGGATTAAAATAATATTCATAAATCAGAGCCTCTCACAGTTTAAGTGTTTCACTTACATTGGATTAACCTAAGTTCTGTTTTACTTGATATTCTGAGTCTTCCAAGATGATATGAGTTATTCAGGACTAAAGGATCTTGTAAGTTAGAAGTATTACGTTTACACTATATTATAGGGTGTCCTGGAACTCATGAGATTTTTTGAGGGAGATATTAAAAATACATTATTGAAGAAAAGCTTACATGTAAATCAACAAGTGTTTCACACCTCCCAGAACTCATGATCATTTTTTGAGGGAGATATTAAACATATATTGAGGAATATTTGACATGTTAATTGACCAATGCCTTTATACCACCCTCAAAAATTTTTACTATATCTAACAACAGGTAACAAACACATATGAAATAACAGGCAAAATTATCTGAAAGTAATATACATATTTAAACTAGGAATCATTTTCTCACATCAAAAAATAATTTTCATTCAAATTCTGCTAATCTGCTTGACTAATATCAAACTTTTGAAATTCGCTAATGCTTGCTAATATCCAAATGAACATATTCAATGATAAAACCAGCAGTATTGGTAAACACAACTGAAGAAAATCACCTGTCGTCTACTGCTAAAGTGCAAATGAATTCTGCAAAAATCTGTATCAAAATGTAATTTCTTAATTTTTGTATTCTATTTAGGTTACCACCGTTTTGGGGGTATCATATATGAGGAAAAAACAGAAAAATTGCTTGAACTATTTCATTGAGGTTATTATGCCTGTTCAACTTTCAACAATTCTCGCAAAATGTTTTCCTCGGGCACACGACACTGCTCCCCATCTAGTTACATGGATGAACATTTTGTCAATATAACAAAGGTCATGACTTAATATGTCAATTACCGCTTTATTTGAAAACCAAGTTCCAAACCACTCGTATATTCTTAAATTGGAATCTGTTTGCTACAGCTTCCAGCCAAATATTGATTGATTTGACCTATTTGTAGGAATAAATTTGACCTATTTGTAGGAATAAATTTGACCTATTTGTAGGAATAAATGAAAGATCAAGCAATTGTTTATTCATTGATTTTTGATTCTAATTTTCAGATGTTTATGAACCCTTTGCTGTCAGATTTAGAATCTAAAGTCAACGAAAACAACAAAAAACTTGATGAAATTGCAACGTAAGTATACTCAATAGATGGAGCCAGTATTTTCCTAGAATTTGTTCTCCAAATATGTGCAAATGTTCAGTTTTACAATTCTTACCAAAGTTTGGCAAAATGAGTCAATTTTTTCTCATTTTCCAACAGAAATTGATTTTCAAGTTTGCGGAACACTATTTTCTTATTAATAGCATGTTCCAATAAAATAATTTTAAGTTCTAAATCTAAAATTGCTCAGTTCATTGAGTGTAATTTTGAAACTCTTACCAGCCAAACCAGACATATTTTCACATATCTCTCCTCCTGATTTCAATACAAAATCAACCATTCAGAAAAAATTTGAGTCAAAAGCAAAAAAAACACTATCATGAGACTTCATTTGTTGTTTCAATTGATAAAAAACCTTCTAAATCGAAAATTGAAAAAACCGACTCGCCTGCCTCGAAGCCTGACTACACCGATGCCATATTTAAATCGGGATCGGACTGTCGTGATTTTAGCTAAGCTGGAAAATCAAACTGCATTATATAGAATTGATCAAAATTCCTAATAAATGTTGATTGATCAACCATGTTATTGTAAACACTGAACAGACACTTGTAGAAATAAGATACATAGAGGATATCCTATGATTTATGAGTGATATGATTTTTATCCACGAATGGATATGATATCTGCACGAGCGAGCATAGCGAGAGAGTGCAAATATCAATATCCATGAGTGGATTAAAATCATATCACGAGTAAATGATGGGATGTTCTTTTATTCCATAGTTAAAATCATCATCAGAATCGTCGGAAATTAAGTTATTTAATTCGAATTTTCCAAACGATCCATAGATGTTGACACTTAGCCTCGTTTTGAGTCTGAGGTAGCAAAAATCCATAAACCATCGCATACGATGCCGTATGTCATGGCTAAAAAACCGTATGCTATGGTTAAGTGAAAATTTGTCAAAAATATCATATTTCACCACTGATTACAAAAATACCGTTTTTATTTTCACATGTTATCCTATGAATATCATGCTAACTATGGAATAAATAAAAATTCCTATAGTTTTCAAGCTGGTAAATTGAACAGACTGTTGTTTATTGATTTTTAATATTGATTATTTTAACCATTAAATTATTTACATGAAAAGTACACAGGTTAAATAAAATTGATTTTTTCCCGTGCAATCTTTTGAAGACCATGCGTTTAATTGGGTTTAAATGATTGGAATTTGTGTTTAATAGCTGTGAGTCTAATGAGCTATTTCTAATTTAATGATTAAAGGCCAATGGATTGATGAAATAATTTAATTAACCCTTTCAAAAATAATGGAGTTATTATTAGTTCTACATGTATGTGCAACATTATTGCATAGTTACATTTTGAATTTTTTTGACTAAAGTTTCTCCTGTTTAAAAAAATGAAAAATGAGTCTCTTTAAATATGGCTGATGGGGTAGGTTTAGGGAGGGATAAGATATAATTCATATATTTAATTCACTGCTTGGATTATCCTAAGCGTATTTAAATGTTTGTATTCTTAGACTCCAAGCTGCATTTTACTTATACACATCTCAATAATGCTTATTTAGATGTAATTTTAGATATTTTTCTGATTCTCATAGTTCACGTATTTTATACTCACAATAGTGTTAGAAGGCTTTTAAAAGCATGTAATCTAATTTCAAAATCCTTCTTTATTTTTATGCAGAAACTTAATGTATTTTTACATAGCAACTGAGCTGTCTTGTTATTTTTATATAGCAACCGAGTTGTCTTAAGTGTAGTGTTCAAATTTTGGAAATATTACTTTTTAAAGTTTATGATATTGAGGTTACTAATTATGGGTTTGCAGTTTTACTTTATGCTAAAAATTTGGCTACTTTATGGGTAAATTTTTACCTGGTTTGATTTAATGGGTAAAATCTGGAGTCAAAGTGATTTTTTGGCCATGGAAGGGTTAACTTGTTAGTGTTGTACTAGATAGAGCTTACTTTGAATGTTGTTTTTCACTAACTTGCAGCCGCATAGAAGAAGATCGGGAGCAAAGACGCAAAGAGAAGCTAACTGAACATATCCCAGGACCATTGAAAGGAAGGTAAGTGAATACAATGATACTGATAAAGTTGTTCAAATTTTCAAGGGCCTATTTTTTAGACAAAATGCTATAATGTTACATCGGTACCTTCCTTCAGCTTATATCATGATGGAAAATACCACTTATATTTAAATTTCATAAAAATTGCTCATTTCCTTTCCATCAAATTATTTGATTCTAAAATGGGTCATGTGACCACAATAGCCAATGGGAATTCCTGAATTGGTAGCACAATTTGGTTTTCTTAATACAGCTCTCATGCATGCTTTCTAAGTTCAGGCGTGTGTTTCTGATGTAATGAACATGTATAATGCATGGCTAACAGAGGGAGGGTTCTTTGGGCAATTTTTTCACTTAAAATCTTCAGGAACTATATTCATTGTTGCTGTGAAATTTTGAAAATAATTTGATTTGTGCTTTTCTGAAATTTTGCACTGCATGAAATATTATTGTTAAAAGGCATGATTTTTGTTCTACAATTATAAATGCTTGCTATTTTATAGACTATGTCAACAAAACTACATAATGTTATCAGCCGTAAACTATATTGATGATGCATACTTGCATTGTCTGAATTTAACAATGATAAATACTGAAAGTCTGAATTTAACAATGATAAATACTGAAAGTCTGAATTTAACAATGATAAATACTGAATACTATATAATACGGAAATGTTTAGAATGTCATTTTAGACTTTATTGATTTACTAAAAGTGGCTTGTTTATTAGCTGCAACTCATCAATGTTGTAATTGTGATGTTAAGCCATAATGTTTGATATACATATCCTAATAAGGACATCATGTTACGAACGTGTATATTGTTTCTGAGATCTTAGATATAATGAACAAAGTTTGCCTTTGTTTTCACTCAATTCCTTGTATAATTATTATTATTTACTGAACATACTTCACCACAACTTATATGACAGGGGTATATTTGAGTGTTATGTCCTGGTAGGTTTGGGATAAAAGGGTAATACAGAGGGCACATTTAATATCTCCTGAACCAATTATAGACACTGGACAAGATATGGATTTTAGAGGGATAAGTGATATATCCACAATCTTCCAGTACATAAATAAATTTTCTCCTATTCTAAGACATTTCAACAGAAAGTTCAACATGACATGATAACATGATAAATATTTTGCATAACAGCAAAATCCCAAGTAGGGAATTATAATTATCTCCCACTTAACCCCATTAAATATGGAATAAAGATAGCAGAGAGTAGTTCACATAATGTAATTCAAGCTGCAAAAAGCTGCAACAAACTGGAATGTTTGGATGTCCATACAGTGAGAAAATCGAAACCCCAAATGACTTAGTGAATATGGGTGCAAATATTTTTGTGACTGATGAATTTCTGGGTTGTTAATTATCAGTGGTCCCCCTGTTGGTACAAGAACAAACTACTCTTGTAACAGCAAAGAGGAGCTTCTCATACTGATTAGAATTAAAGAAAATTAAAAATCCTCCTACCATAAGATCTACCATGTTGTTACAAGACAACCCAATTTTGTATATAGATGATACTATTTTATAGATTGATAAAATCATTTGTATTGCAATTACAATACAAGTGTTGCCAGTGGTGAAGTATTACAAGAATTATTGTCCATTTATCAAAGTTATTAATGTACTGATCTTCATTCTGTCAGCTTGAGGAATTGAAAACAGAGAACTCCAATTAGCCTCAATATCTTAGTACTAATAATATCAACATAAGAAGCTTGCGATCATGTTGATCATGGTTAATCCCAGGCCTGTAGCCAGGGGGGGGGGGGGGTTGATGGCTTTGAGCGAGCCCCCCTGGCCAAAAATTCTTTCAAAATCCTGCTTTTCACCATTCTCGTCATTTTTAAGTGATTTTGGCCATTTTTGGACCAAAATTTTCAGTGAACCCCCCTGGAATTTTTCAAAAACTGAACCCCCCTTGGCAAATCCTGGCTACGGGCCTGAATTCTTTACAAATCTCATTTTCATGTCACTATCAAAACTGGTAGGTGCCATCAGCAGTTACAGTTAGCATCTGAAACATACCAACCACACTGATCAAACTGCTCTGTGTAGTATTAGCCGGAAAAAAAAGAAAAAAGCAATTTTGAAAAATGTTTGAAAAAATTTATGTGTGGTGATGATAATTAAACAGGTTGTCCATAAAGTCCCTTTCAAATTCTCATATAAAATTTGTATAGAGTGTAGACATTTTATGGACACCCCATTATATTCATCAGTTAAAGTATACAGATAGGACGATTTCCTGTTCTATAACAAGATTTCCTGTTCTATAACAAGCTGAGCAGGCCATACTAAACTGAACAGTCATCAAGTGAAAATCACCCCATATGTCACGTCAAACCCATATGTCACGTCAAACTCTTGTGACATCTTTAAACAGATAGGATCAGCTGAACACTTGCTATTCTAATGCTAGCTTTTTATAAGCAATAAAGACTTGAGATACATATGTATTTAGTACTGTGGATCAGTTCTTTCTAGGCATCTGTTCTAAACATACAAACTCTATGTGAACTTACACCAGGCTGTAGCTCCAAAAGAACGAATAAAATCCTCTTTACTGCCTTTTCAAAGTTTATTTGGCAACTGAAAGATTCAAGGTCAAATATAAACAAAAGAAACTGCTGTACATAGATAACAGTTAAGGAAGTTTAAAAAAGAAGTCATTTGAACTGACAAATAAAACAAGTAATTTATGAAACACAAGGACTATGACTAAAAACAGGACAAGAATCAAACTAGGCTCTATCAAAGACTCTTAAATGGATACTAAGAAACAAACGAGGTAACACTAAAAATGTTGCTGACATGTCACTATGTAAATTGAGTGCAATCATGTGATGCCATTTTGGTTTGAAAATTCCAAGTTGTCAACATATTTTTGCTCTCTTTAGTATAATTCAGGGTAACAAGGTTATGGCATTTTGACATATAAATACCAAGTTATCAACATGTTTTGCTCTATTTTCAGTGGTCAGAAGTTGGAGATTATAATGCAGCAAGTCCAAGATCTTATATTATATGAGAACTACACAGCTGAAGAAGATCAAGACAGGAGCAAACTCATGTATGTATAATTATGTTCATATAAAGTAAGAAGTACATTGATGTATGTATAATTATGTTCATATAAAGTAAGAAGTACATTTATGTATGTATAATTATGTACATATAAAGTAAGAAGTATATTATCTATGTATAAAGGCAAATGTATGCATACGGTTTTATGGACATTTAAAATTGAATTAAAGGACTTGTTCATAAATTAAATATTGTTTCTATTAAGATACATTTTGTCCCTCATCAATAACCCAGATGCGAGTAGAAATAATCTTGATTTACATCATTAAAAATTAAAAATTCAAAGTAATATCATATTTGAAATCTACATGTAAAATTACATCTAGAAATGTGGTTTTAAAAAGTGTTTATCAACTTTGAAAAAATAATTTTCTTTGAAAATGTGACTTCTAGCTCGGGGAGATTCCCCATAGACCCCATGCTATAAAATCACAAAAAATGAAATATCTTTTCTTTTAGTGGACAGATAATATTTTGCTTTACTGGACATATTTTCATTAGTATAAGTATCAGACACATAAGGGTTATATGAAAATCGAGCCACTTAAATTGATAATATTCAAGTTTAAGGGAACTTTCTTATATACCTGCCATGTTAATTGACCCGAATCAGCCACTTGGTGGTGAAACTGGTAACTACCTATTGGCATTTGGGTAATTGAATATTGCACGTATGTACAAAATACAAACATGAAACAATGTCTGGATAATGCATATTTTAATATTGTTTTGCCTTAAAGTCATCCCAAAGTATACATGCTTGTTGAAACCTTTTTCAGAATCCCATTTAACTCAACAATTTGCACAATACAGTTGAAGCCAAATTACCTCTTTTTACATTTTGCTGAAGCAAGGTTAAATTTAAAATAGCATGTAAAGAAGAAGCAAAAAATGCCACATGATCAAATAAACAACCAAAAAATAAATTTCATCTGCTCTTTTGTATTTTCTTTCAGTCCAGCTAAACTGAAAAAATTAGACGACAACTCCGAAGTAGCAGTTCTAGCACACAGTGTCGCAGCTTACGTATCAACATTAGACCCCGCCCATTTACGACAATTCACCACAAGAATAGTATCTGATACCACATTATGGACCTCTAGGTTATTTAGGTAAGTTAAAGTCCCAACACAATTAGATGATCAATTTCTGAAATCTACTTGTAGCTATATTCACTTGTGTGAAAAGTAAATTATTGATTTATTTAATTGAGTTGTAGTACTTGTACATTAATATACCATATAAAATGAAGCAGATGTATGAACTAGAAATGGGAAAATAATAGCCCTGAATAGCCCTGAATTTTTTTCTGGTTGAAAGAGCACGTAAAATATCCTAGTTTTAATTATAACTGAGAATGGAAACATAATTAAGTGCCAAAATGGGAGAAATGAAAGAGTAAAAAAACATACATGAAAAACATACATGAAATGCTTTTATTCCAGATTTTCAGACCACTTCCTTTGAAATTCTAATCAATTCATCAATCATACATTAATCATAAGGTTATTTGGAACGTTATATTCATTCAATGTGCATCTCAGATTATTCAATTGCATTTTTCAAAATATTTCCAGATTCCCGGATTCTTCTGCTTATTTTCATGAAGAAGAACGGGAAGGAATAGCCAAAATTTGCCGTCTCGCCATTCATAAAAAGTTCCCGAAATATACATCTGATGGGTATGAAGCTCTATATTCCCGACCTCCAGTTATATACATCAGTTCTGCATCCCGACCTGGGCTATCACAGTATTTATGTAGTCAGGTAGGCAAATTTATTTCTCAGAAAATTTGATAATCAGGAGTTATTCTTGGATATGTTTCTTGTGTATTTGTGCAATAACATTTTCCATATTTTTCCATTGCAACATTGTGGAATAATATCACAAACTTCATTTTCCCTGATTAATCCCTCTACACACATGAGTAATTAACACTTTTATCTTGACATCTTTTTGACCCACATAGTTTATATGTAAATAGTTCCAACATGTTTTAATTGTAAGGTATTTGATTCCTGTTTCAGCTTGGGCTTCCAGCAACTTGTATATGCACAGTCCCATGTAATACTGTCTTTGGATCTCAACACAAAATGGTAAGGATGTAGCTTGTTTAATTGACAAATATATAAAATATGGACGCACCCATATCAAAACAACACTTGGGCTTCCAGCAACTCGCATATGCACAGTCCCATGTAATACTGTCTTTGGATCTCAACACAAAATGGTAAGGATGTAGCTTGTTTAATTGACAAATATATAAAATATGGACGCACCCATATCAAAACAACACTTGGGCTTCCAGCAACTCGCATATGCACAGTCCCATGTAATACTGTCTTTGGATCTCAACACAAAATGGTAAGGATGTAGCTTGTTTAATTGACAAATATATAAAATATGGACGCACCCATATCAAAACAACACCTGGGCTTCCAGCAACTTGTATATGCACAGTCTTATGTAATACTGTCTTTGGATCTCAACACAAAATGGTAAGGATGTAGCTTGTTTAATTGACAAATATATAAAATATGGACGCACCCATATCAAAACAACACCTGGGCTTCCAGCAACTTGTATATGCACAGTCTTATGTAATACTGTCTTTGGATCTCAACACAAAATGGTAAGGATGTAGCTTGTTTAATTGACAAATATATTAAATATGGACGCACCCATATCAAAACAACACTTGGGCTTCCAGCAACTTTTTTTGTATATGCACAGTCCCATGTAATACTGTCTTTGGATCTCGACACAAAATGGTAAGGATGTAGCTTGTTTAATTGACAAATATATTAAATATGGACGCACCCATATCGAAACATGACATTTACAGTATGCATGTGTCTGACTGGGATGTATGAAAGATGAGAGGGTGTGGATGGGTAGGAATGTATGGTGTGAAAGGAAGAACGTTTGAAGGTTGCTTTAAAATGTAAAATGAAAGATATAATATAAATACTACAAAAAATGAATGCATTATAAAAAATGTAAAAACATTTTCCTCAAATAAAGTTTAAACTCGAGGATATTTAGAAAATAAAGTCATGACAAGGAATGATAAGAACCCCCCCCCCAAAAAAAAAAAATCGAAACACCACTTCAAGACAACTTTTTTGATTGCATATTTCTACAAAGTAAAGCTGTAGTTGTTACCTTAAATAATAATTCTTTGATATATAATGACCAATATGCATTCCCTGCCTATCTCCCACAACTGCAATCCTCTTTGACTTTCTACTAAGTTTCACTCAGGATAAAACCCTCATCCTTCATTTGCAGACATTTTAAGTAGTAATTAAACCTGATGACTGTATTTCATTTATTAAGCATATTTATTTTTTTTATTATCCAGGACATTGCAGCTTTAGAAAAGTTAATACAAGATGATGTCTCTGCTGCAAAAACACCCGTTTTAATTTTAGGATATGCAGGTAGGTCACCAGTTAACAAAATATTGTTGGATTTTCAAATCCAAAATAGATTTTTATGTCACCACCAGAAGTTGTGACCTATTGTTATAGTCTACATTTTTTGGTGGACGGTGGTTGGTGTTAGTGCCTGTAACAAGTGCCATTTGGCATCTATAACCTGCATTTGTTACAGGCATCTGTAACAAATGGCTTTTGGTGTCTTTAACAGGTATCTGTAGCAAATGGCAGGTAGTAACATTTTGCATGTCGATGCCATTTATATCATTGTTTGAGTCTTTATTATGAGATATGCAGTTTTTCATACTTCTCTTAATGCTGTGGGATACATGCAAAACACACTGCAAAAGCCAATGAAAATTAAAATTTTGAGTGTGTTGGGTTATTTACATGACAGCCAAAAATAGCTGTTGAAGTGCGGTATTCGTCACTTTGTCTTATTTTTGTAGGTACCCCTGGGGTTGGCCATGTAGACAACCTAGGAAGACTACAGTCAATAGCTAAAGACAATGAGATCTGGCTTCATGTAGAGGGGTGGGTGAATGTTTATATATATTTATAAGTCTTTCAAGCAGCAAACATTCATGATGTATTGTTCGAGGAAATATTTTTTTGTCATATTTGTATGAAAGAAATTTCAATTATTCAATTCATTTATTCAACATGTGTAAAATTTACCAAATGCGTTTATCTGAAATATGAGATGAAAACATGTTATTGTGTAGGGATTCCCTGAAACTTGTTAGCAAGGAGTTTAGATTTTAAACTTTTCCTTGCACATTTTTTGTATTTTAACAATTTTTCAATTGCAGGAACAATCTTGCCACATTGTGCCTATTCTCAGTGCCAACAAGTGTAGCCTCAGCCAAGTCAGGGGATAGCATAACCATCAACCTTGGCTCCTGGTTGGGACTACCTGCTGTACCTTGTGTTGTATCCTTTACTGCCATTGGCCATAATTGGTCACATGACCTCCTTTGTATCAAATGAAAAACCATGTGCCATTTCTTATGTTAATTGGAGAGAATTGGTCACATGACCTCTTGATTATGACCTCCTTCTCAAATTAAATGAAGAACCATGTGTTAATCCGTTTATATGGACATTGATCTGTATTGATCACTTATCTGTTGACCATGACCTCTGACCCTGTACATGACCTTTGACCTGACCTTGTTCATGTTGCATATATTAATTGTATTGACAATCACTCATTGCTGTCCTCATAGCATATTGTACATGTTGTAAAATTAAATTGAAAATCAACACTATATTCCTTGACACCTGTAGACATTATACAAGTCTCAAGACCCCACATTGGCTCATTCAGCTGGCATGGTAACCTATAATCCCAGGATCAAGCTGTCCAGTCTATCGCTCTGGCTTTGTCTTCAGAATTTGGGACATGATGGGGTTGTTGATAAAATAAAACATTCCACTGGTCTGGTAAGTTGCTAGCAAATGTAATAAATTAAAGCTGCTAGGCAACATTTAGTAGTTGAAATTGTATCTTGACAACAAAAATTATTGGCCCCTCCATTTCAAATCAAAACTGAATATTTGTTAACACTGAAGTTAACGATATAAGTGAAAAGGAGTGCAAATGAAATGAAAATATTGCTGTCCATGATTTTAAAATGTGACAAATCTTGTCTTCCAGGCCAAGTATATTTATGAAAAGATTGAACCGATGACCAACATTGTACCTGTGGTAAGTTGACATTTTATTCCATACTTTAGTTTAATGCGTGAAGAAATGTGCCCCATCAAGGACTTTGTTTGGGAGTCACGTAAAGGTTAAGGGACTTTTTGGACAGATCATTTAACTGGGTAACATCATTTGAAGACTGAGAGCTGGGACAAATTTAATGCCTCTGTCTTTTTCCCAGTTTTCAGTTTCACAGACGACATTATTCAATATTTTGACCCGGAATCTTACATCTTGATAAATAACACTGCATGCTGGGTAAAGAATGTTGCATCATGGGATTGGTTTTCCATATGTCAGTATATTAATAATTCAAGTAAACCCACATTGCCATTTGTTAATAGTTCTGAAAGCCATTGCCGTTTGCACGTTGCATGTTAACCTTTCTATATACAGAAGCACCACCTCTGTTAATTGATATTGTAAAACCTGGTGGTGGAATAATAACATCCCCTTATGCTTTAAAGTGCAATATTTTAACAAACAAATATCCCCAATTTTGTTTACTAAATCATTCATGTACATTAATGTTGAAAAGATTTAAAAGAACATCGACCATGTGGATAATAATTAATCACCTTTCAGTTTTCAAAGTTTTAGAATTGGTTCCACTTCCAGTGCAGTGGTCTATATTCAACAGATAATCAATTTGTCATAAGTCACATTTGGGAAAAAATTTCCATAATATGCACAAATCAAAACAATATTGTACAAAAAACTCAAAATTCTCAAATGAAGCACTCTCATGTTCATGTACTTTTAAATTCAAGATTACAAAATCGTTAAAGGTCGCACAAAAAATTGTTCACAGAGAAATCAGTGGGAGAGCACTGCATGCCTCTGTATTGTTTGTAAAAATCATGTGACACCCTGTTTGTATATTGTACGTTTTTTGGATGTTTGCTTCGGTACAGGGTAACCCACCTAAACCACAGAAAGAGATTAAAGGTCTAGGGGACTTATTTGCAACTGCTATACAAGCTTTAGTAAGTACCCTGTTTGTGTGTGCCTTTCTTTCTTGGTGTATAACCTTTAATTTTCAGCATTAATGTGTACCTTTTAAAGTCAGAATCAGAGATTTGTACAACAATTTTCAAAATTAAGAAATTTTTTTCCAACTTTAATTTCTTGTCTAGCTTTTAGTTATATTGCAGATGGTTAACCGCACATTTGAAGGTCATTTGTAAAGTTTTTGTCTCTGATTCTGCATTTAAGCTACTAATTCAACCCTAATACGCTTGCATATTATTAATGGCTTTCTTACATTTTAGACCTATAACAATGTGTACCCTCTATATGTTCTCAAATGTTTATTCTTAATTTGCTCCTCAGTAAGCACTCTTATTAATAGAGGTGTCACATATACCCGATTTTGTTCCGATCCGCGGAATTATGCCCTCGGAACAGAACAAAAATTAAGAATTTCGGTTCGCTTCCGGAACAAGAACATTTTACCCTTTAACAACTTCTGGCCCTTGAATCTCCACAAAACAGCATTTTTCTTTCAATATTTTGTATCAAAAGAGGTTCATTATTTTTACTCCTTCTCTTTGAAGAGTTTTGAAGAGCTTTTCGCTACCAAATAGACCTAGATGATCAGATTATTTTAATCTAATACACACAGTCACTCTGTTCCGAAATTGTTCCATTCCGAAGAAAAATCTTCCGAACCGAACCGTTCCAATTTTTTTTGTTCCGTGACATCTCTACTTATTAAAGTGTTTGCTGAAATGTTTATGTGTCAGAGAGCCTACTTGCTTGTGAACCATTGGCATTAGTCTTAATATATGGGGTATGCTGTTATTGTACAAAACACATGTCCGTGAACAACCACTTACCACTAACCACTGAGTAACAGGTGTATACAATAAAAAGTTTTGTATACATTTTCCTCCTGATCTGTCAAATTACAAAACACTATGCATGTACCTCATTATAAATCTCGTACTCATTTGATTGTTTGTATACTTTTCAAGAAGCAGTGACATTTTGTTATAGCCACCATTTTTTGTGACCATCATTCTGCATGTTCACCTGCCGTCCAAACTCATTTTCTTGGAAATTCATCGCCAAGAATATCACGTGACTTGTACATTAAAGCTGTTTGGATGAGTAGCGTTGATTGACCTCTCTCTGTATATTCGGCCATGTGGTCTAGGGGAAAAATGCTTGTTTCCTGCATGGTCATACCATGGTTCGACTCCCGGCTTATCCGAAATGATATTTCATTTTTTTGTGCTTAAATCGCACTGGAAACACCATTATTAACGATGTCATTTTAATATATAGGCATTCATAATCTTGTCAGTTGTCAAATTTATAAAAATAAAAATACATCCAAATATTGCATTTTACATAAAGATCAGATTTTAAATACGCAGTGTCTGTAACAAAATGTCACTTATATATTTCTAAGTGCAACAAAGTCGTGACATTTTGCGGTGCTATGTCTGTTAATCTTTTTCTGTTAACCTTTTTATTTTTTAATGTCAGTTAAATCATAAACAGTTAAGTGTTGGCTTTTTGTGTTATATTATGTGAAAAACAATTTACATTTTAATTCATCATTTGAAATATTTCTTGAAAAACGTATGACCAGTCCATGTACACTATATCAGCACTAGAAAGTCATTTTTCTAAAATTAATACTTTTTGAACAGAATTCTCCAATTGATTTGTTACAACATCACTTCAAAATTGATCTGATTTTGCCAGTAGTGCAAGGCAATTCTTTGTGATCAGTTCTCTTTTAGGACCGGTTTTTGGGACCTGTTGACTTAGGAAGCGAGCCCCAGTCCTACACAACAGTCCTTTTTCCATAAAGTTATGAAATCTTGTTTAAGTCTCTTTTTAATTAGATTTTAGGAGATCTTCATTTTTAACCTTAAAGATATAGATTAATATGGAAAAGGGTCAATCTGTAAACATGTGTTAATTAAAGTAACATGATTTATTTGTTTTAGGTTATATTTGAGATTGTAAACCCAACTGTTGTCTTCAAGTACAGTAAAGATAGGACAAAACCAGGTAAACCCCCACTAACCATAGCTATGAAACAGAAATATTTCAAAATATTTGAAAGCAACAGAACAATTTCTTTTGCTAATACATTAAGTAGTAGATAGCCAGTTTCTATTTTTACAAAAAATAGACCAACAACTTTGTAAAATCTTTTCAAAATTTATTAATTCATTTTTGGCTCTTTCAGAATATACGTGTTACAAATTCATAATTATAGTTCAATGGTTTCCTTCAATTTTGTAGATGTCCAGAAAGCGCCATATGCAGTTAATAATGATGCAGAAATGACAGAGGAGGAAAAGAAACGAGCTGCTTTAGATTCCTACTATGATGCCCTCAATGTCTGGGTAAGTAATCTGTGATTGGTTCATTTATAATACAGTCTTTCTCTAATTGGTCTATTTATGATAAAACTTTCCCTATTTGGTCCAATCAAAAAAGCACCATCCTGTTTGTTCATGTAATACATAAAATTGATTTGATCAGACCTTGATATCGCTCATTCATGTCAAGCTACTCCCTGCTTGGTCAAAAATACAGTACATTGTGCTTTTATTGGTTCGAATATGATCCAAACACGTATACTTGTTTAATGTCAAACTGATGAAAGTATAATGTATCTGTACTCTTCAGCTGGTAGATGTGCTAAGGAGAGAAGTACCAAGTATCCACATCACCCCACTGGAGTTGGAGAATGATGGGATATGTATTAGGTTTGCTCCTTTGGAGACTGCTAACAGTGAGTTGTTAAGGATCCCTTGACTTTAATATTAAAATGGGAATTTAAGGTTATTCTCATAAATGGTATTCAAGTAATAAAGCTTCATGGAAGATATTTTAAAAAGTGTCATTCCCATACATATTTGTATAACATTTAAATACTTTTAGATCATTTTTGGAAAAAAAACTGTAAAATTTCCTCAAAGGTTTGATATAATGACAATGTGTTTAGTTCCGGGGTATAACTATTGTTATTCATTTCTATTATTGCAGCTAATGACACAACACTAGAAGATGCAAGCAACTTTGTAGATTCTCTCACAAAACAACTTGTAAGTTATAGTTAAAAGTATCGTTAATTTATGAAAGATAGCTTGAAATTATCTTTCTTATGATTTTGCTATATATACAAGAGTGAAATTAGTTTGAAGTTAGCTGTTGCCTTATTTCCAATGTCAATCAATTTTCATTCTTAGCAATGGTTGCCTTGTTGTCTTACTTTGAGCAATGGACTGATTGCAAATGTGGTACATTGTCCAAATTGTGTACCCTGGCTGCATGTGCTGGATAACTAAATATTTGTTACTTAATCAGCACTGAAAAATCAGCGCAAAAATATTTTGCATTTTCTACTATTTGTTGAGCTTTCTCATGAAAACAATAGCCAATGCAATAATCTAATCATAAAATATTTTTCAGGCAATATTAGATGCAACTGTCCAACAAAGAGTGACATTCCAAGAACTTGTAGAGGGCCAAGATAATCTAATACTTATTGATCTTCCTAACTGGGCGGGCTTAGGTGCAGTGCAGTAAGTAGACCATAAATAGCTGTATTTTTATAATAATATACATGTACATCAAGATAATCTAATACTTATTGATCTTCCTAACTGGGCGGGCTTAGGTGCAGTGCAGTAAGTAGACCATAAATAGCTGTATTTTTATAATAATATACATGTACATCAAGATAATCTAATACTTATTGATCTTCCTAACTGGGCGGGCTTAGGTGCAGTGCAGTAAGTAGACCATAAATAGCTGTATTTTTATAATAATATACATGTACATCAAGATAATCTAATACTTATTGATCTTCCTAACTGGGCGGGCTTAGGTGCAGTGCAGTAAGTAGACCATAAATAGCTGTATTTTTATAATAATAACTTAGATTTAATAACTTCTGTATTCTCTTTAAATTTTTATGATGCATGATTTTTGAATCCTAATATAGGCGGTGGAAGAGGGTGTCAATTATTCTTCGTAGAAGGTACGGGCAAGTGGGGGCAAAACAAGCATTTTTTCACTTATCTATGTGTGTTCCAGATACATTCCAGAGAGTATGGTAGGAAAGGTTGACATAGGAGAAATGGACCTCCTAGAGATTAATAAATTAAATACAGAACTGGTTCAACAGCTTAAATCATGTGATACAGCCTTCTCATTAGGTAAGGAAACATCACACATCAGTAAAAGCAGGTTTCACTAGAATTTCTCACAACAAGCTAAATGAATGAAAACAACAGACAAAATGAATGGAAATCATAAATTTAACATGGAAAAGTTGAAAAGTCCCTTAAAACAACAGGATTTTGTGAAAACAACCGGTGAAAATCACATGTTGCTCTCTGCTAATGAAACCCCTGAGTAAGGAAACATGTAACTCATCTTGTAACACATTTAGTAAAGAACAGTAATGTCAGTCCACCAGAAGTAAAGAACAGTAATGTCAATCCACCAGAAGTAAAGAACAGTAATGTCAATCCACCAGAAGTAAAGAACAGTAATGTCAATCCACCAGAAGTAAAGAACAGTAATGTCAATCCACCAGAAGTAAAGAACAGTAATGTCAATCCACCAGAAAAACATAAATGTTATGGGTTTATGTGATTTCAAATTGAATCAACCATATTAAAACATGAAGCAGATAGTCCTTATATCTTATAATGATATCATTGCAGGCAAAACGGAGGAGGGGACTATGTGTGTGAGGTTTGGGCTTATAACTGAGGAAACTGATACTGAGGAGTTAGTGGGATTAGTCTATACTACTGGCAAAGAGGTGGAGGAGTCATCTAGGGTAAGTGAAAGACCTCAGGCATAGACTAGCGCACTTAGCGAAGAATAATGTTATACAAATTGTGAAAATAATTGATATGAGTGGTTGATATTATCCCTTTGTTGCTTGAATAACAAATGCCCAGCAATTTTCTTCTTTGTCAATGATCTGGACAACAATTTTTTGTTGTTGGCAAACTTGACATTTATTGCGATTCTTTGAGTTTGGGATTGCTTCATTTTAATTCTCTTGAGTTTTCATTGCCGAGGTATGTGCTCTATTGTGTGCCTGCATACCACAGATGGTATTTGACAGCCATTTGGGTATTAAGGGATAATTTTATGTTTGTTAGTTGTGTTGACTTTGGCAGAAGTTATCAAGCAAGCCAAAGAGGTCATTCACAATGATTTTGAGGCAAAAAACAGGTTTATTATTAATGTACCGTATTATTTTCATGTTTAGTTCCTGGAGACTATGGCAGAAGTTGTCAGACAAGGAATAGAAGCAGCAAATAAAGATCTAGAGGCAGAAAACCTAGAAAAACTCGCACAAGAGGTGAGGCCATGACAATTGAATCTTTTATGAGATATTATCCTTGAATTTTGATTGTCCAAAAAGAACCAAGAAAAGTGATTAAATGCTGAAGATGAAGCAGTTTTTGTTTTCACATTTTTTCACTGAAAGTTACCAATTCAAAATACATAATGTCATGTCAAGCATAAGGCTAATGCTACCTGGGCACTACAGGGGATGACAAAGGGATCAAAAAATCTTATTCAGGCTGTCAAAATTTGATTTGTATTGTGTTTGAAACTACTTCCCTGGGGAAGCACCTACTAGCTTCATCATGAAAGAATATGCGTTGTAGACAAAGGGGTCAAAAAACTTGTTTATTATTTATTGGCAGTCAAAATTTTATTTGTATTATATTTGACTTTAGGGAGCCTTGAGACAACTACCTGTTGTTGGATCCTTCATGAACTGGTTGTCTCCTCCAGCCAAAGAACCAACTATAAAAGGACGAACATTCAACTTAGCATCTGGTAAGAAACGAAAATATGATTTATTTAGTGATGTATATAAGGATCTTTAAAATGAATATTTCAGTCGTTTGAATTGTAAAAATTAAATTAAATGTCATTTTGAAAATGAGATGTGTAAAATTGTAAAATACTTAAAGGTAATTAAACACAATGAAGATTGCTATCTACTTAATTGGAAATTCATACACACTGTTTCCTAAGCAATGTGATTAATAATTGCAAGCACCTCTGTCTGCATATTTAATTCTCATATTCTACTAAGTATAGGATAAATCAGTTATTGAATGCTCAATTTTTGATACAGGGTACAATTGGGTCCCTCACCTATGATCTGTACTTTCATTAATTAATAGCAATATGAAATGTGTCAAAAATATTATTAGTACAACCAACGGTGACATTGTTATGGCAACTATTGCGACCTATAATCAGCATTAACGTGAATAACAAATTGTTATGCTTTGGTAATTGCGAAGGTGGTGAAACGGTTTTGTTTAAAGAGAGCCATGGGGTATAAATAGGAGGCAGACTAATGGAACAGCCAAAATAACTGGCTTTTTGATATTTCACAAAGCTGGTCAATTTTCTCAACTGTCATATTGATTGAGAAAATGTATTGCTTCCAATTTTGTTATGTGTATCTTTCAATGTTTTGATGTTCATATTCTTCAGTTATATTTTAACTTCATTATTTTGCTGGGTTGTGATAAGGCATTTAAAAACAGTAATAACATTTTTCAAATTTAAAAGTCCTCAAGCTTAGCCAATCAAAATCAAGTATTAAGCAATGTCGCTTGTTAAACTTACTAATCCATGTTAAAGTGTGGATGTAACCTGATATTTTAATAGGAGTTGCTAGCAACTTTAAAACCGGCCTTTAATTCATTTTTCTAATTCAAAATCTTTCCATTGCTTCAGGTACTGTTGCAAGCACAGAAGAGACATATAAATACCACATGCAGGTGCAAGAATCAAATAGTGAGCCTCAGTCACCAAAGATACAAACGCCCCTGAAAGCAAACCTGAAACCCCCTAAGAAGCGTAGTTTGTCAAGTTCTTCCACAGTATCAAGTAGTTCTGTAGTTGTCAATGGCATACCAGAGTCAGAGGAGGGTTCAGTTGAACAAAATCAGGTCAGCCAGGATAAGCAAGTGCTTGAAAATGATGGCCAGGATGATACTAGCGCGCAAGAAGCAGTTGAACAAACGTAAGTTAACTTGTATATAGGAGGGGTGATTCAAAAGTAATGGACAAAATTTTATAGGCACGCTTACCTTTACCAGATTTGAATGAAACTTTGTACAAATAAAGATTAATCAATTATCTATTAGATGTTAAAATTTTATTAACTAAATGCACATACATTTTGAGATAGAGCACTTCTCTTGGATCATGGTGCATACACCCGGAATCCATTTTTAAGGCTATTTTCATCATAATAACAAATGGATTTTCAATGAAAAGTTTGCTGGTGCAATATATTTTGCAATGCAAGATGTATATGAAAAGCATATCGCAGTAAGTTCAATAATAATCCATATCATTCCTTATTATTCCTGATGATCATCCATTTGAATTATATTCAATCCTCAATGTATTCTCCTCCAAGTTCAATTACTTTCTTCTGTCGGCGCACCCATGCAGCCATGGTGTTCAGCTGTTTTTGTACAGCCATTTGCAGCTCAGCTAATGTCTGAAAGGATTGTCCCTTTAATGCCATCTTAAGGGTGGGAAAAAGATAGAAATCACAAGGAGCAGTATCAGGGCTATATGGAGCATGTGGAAGTTGAGGCATGTCCATGAATGCTGCAAGAGTATCCTGAACTAGCTTGGACCTGTGTAGACATTTCTTGGATGTGTGTGAGTCTAAGAGTCTGATCTACTTTCTGACTCACTGTGACTCATCATTCTTAGAAATATCATTGTGATGTCATAGCACAATTGGTTGCTGAATTTAGAACTCAACAGCAAACACATGGGCATGTGAGTCTTGCTTGACAATTGCATTACCATGCTTGTTAGACATATCTTGTGTGGTAATTGAGTCATTAAAACGAAATCAAGCAAAAATGACAAAAACATTCAATTATCATTAAAAAACCAATTCCATCCATGCTTACCCTTGTTACCATGGTTACGCATAGCTGAAACAATTTCAAATGCATTTAAATGAGAATTCGACACAAAGTAGAGAATTGATTGATCTATTCACTGTGAAAAAAATTAGACTGATTGGGTGAAATTTAGTATGCCTATAAAATTTTGTCCATTACTTTTGAATCACCCCTCGTATAATGGAAAAACAGGTATTTTTAGTCATGAATGATCTCCATTAATTGTTAAATTTTGAGTCATTCTTAAAATTATTTTATACATTAAAACAAGAACCGAGACAAAATTACATGATTGATTGGACATCTTGAATTATTTTTGCATTTTTGATTTTTCAGGACAGAAGATCTGAAATAGAGGGCAGCACCACGTTGTGTCATATATAAAAGAAATACATGTATAAACAGAGATTCCATGGAAACTTTGTCGACCAAATATGGATGTATGTATCCATGTTGTCCCATGGAGCTAGGCATTTGAATTCTGCACAGCTAAGTGAAAACAACAAAAGTAGTATTCTGTTCATCTGCTTAAAGGTGTTCACCTGTTTTGAGGTTTTCATCTATGACTAAGTAATATGTGACTACATGTTCACAAATTGTAGGTACGATAATGTTGTACATGGTAATTAAGTGGGATATTGTGCATGCATGTAAATAGGAGCAAAACCAGTACCATAACTCTTCTAATGGTAGTTTAAGTAACAGTTTTTTCCTGGAGGAAAATTAACAAGTGGGATGCATAATTCATATCTGTGGAGGTGTTATGTGTAGGAGCTGTGACGTATCACAATGTTGCAAGACCAAAAATAGTATTTTCAGGACAACATGGGTGGAGACTAGGATATCACTCTTGTTGAATAATCAAAATACTGCTGCGAGGACAACACTGTATTAATTGAGAAAAATAGGATAAAACCATTGCTGAAAAAAAGAAACCTGAATCAGCTGAACTAATAATATATATGATAATGGGAGATTTGTGAGCAATACTGGATAGATAGTTAATAGTGTGAGTTAGTAGCACAAAGGGATATGATAATGCACAAACTAACATTTAGTATATACATTCAGATATGTTTAACACAAAGATGGTGCAGCAGTATTGAACCAAGCTAAAAGTTCTGACTTACCATCTATAAAAGTCCTTGTTTATGATGTCACTTAAGCTTCTGCCCTGAGACTTGGAGATAGTTACTTTTCATTAGGGTCAGCTTATTTCTCACCAAATAGCAGACAAGAATGCAACAACTGGTCTTTATTTCAAGTTGTCTTTTGGGTCTAACTATGTATTATCTCTTTGTCAGGTAATCTGTAGAAAATCCCTAACTTGTGACCTTATGAGGGTTCCGAATACACAGAAATCTGTTTTCATCATAACTTACGATCGGGTAGCAAGTAATTGTTCATAATAAAATAGACAATGGTTTTCTCAGGATCGTAAGTTACGATCGTACCAAAACGAACCCCAGAGGATTATAGTGCTGAGTTATATGCTGAGATATATATCAGTTATGGTACAAGGAATCTATTATGAAAACAACTGAATTAAAAAATACCCAAAAGAAATAACTTTCAATGGTATGACTTTATCATTAGAATTGTAAAAAAACTCGATTTTACAACTGGTTTTATTCTGGCTATTGCAAAAGACTTCAAACGTTGCACAATTTTGATATTTTGTCATATATAGCAAGGGCGTTACAATACCCGGGAATTTATCGGTTCGTGCAGCACTTGTTTGTGATAGCGCCCTCTGTAGGTCACTGTGCTTAATAGCCTACAGTAATACGGGGTAGGATATCAGGAATTCGGTCAGTTTCTATCCGTCGATTACGCTATGAATTGAAGCAAGTGTGACCACTTTATCCACTTAGACAATTTGATAATTGATTAAATCTTTAAACAAAATCGATAAACACGTTATAAACTTCCTATCTCCTTAGAAATTAGCATGTATTTATGGATTGTGTTTTCGAACAAGGCTCGACCCAGACCAATAGGGAAATCCTTATGCTAATTAGTATGACGTCATATTTTCCTGGGGAATCCTAGATTTCAAAGGCTCAGTCTGTTATTGTGTCAAATGTAAACGCTCTTTTGCAGACAGAAAATTGATAAAATATGATATTCAGCAAGAAGTCCGGTAGAAATACAGAATATTTAAACATCAAAGCTGAAAGTTTAAAGCTAATCTGTCAATTTTCTGTTACTTCTATCAATACATGGATTGTGCAATGGAAAAGCAATGGCACAATCAAAAATGTGCATATCAATCGTGAATATCTCTCGGTTCAAAGCGGCTTATTTCCTACAGAATCGTGTCAAAATATGTGTCTGAGTAACAGTTATACATTATAAGATCGCAAACTCCTACCAATTATCAGCCGAATGGCTCATTTTCAATGAAATGTCCTTAAGACAACAGCCTTGGGTTGCGCCTGAGACCAAAAACTATTTCAAATAGCCCTCCCCTAAATATATTGGATAATCACATCTATGCGTGCGCGCGCAGATCATCCACTGAACGAAACGCCACTTCCCGCTGAAATCACCGGGTATTGATCTTTCCCTTGATATATAGTAGTATAGAGTTTTGAAGTTCATTCCTTCAACATTTATTTTCAAAATTCTACATATTTCATATTGTATAGGTATGTAATACAATTGTTTTCATTTAGTTATTGTAAAAGTCTTAAATTATTCCATGCAAATCATTTTTTAATAACCACAAAATACATGATTGAAAATACAATTTTCATAATTCAAATTGGATGAGTAGTAAATTTGAACATCTGTGATATTGTTTTGTTTATATCTAATATATTAATAGATTATTTAAAATGTTGACTGTAAAAGCTTTTATTTATTGTTGTATGTGAAAATACATATTTTTTTAAATCTCAATAATAATGATCATCATTGTACATTTATACAGGGTGACCCACAAAAATGTAATCTTTTTTATATTAAATAAGATCCCAGTATAAATGAGAAACTTATTTTGAAATAAGAGGGTTGCATTATTTTGGGTCATTCTGTAAAAAAGAACAGCTGTTGAATTCACTAAAATCGACCATGATCTGATCATACTTTCTACGTCAAAATACAAGTATTTTACACGATGAAGATACATGTATATGAATATATCGAAAAGTTGTAATCTCAAACAATTTGTTTATTCTAAAATACACTTATATGTATATTCACTCTCATAAAATACAAATGATCAAATGAAATGTAACATTTTCTCATTCATTTAAAGTGTGTTATGTAGTTCTTTATAGTTCTTTATAGCAGTAAAAATGCAATATGTTTGTTATTAGAGATTGACTTTATGTAGCGCTATTACTAAGATTAGGATTTAAGTACCACTAAATATCCTATAGTTGTACATTTGTTGTTGTACATGCATTCCAGTTTTGCATGTATTCTAGTTATCTGCTATATATTCTATTGACTGTTAAATAGAGATGGTTGTTTGGTTTGTTTCGATAGTTATAACTATAACATTGTCAGGTTAAACAGGCTAATTTCTTTGGCCTGAGTTTTATTTGTCAATGGATACTAGTACAAGATAGGTCAAAAATCATAGTATTGGTGGATGCTTAATAAACCAGGTGTCGTAACGGAAAAACATTGAGGGAACCTGTAATCGGCCTTGACCGTCCTCTGTTAAGTTATAACAGTGCATTAAGCTTAACTGGCATTGTTAGTGAGAATATTTTAGTAGATAAAAGATTTGTTTTGTAACAATTGAACTGGACAACCTTTAGTGTTTTTTTGGTTCGACTTATGCATGTATTTCACGTTTGATGGGCCAACTTTAGCATCTACATGGCGCTTTAATTGGTACTTTATCTTTAAAATCATTTTTTCAAAACCTCATATTGATTAGTTTCAGTTGTTTGTATGATGCAAACTCTTTGCACAATTTATGTTACTTAAAGGTATACTGTCTCCATTGAACATTATTTTATAAAATTATGAAAAATTGGGATTTACAACAACAAAAAACTTCAATCCCTCTTTTTGTTACTATAAAAATAAAAAGGGAGAGATGTTTTCTTAAAATGTCCTTCTTCAATAAAGTAATGTTCAGACATTGTTCCTTTAAGAATATTTAACCTACCTTGTGGTCAGATAAATAATGATGAAAGTAGTATTTGATGTAGCAATATCACTCTACTATACCTTGCATTTGGTGTTCATGAGTAACCCATTTGGCTTATTAGTAATGATTATGTATTTGTTTTTATTTGTCTGTTCCTTATTAATGGTTTATCGGTTGAATGTTAGATGTTACTAAGGCACTTTCAAAAATATACCAAACAATACAGTTAGACAAACAAAGTATCTTATGCATCTCTAGGTGTTAGGTATAGTAGAGTGAATATGATACAAAGGTGATAAACAGACTTGTATAAAGGAGGAAATTGTAAATATGTACGTTCTAGCTATATTCTTGGGGACATTATTTTTGGGGGTATATTTTTACACTGTACATTAGGGTCTATTATTATTATATTGGAATACAATCACTTTAAAATCATTTTTTGTAATTATTTTTATTGATATATGGTTATAAAATCTACTCAGGATTGATGCAAGAGGATGAGACTCCCTCCACTTGATATATTAGAAACTCGAGAGACGCCCACTTGAGAAATTAAACATAAGCTTGCACCAACTCAAGACATGACACATATAGGTTTCCATCTAATTGAGATATTCACCATATGCTTACACCCACTTGAGATACAGTATTGAGATATTGAAAATACACCTTTACCCATTTGAGTTACTTGTTTTGAAAATAGACATGCCCTCAGTTTAAATATTGAAAATTGGTGAACACTCTGATTTGTAATATTGTGAGGGTTCTAATGTCTAAGCTTTTTTAGTAAGCAGTAATCCTCTGATCGTGCCATAAACAATCTGATTAGGTCAACCAAAATCTACTGCCTATTCAGAATTGCAGTAAAAGAACTTTATCACATGGTTACAAGGATATAGATCGAATATCATGTGAAGATATATTTGATATGTGGATCAATTTTACAGTTACATGTACTGTTGTCCGAATGTCTTTGATAGATCATGTCCACCTTTAGCTTGTTCTTTGATATCACATGAACTGTGGAGAACATTCAAATATGATTTTCCTAGATAATATCTAGCATTTTTATGTCTAACATTTTTATGTGACAATCAAGGCTTTTATTCTGTTTATTCCAGTGTTATCAGTTGAATTCGTTAATTGCCTCCTCATCGACAGCCATCCAATCACACGTTCTTTTACCGAGTTCTGCTCCTGTGGTTCGACAATCACTAGTATTACACTAAAGCTTTATTTCATACGTGTTTTCAGCTCCTATATTCGCATCACACTCACATGTTCCCCTCGAGACAATCACACACTGCATGACATTTACCCAAAATTATGATTTCAAGTCAATTATTTATGACCACCCTGTATTGTTGATTAATCTGTGTTTTCAGTTCTGTTTGCATGTTTTAACCATGGGTTCCCCCTACCAGCCATCATGTGTTCATCTTTCTCTGTCTGTTGGGGACTCGTTGGTTGAAATTCTGTAGTTCTCAGTTTTATCCAACTCACCAGGAAAAACATCAATGCGATCACCTGAGTACCTGGAAAAACATGAAAAATATACAAGTGTCCCGAAAGTATGGGACTCCTTATATTAGGCATACATGCGTATACCAATGTCTCCATAGTATGTGTCATATATCATTTTAAATCTTATCCAAAGTTACACTGATTTGCTAAGTATCATTGTTCAACTCACAAATTGGAAAAGGCATTTCGAAACTTCGTGTTTGGGCAAATATGTACGGAACGGCCCCCGTTCAAAGCTTGGTGAGTCAAGATGGGTAATTGGGAGTATCCAATGTATTTAATCAGGGGGAGGGGGTGTACCAATATATTACAACGTTTCTGAAGGGGATGTTCCCTCCAAGAACACTACATACCAGCTGTGATGCCATGTAGCTTGAAGCGATAATTCTCATTGTCATACATAAGACACGCCCCTGGACCGTCGCAGGTGGGCTGGTAGAACAGACACGTGGTTTCTATGACGATACCATACACTATAGGTCCCGGGATCATAGCTGAAAACATATAACAGGCACTCTCAAAAAGTGTTACAAGGCAAATAAGGGGAGAACATACCCAGAATGCATAGATGAACCTGTTATATTGAGAAAGGTTCATTTATGATTTCTGGGATATACTCGATCTTAGGCGAGGAAAATATTTTTTATAAGTAATCCAAAAGGACAGTATCGGAAGACTGACTGGGTTCATTTTTGATTTCCTCATTCACACTTAAAGGTACCTATAACGAAATGTTCTACAAATGTCGTCCATGTACAATATACGTGTAACTTACCGCCAAAGCTGAGCAAGGCCCCATTAATACCAAGGGAAAGGGCCTTTAATTCATCCTCTACACATCTGAAATGGGAAAATCGAGTTTTTAGGCCTTTCTTTCAAAAAATGACGGGATAAACAATTCCTGAAGAGAAAGTAAGGTAATACCTAGATGTCTAATAGCCGATGACCGAGCGAACGGACTCTCGCCGCCCCCTCACCCATCCAACCGTTTGACCGCTCGCACGGCAAACACAGTAAAGTGCCCAAGAGTGCAATGAAAATGTACCTTAAAAGGATGCCTATAGCCGGTGATTGCGCAAACGCAGTAAAGAAAGAACATAAGAACATGACCACACAGTACACCCAGAACATCCAACAGTCGTTTTCGCAGTAGCCCACTCGAGCAGTTCCTTCTGGTACACACGCACAGTCTGTTAAATTCTACGGGCAGAACACACATAAGAAACAATATACATGCTTTTAAATTAGGTAGTATTCTAATGAGGGGGTTGAAGGCGAGTGTAATTCTGTGGACATAAGTTAGTAGTTATAATAATGAAGCTGTCAAAACTTATTCGAAGCATGATGGTTTTTATGTCACAACCAGGACTTTTTTGTTGACTGCGTTCGGCGGTTGGCGATTATTTGGCGGTCGGCGTTCGGCAGTTAGTGTTCGGCGTTTGGCTTCTGTAGTAAATGACAGATGGTGGCATGTTTATGCCACCATCTGGAAGACTGAATCTTATATACTGCAACCTGACACAAACGATGTGTTTTTCTTACTGAAACTATTTTTTAAAGTTTTTTAAAGAATATATTAACGTACTCCCAGGCCTCAGAATAAAACATTCAAGGCACATACCGCGACATGCTATCGTTCTCAATGCATTCGCAAAGTATATAGAGAAGATTGTAAACGAAGATATGCTAGTCTAGGGCATGTACATGCTGATTCAATCCATGGTTATCAGTATCTGCTTTAGCATGTTAAATTCCATTTTGAACTCCATTCACAAACCTACCTCCGCCCCACCAGCGCCACATCCTGCGTGACATGCTGAGTAGTAATGCACGTTATCAGCGCCACATACTGGCTCAAAGAGGATGCCACATGAGCAGTTAGCGTTGCATTCGGCTGTCATGTTAAGATATCTGAAGTCAAACATAAGTAAAATTTGTTTTTCGTATTTGCAGCAGAATTCATAATTCCATAAAATCTTTCATTGTGTTCTGAACGAAACTATTGAATATTTGTAGACAAATTCAACTATTTTATCGATGGGTGAGGCTTTATGTCAAAACTGGTATCAAACTGCATTATACTATTAATGCATGTACTAGAAGCTAGAACACTTTCTAGAACAAGAACCTTACCCAATCTTGTCAACGGATCCAGCAATTTGAGGCTGAGGGCATCCAACAAACATTAACCCTATCATGCCTGCTATGCACAATAAGAGAGACACTAAGATTAACCTCATGGCGCCCAAAGGAGTTAATTTAAACCTAGCTGTGACCCAACCTCCAAAGAAAGTTCCGACTGCAAGAGCGGTTACCGACACGATTGCTGGAAATGTAGAAATACTGTATAACATGAACGATTAGAAATCTTGGAACAGTTTGAAACATTCTCTAAATAACTACATTCACAGATACGATTTCTGGAATTATCAAAATATTCATGGATACGATAAACATTGAACAGTTTGCATAATTGATACGATTAAGTTTGCGCAGTGTTTGATCTTAAATACCAATAAGCAGATTTGACTTATTATTGCGCACAAAGACTCTTTTCCAGAGTAAACTCTAGAAATGCACCCTCTTTGACGGGTGAGTGTGGCTAATTTCATGTCACAAACTTTGTAATTTGCTTCATTGACAATCTCACTGTTCGTTACATTTCACATATCTTACAAAGTTCATGGGGTGACGTTTACTTACCAGTTGTGACATTCGCCCAGAACGGTACCATGGTAAACTGCGTCTCAATGTACTTAGGGAGGAAGGTGTATCCCCCGGCAACTAGATAGCTGGCGGCGCAAAGACCGAGAGAGATACACATGAAGTGGAGATTCGTGAGAAGACGGCATACGGAACCCGGAAACTCTAGAATAACAAGGAAATATATATGAGCATAATAAATGGGGTTGGTTTAATGAATTACATAAAGGTACAGGGTGTCAATTTTGCCCAGTGCACTCCAAAAAGCATTAACAAGCATACTTGTCAAGACGAATACACTACCAATGCGATAATACATCATACTAGGAAAGAATCATCAATCCTTGATTAAATAAGCCCGGATGATCTTGGTCAGTCGTTCCAATGAATATTTGATATATATTTGGAGTGTAGATCAGTTGGATATCCTTAATCTTGTATGACTATTGCAAATATTCACTTTTGTAAGAGTGATAACGTACAAAATGCGAGGAATAAGGGTGCAAGCATTCTTGCACAACAAGGAAAGGAGATACCCATCGATCTAGTAATTATGATATTCTGCAAGGTGTCCGAAGTGGTCATACAGTAAAAACTACAGGGTGGACACTCACATCCATCCAAGTAGGTATGAACTAAACGTCATGGAAACTAATGAGAATAAATTTCTAAGATTTGTGTATCTTGGAACTTTAAATTTTAGTGTATTTAATGACACTTAAATAAAATAAATGTATATATAAATATATATCTTTAAGTCAAAGGATGCATTGTGGTGGCATAAAAATGGTGCATCGCATTCAATACGAAAATATAAGTGCCACCAGCAGTACTGTCAACCCCCAAAGATTTTCTCGCGGGACAGATTTTTTAGACACAGTGGCCAAAATTCGCGGGATTAAGCGGGACATCTACTAAATTCGTTGGATTTCGCGGGACATTTAAGGGATTTGCGTGATTGCGTTAATAGGCCAATCTTTTTTTTATCAAATTTGCGGGATTTCGCGGGACCATTCGAGGGATAAACACCCTAAGTGGGGGACAGTTAACAGGTTAACCACCAAAGATTTCATAGAGGGACAGATTTTTAAGACAAAATGCCCTTAATTTGCGGGATTTCGCGGGACATCCACCTAAATTTGCAGGATGTCCCGGGACATTCAAGGGATTTGCGTGATTGGGACTTAATGTAAACGTACTCAAATCAAACTTTCAGATACTGATTAATCAAATATAATGCACTTACATTGTAACTTAAATAAACGTCAACACAATTTCACAAAATACGCAAAGAAATATCATTAACCTCTTGAATACCCAGAATGACGGATATATCTGTCACAAATAAAATCCATTTGGAACCCAGAGCGACAGATATATCTGTCACAGAATTTTTCACTAAAACTGCTCTAACTTTGGCATTTTTTATCCAATCTTCACAACTAATGTTTTAGAATGTATGTAATGGGTCTATGTTTACTCTTCTTATGAAATCAAATATCAAACATAGTGTTTTTAGATGTAAATATCCAGAAAACTAGCAGAAAATGAAAAATGCTCTGGTTTCAAACCCTTTTTAGAGGCTGGTATTCAAGAGGTTAAACGTTATTGTAATTTATCAAAAACAAAAACCATGCTTCAGCTGTACCGTATAGTAATCTAACACGAAATTTAAAATATTCTGAACAATACTTTGCGCTTATGGCGTTCGTGACCAACTATGAAACCCATACCCCCATAGTGTTATATATTAAAATGTACCTATTCATATAGGCATGGGCTTTCAATTGAAAGCCCATAATATAGGGGTTCGATTAATCGGGGTCCGCGCATTATACCGACGCGCATTATACCGAAACCCAATATACCGACGCACATTGTACCGACGCGCATTGTACCGAAAGGTGTTATTCCGAATGCCATAATCACTGTTCCACAACTACAGTGCGTATAAAAAAACGCAACAGATTTTTATCTATCTCGGAAATGCACAAAACCAGTGATAACAGCATTGATTTCATTCAATGGACCACAAAGCCATGTGTCTCCTCTTTACACTGATATATCATTCATGGATATTTGGTCATGGTTGGGCGAATAATCATCCATTTGCCAAGTCGGCCAACATAAGCTTTTGACCAAGTTATAAACATCGCAAAACTCAGTGTACGGAGCCCGATGCAAAATTGGAGGAAAACTGACTGCATCCTTTACATTCAATGTACCAAAAAGCCAAATAACTCCTCTTTGCAATGGAATATCATTCATTCACAGAGAGTCATGGCTGGCCGAATAATCATTAATTTTGCAAAGTGGGGCAAAATTCAGCTCGGAACCAAGTTTTAAACATTCCGAAAGTCAGTACAAGGGGCATAGGGGCTATTGGAAGAAGCTGTGACAGGTGTGGCATAGACAGTAAAGTGTTCATACTCATACTCTTGCAAGAATACATCCTATACCCCTTCAAATTGCCACCACTTCCTTGCATATAAAGATGCGCTCATCTGTCCACGTCATGCATGGTTCAGCCCCGAGTCATCTGTGGGTTAAAGCAGAGAAAAGCAGCCCATGGGCAATTCTTTCTCGAGGTTTTGCAATATCTGGTGGAGGAATTGTGAGCACAGATGCTCCTGAGATAGCTCCAAAAGAAAAAGTCACAACAATTCAAGTCAGGGGAACTTCCATTGGCACTTAGCCCTTGCACTGATTTTTGCAATATCTAAAACTTGGCTCAGAGTTGATTTTGATCCACTGTGCAAATGGAAGGATTTCTCACCCAACCATTACCACATGTGAATGAATGACATATCATTGCAAAGAGGAGAGACGTGGCTTTATGGTATATCAAATGAAATTCATGTAATCATCACTAGTTTTGGAATTTTACGAGATAACTACTTGTTGCGTTTTTTTGTTACGCCCTGTAGTTACTTTGACGGAACGTCAATGTAACAAAATTGATGGACTTCCTGGTTACGATTTTTTGCTTTCTCGATTTAAAACTAATAAGTCAAGTTGAAGATTATAATTTGGCCAAAAGCTTGAAAATATAGCCTAGTTTTAATAAGTTTCTTCGATTTGGAATTTGTTTTGTAAATAAAGCTGTAATTAATATACTAAGTCCTTCGCTTTTGTTACATTGACGAAAGCCTGTTATATTACCAATGTATGTTACTTTGTCAATGGGGATTTAGCCCGACCATTTTTAGAAAACTTGAAAATCTCTAGAATTTGATAAAGGTAAATAACAGTGCAAAAACTAAGTTGTTTTGATAGAAAATTACGCACAGAATTCAAATAGAAGAAAATGTTAGTCTTTAGTGGTTAAAAATGCAGATCTCCTAAAATCTCATTAAAATGAGACCTTAACGAGATTTCAAAGCTATATGGAAAAGCCACTATTAGATAGATGCCTTCACTAGGCTATTCTCTGTACTTGTGTCCGTGCCTCATTTTGAGTAGCGAGTGTAAATTATTTTTGGAAACATGATTATGTTTTCCCTGTAATATGAATTGGAGATATCTGACAAAATATGGATAGCCTAAAATATAAATTTTGTGTTTTTGAACATGCGGAAATATCTTGAACACTTTGAAAATACAGTTCCTTAATAGGTCGTTCAGTTTTCTTGTTTTTGTTCTACCCAACACTTGTGTTTAATAGCCACGCGTAATTATTAATAAGCGTAATCAGATTATTTCAAGCGTCGAAATAGCTTATTTTCCTCGACGTATCTGCAAAAACCTATTCACTTACCGGTGTACCGTTATATTGAGCGATCTATATGCGTCAATTATAATTGTTTTCACTCATCGGCTTTAGTGGCCCGCGATACCCTTTATTTCATTCATTTGAGACGCAATTAATATATTGGCAACAAATCAAATGTTCTAAATGATTCTTCTTCATTTTGGAATGTTTCTCCTACCCGATAGTCAGAGATGTGTCTTAAATATTATACTTTACATTGATCACGATTCTTGGACTTTCTGTCTTTACGACTCCCGTACTCCAACTAAATCAGATTAATCAATTAAGAAATGTAATATCATGTTTATCCAAGCAAATAATTGTAACAACTACATTATTTTTTAGCAGTTTTGACACCTAAGCAGGGTAGCCTAGTGGCGTAAACTGAGGCTACTTTGCGGTTGAACGTCGTGGGATACGGAGGTCCCGCGTTCGAGCCCCAGGTACGGAGTTGTTGATCATTGTCACTACGGACACCCGGTCCGAAGGTCCAACCGTTTACCGGCCCTTGGCATGGGTTGGTTCTCTGGCCGCTCTTGCCGGACACAGATTGTGAGACTGTGGTTGGTTCCTCCACTAACGTGCTTTAGTAAACTCCGGGAGTCATATAGTATGGTAGCGGGCCCCCACCAAGGGCAGTAGTGGAACGACGCGAATCGGTCCCAGTATGGTTGCCTTGCAACTGAAGAGACTCGAGGAAATCATGCCATTCGCAGTGACCCAGAAAAGACTTTTGCATTTATTTACATACTTTATTCATATTACTTTCTAGGCAGTTATGATTTTTATTGGTCAAATGACTGAACGAGACATATAGATACTAATAAATAAATCTAGATAGTATGAAAACAATTATTCGATTAGTCGGACATATATGAAATAACACTTGAAAACACAACACACATAGCTGCAATATCCGTAGCATTTGGCACTGTCGGTTCCCACGCTCTATCATTTTGTGCGGTCATCATAAGATAATGAGGTACGGTTGATAGGACCATGGGCTTTCAACATAGTCAAGAAATTGGCATGGATACTTTGATAAATGAGGTAGCAACAAAAGGAAACCCCGGATATAATCCAGAAATGTCCACACAATTGTTTTCGTTAGTTATGGCAAGGCCCCGGAGGAAAAACAGCATTCGTGGGTAGCTTAATTTTTGTACCAATTAGAGCCATGGCTTAAACTCAACCAAGAACGGTGGAGCAAAGTACTTTGGGTCCCAATTGAGAATCAATTCAAATCAAAATCAAATTGAGAATCAGATGACCTGCTAAATCTAGTATTGATTTGTTCCTAAATAGATATTAAAGGGGCGCTGAATATTGGATAATGACCACCATCTTAAACTGCCAATTAAAACATGTATTCAATGTTTCAAAATGATGAAACTGAAATATTGGGCAAAATAATTGATATTTCGTTTGTGGAATGAAAACTGATGATAGAGATAATATCAGTAGCCAAAAACTATATAAGCAATTTAAACATGGAAATGATGCCAATTTAGAAGTATTATATGAAAATAAATGTTTATGAAATGGTTAGAAAATGAAATAACTTCAGAATTAATGGGATCATTGAAGCACACATTAATAAAAATCACACTTGGATTTGGCAAGATTTAAAGTAAAACAAATGAATGCGTTTCTTATTATTTCCATGACAACATATCTTGCCCTCTCTCCATGACAACATTTTTTGGCCCCATCAGCAGAAGATCGAAAATACAGTAATTATCAAGTTCAATAAGAAATGTGAAACTTTATATTTATAATAGCACAGTTATATTTATTTCTACCAATGAAACAATACAGTATAGATAAATGTTTATCCATTGAATACAGAATTTACCACGATTAAATATATTTTATGAAGTACAGGGTTTACCATAATCAAACATAAATAACAGAATTATGACTTTATCCTCTTTGAAATACAGAAATTGATGGTTCACTGGAATTAAGTTTGTTGAGACGACCCCTCAATCCAAAACGCCTAGCATCAGTTAAAAAATTCTGACCACAACTGAGCTATGTAAAGATGTTCAAAGATTTTAAATTAAGCTTTATCTGAAAATATGTTTTTGCGCAATAAACTTTTAATTGAATATGAATGTATAAACAACATCCAGTCTCATATTTAAAAGTTTAAAGTTAAAATATTGTGGAAGTAAATAAAAATCATGTATAATATGAACCAAGGTGTATGATAAAGTAATATATAAACTATCTATTTTATATGCTGATACAGTAGAATTTTTCTTGGCTTTTCAACATAGCACCATATTTGACTTTTAAGGCTCCACTTTTATTATTCCATGCCTATATAATGTTACCGTCATACACGTACATAATCATGTGTCTACATGACGTTTTGAAAGAGTATAGAGCTAGATTCAAAGCACCGTTCTTGCGAGTTTCAAATGAAAATATTGAAAAATTCGCGACAACTGCAACTTCTTATGTCTACACTGACAAAAACTTGAAATTCCCGCTAAAGTGCACGTCATAAAACTGATGGGTTAAGGCAATGTGCCGTCCCACTGGCACGGATTTCGGTACAACGCGCATCGGTACTCGGTAGGTAAATGTAATAAAATAAAGTCCACAAAGGTGCAAAAACAGCTAGTTTTCAAAAGATAATTTCACATATCTCCTCGTTCACTCTGAAAAGCACCGACTGCTCGGTGGGAGAATGTACTGTTCGATATTATGTTTGAATAATTGATATAAGAATTCACATCCATAATAGCAATTTAACTTACCAGCCAACGAATATCTATGTGGCTCCTGTCTGGCTGCGGGGATCTTGGGCGCCTTATTCAGCTTCAACTTGGCTTTCCGGGACAGCATCATCGGCTTCCTCTTTTGTATGCACTCAATCTTCTTTGGAAACGTTACCAGTGGTAGGGTAAGAATGAAGATAAGCCCTGATATACAAAGGGAGCCTAACCACCAGGCTCCGAGAAAATCATGATGGTCGTACGGAATGTCCCAACCTGAAATGTAATAAAAAGTGTATCCATGGAATTCGTAACCCGAAATCTCCTCACGGAATGTCTCAACCTGAAAGGTTAGTGTATGGAATTTTTCAACCTGATATTAACCTCATTTTCTGTTGGTATTCGGAAATCATAACAAATGATTAGAGGTCTAGGTTATCAAATAACTTACTTTTAAGGTCTATCGGAATAATTGATATTGCTGCTCCAAGAAAAAATCCAACTGTTAAACCAAACGTTCCAATGGTGAACACCCATCCTGAAAATTACGAATTGAACGTTCATTCAAAATAAATAAGGGTATATAAAATACAACGGTATATATTTTCATGGCTTTTTGAGTACGTTATGCTCACACATCCGACTCCAGACAGTCATATTTCGGATAGGGTATTTTCAGATTGTAAACTTTGTCTTTTAGGGCGAATAATCCCAAGAAAGGTACACGTACCCTAATGAAAGCAAAAATCAGAATCAAAATAATGAAAGACCACTTACCAATTTGATTTTTCTGATATGCTACTACGATTTACACAATATATTGGTCACCCATTTAAGAATTAGTCAAAGATTATATTTCATAAAACACGATTTATATCTTAAAGGAAACATGCTTCCATTCAGTGTTTTCAAAATTCAAGTGACCAGAATCGACCCGAAATCAATGTAAAATGTATTTTTGTCATATCTAGAATCTAAGCCTTTAACTTATTTTCAACTATACTGTTTATTAAAATATGAAGTAGATCTACGCCACTTACCGACGTAATAGCCGCTATCAGCTGGATCCGAGTTAGCATCGATATACAGCACCCCTATAGACATGAATGGTGCTAGTCCGATTCCCATCAGCAACATGGACGTGAAAAATATCCAATATGAGGTCGATGACGTCATTATTGAATATGGGTCTTTTACGTCTGATGATTTATCCACTGGGCAAAGGTCAGTCCATGAGACGTTTTGGGATACTTGCCCTGGAGAGCAATGCGTGATTTCAGATGATGTCAAATTTAGTATTTGCTCTGGAATTACGATCTCCCCAGCACCAAATACAAAATGGGGCATGGCCCACAGTAGCCCAGATATTGTCAATAGGAGACCCCCGAGACATAATATATTTGGTTTATGAGAATTGAGACCAAAATAGCTTAGAATAACCACGAGGAAAACTTGACCAATCTCAAAACCGGCGAAAACAATTCCCCAAGCACTCGTTTGGATTGCAAACCTCAACTCCACAGTTGTTAACATTGCAACTCTCAGCATCATATCAGCCATGACCAAATGGAAAACACAGGAAAGTATAATAACATAGGTTTTTATTGTCGTGAATTTTCCTAAACCCTTGGGTTTTTCCTTCTCGTTTCCAGCGACTGTTTCGAACTCTAGTCTAGAGTCAAGAAAGGGATTAGCCTCGCGAGGCTCATGGTCTTCGTCCACTTGGCCCCTTCCTTTTGTATAGATCGGTTTCCTTTTTGATTCTCCCGGGGCTCGAAGTGCCCTGGAAACAATATAGAACACAAGGCATAAAACAACAAAAGATTAAAGCTATTTGCCGACGCAAACAACCTGACGATGGCGTAGAGACCTTGTTAAAAAACACAGACTCAATGAAAATAAATTTTCAATTTTGTTTATTTCTTACTTGCTGGAATTACACCAGAAAATACGCAAAGGCGCTTTAGGGGAAAGCTCTCTACACAATCGCCATCCTGATTTAAAGCGCCTTAGGAATTTTGTTTTGGAATTACACCTGTCATTTCTAAAACGCCTTTCGTGCACTCGATGTAGATATGGAGAATATCCAGCAGATATGTACATCTATAATAAATGTATTCTTATAGCATCTATTTTATAAGAGAAAACGTAACCGAGACTTTTGCCAGTGGTGTGAACTTACTTTTAATTTTTGAAATATAAATTTCATTTTTGGGTACCATCCATCATTTCCTGTATTTTTGCGGTGGCCCAAATGTATAGCATTCGAAATACGTCTTATTTCGTTTAGGGCAAATGGTAAAAACCCGGGTAAGGCGATTTACAAAAACCGATCGGTATTTCACTAAACTCCTAACAATTTGAGGCGTTTTTTAGTGACTAGGGTCCTACGAGATTTGGAAAAGCGCTTTTGTAAAACCGCAATCGTGATGACACCTATTTTTCAAACCGGGTTAAAACTTTAGGCGCCTTCTTAAAACGCATGGTGTAATTCCAGCAACTATTATAATATACTATATATTAGAGGGCTTTTGGGAACGGACATCATGTCTGTTGGAAAGGTGCACAGCTAATTCCCAAGGGAGGGTAGTAAAAGTTTAGATGTCAAATGAGTAAACATAAAAACGGTTAATGATATTCACTTGTTAAAAATAATCGCAATTTAAAAAGTTTTAATATGATATCTGTCACGTAAGGGTTATTTTGTGCAATTGTCAACTTGGAATTAGCGGGACAGGGACTAAACGCGTTTTTATTCATTTTTGATGAAGCTATGATATTTTTGTTGGATATTGACACGCGGTACTAACTCACCGGGGCGTATCGAAACCAAAACGCCCCGCAAAACCGTTATTTTGAATTTCAAATCTACCCTGTCTTTGGAAAATCAATGATTGTGAGTCTCACACTACGCCGTTTTTCTTCAAACTTGTTCCATTAAAACCTTCACAGAAAAACCTTTCAGTCGAGACATTGCTTTTGTTTACAAAGTCCCTCGTTTTAGCGGCGTTTTGGTCCCCAGATGTGAGAAGTTGCAAATCCTCAGAGATTTCAACCACAATCCTTGATATCTCGCCAGTTCTTCTATCACTCTCCCCCATATTCTGCGCAAGGACTCCCATTACAACCCTCCATCGCTGCATCAACATATTTATTACATGAAACACAGAAATTTTGAAAAGTCCTACGCAACTGTTCGAAATTGACCAAAACGCCCCGTTGTCTTCCAAAACGCCCCGCAGAGTCTATGACTACTGATAAGGTGTATAGATCCAACGGGGCGTTTTGGAAGAGAACGGGGCGTTTTGATCAATTTAGAACAGATGCGTAGGACTTTTGGAAATTGCTGCGTTTAATGTAATAAATAGGTTGATGCAGAGATGGAGGGTTGTAATGGGAGTCCTTGTGCAAATTATAGGGGAGAATTATAGAAGAACTGGCGATATATCGAGGCTTTTGGTTGAAATCTCTTAAGATTAGCATCTTCTCACATCTGGGCACCAAAACGCCGCTAAAACGAGTGATTCTTACACAAAAGCAGTGTCTCGAGTGAAAGGTATTTCTGTGAAGGTTTTAATGGAACAAGTTTGAAGAAAAACGGTGTACTGTGAGACTCACAGTCATTGATTTTCCAAAGAAAGGGTAGGTTTGAAATTCAAATTAACGGTTTTGCGGGTGAGTTAGTACCGCGTGATTGAGTTCTGTAGCAATTAAAGGTATAGCCTTATCAATTGGCTGGCTATTGTATAGAAGAGAAAATGAAAATATAAAAAGCCACTATCAATAGATCAATAAATTTACTCCCACCTGAACAAAGTCCAATAATATATTCATTTATATTAAAGTGGCCAACGAGCTAATAAAAAATATACTCATCAAAAATTGTATCAATTGTACAACCTGTAACACGCACTGTATATGGGCTCTGATGCTATAATGCAAAACTTCTGTTCTGAAAATGTCAAAATTGTTTACAAGATGGTGTTTCACGTAGAATTCTAGATGTCATTCATCTGCTTTCTTTGATGAGCAATTGCTTCCAAGCGATAACAACGGTAAATAAGACTAATAACAGTAAATAAGTCCTATTTGGGACACTGGAGGTTTGGTTTTTATGATCGGTTGACTTGATTTTCAATACTTTTAAATGTTACTTATTCCTATATTTTATGCTGTGTATCTCTCTCGATGTTTGGAAGCTACGACCGCCGTACGGTTGCCGTAGGTCAAATGTGACTGGAGCATTACGTTTCTACTGAGTTACAGTTTATTTCTCAAGAATTGGACTGTTTTAAGATCAGAGATAACGTAAAGGTTGAGCTACTCTTAAATGTCTGCATTATGAGCAATTCATGATAACCTGTCAGAGATACAGCACAAATTACAGCTTTTACATTTTCAAATGCATCACGATTATTTGAACTCGAATATTGAAACATTTGCTAGTTTGTAATTTTTTAAATTAAACATTTGTAATTACAATTGAATATTGTTTTGATAATTAAAATTGCTATATTATTTTGTTATATATATTTTTTTCTGATCATACTTACGGATATTTATAGGAAAGAGTATATCTTGATGCGTTCGTCCACGACATCGTTTCACTATGCTGTGCCTAAAATGTTAGCGTTTTGCTTTCAATGAGTTTGTGTTCTGTTTTTTGATCGCCCCGAATCCTATGTTCGATTGTTTTGATTTATTGTCCTTTCTCGTTCCGATCTTATTGTCTTTGATTTTTCAAACCCTATTGTATTTGATCTTCTTGTTTTTTCTTGTTCCAATCTAATGTTGTTCGATATGCAGTTTTGATCCTTTCTTTCATTGATTCTATCCGGGAATGGATCCTATTTTGCTAAATGCAGTAAGAACACGCATATAATTGCAAATGTTTTTTTTGTGCTAAATTGCCTCAAAACATATTAATCCCTGTTGACTGTATATATTAATTATCAATTCATTCCATCGTCTCGTGTTCTGCACGTTTGATATATATTTTAGAGAGAAAGAATTACTTTAATAGATAAAAAATGATTTTATCATAGGTATTTATAATCGGTTAATCATTTATTCAGCCTACCACTACCAGCGTCGTTATCACTTTTTCCGCGTCTCGCTATTTACAGTCTCCTCGAAACCATCTCGGTCAAGTCCAAATATAGGTCCCTTATTTTCCATTTATGTACAATGTTGGACATACAAATACATCAAATATATCGTATACTTAAATTATACGATATAACTTAGTCTGACTGAATCAATTCAAACTTTATAATTCCCCGATTGTTTCACTTATTAAACGCTGACTCTCAGTTCCGCAAACATTTTCCTAACTAAGAGTCAAACATATATTAAATTGCGAATAAATTATTAATAAATTGAATAAACTATGAATGAACACATTTTTGTATATCGAGCCAAAGTTTACAATTTTATCTTTTGGTCCTTGAAAGACCGACAATACGTCGAATATTTTTTATCAAATCATAAATGTTATCAGTAATGGGTAGAATATTAACGATTAGTTAATTATAGTTACTACACATTCAATCGTTATCTACTCCATGGTCAAAGCGTTGGTAGCTATCTGGATGATCAAAGTGTAAAAGGCCTTGCCTAGCACATCGTTTATGTTAAAAATTGTTGAATATTGACCATATATTTGATATTGAATACTTGCACTCCCCTCCATAAGTTTGGCAACCTTAGCTCCCCCATTGAACTACGTGTTAAGCCGCTTTACGTTTGGTTTTTTATTTACTTAACCGGCGATGAAATAAACCATAATATTGATGGGAACTTAAATTGACTTTATTTCCAATACCTCCAAATTTTCTCAATTTTTTTCATCAATTACAATAGGTCGAAAATTGATGATAAATTCGATGAATTTTTGAAAATCGTAATTCCAATGTAATCCAATGGGAAATGGAGGGTTCGGGGCAAATCAGAAATCAGGATATCTTTTCAGTAAAAGATTCAGCAAAATATATTTTGATATAGAAAATTGAATTGTCTAACTTTTTTGTACACTAAATGTTTAGTTTATTTGATGAATACTAAAGTTACAGCGCTTCAAGTCATTTTTGAAAACAGTTTTTCGTCTCCTGTGTTATTTCAATGGGAGAGGTTTTTTGAAAAACAACTTTGACTTTAAAGCCCTATAACTTTGTTGAACCTGAAGAAACATATCAATTTTTGTTAAATAAAGTTAGCAAATTCAATTGCCTGCCCAACTCGTATTTTTGCAAGGACTCGGATGGATGGATATCCTCTCATATGACTTGCGGCAAAACTACCATTCCCATTGGTTAACATGGGAATGTCGATTTTCAAAAATTCATCAAATTTATCATCAATTTTTACGTTTCCATCAATAGTATAAGTTCATGATAATGTAATGAGGCCTTAACACGTAGTTCAATGGGGGGGGGGGGCTTAGGTAGTCAAACTTATGGAGGGGAGTGTATGATGAGAGGTGTTTCCATATCTAGCTTCAAATTTTGTCCACAAAAAAACATCGATCGCCGAACGCTTTTTTCATTTTTACCTTTAGCAATGTAGAGTGGCTCTTTCATATCAATCGTCAGCATAAAATCCAACTCTGTGTTTACGATTCAACTTTTATTCACTAAACAATGAATATTGTAAATAAAATAATAGAATTATGATCATAAATTACAATAAAAACGTTGACAATGATGATAAATAAATCCAATTTTCAGTTCTAATATTCACAATATCGTGGTATATAATTCATTTAAATATTCTATTCCCGCCAAATGTGCCACTCATTTGTCAAATTATGTCACATATAATTGATTTTACATATACATACATTTTATGAGTATAAAATAACATAATATACTCATGTACTACTCTACTCTAGGCCTAATAATTGTCCTGTCAGCTTGAAATAAATATATATCAATACTATAATATATCTTTTCAATTTAAAGATGGCACTTTTTATACAATATCATATATTGTTATGACTCATAAAGATGGCTCAAAATCTAAATCTAATTAAGCACTGTTCTGGAACTCAAATTTTGTATTTTTTGTTTTATATATGAATATAATTTTCTATAAAGTTTGGTAAAATAATGCATTATAGTACAGGGTAAGCCAGAAAAGGTAACCCAAAACAAATCTAACAGGCATCCAACGTTTCATCTAATCATGGGAAGAAATTATTGTGGCGAGAGCATTGCCTACCACTTAAATATATTGCTGCTATCCAACATTACAGTACGAGAGATCCTTCTAAGAGCGGGCCTTTTTGAATCTAATGTGTAAAATAAATTATGAGAGATTGTCCTTATTATTCGCGACCCACGCATGATCCAGTATATAATACTTGTATATTTAATATTGTCTGTTCTCCCTATACTTCTCGACCCAATGTGTAAAATAAAGTAATACGATTGTCATTCTTATGTGTGGCCCTTACAGGATGCAATGTCATAATATACTGTAAGGGTGATGTTACCATTGTATGTAGCCCCCGCTGGGCACACTGTAAAATAAACTATGGGAGTAGTGCCCCCTTTAGTGTAGTATTTGATAGCTCGAGGGCCAAATACGTGTTCACTCTTAGTTCAGCCAACTACGATGAAGAATCATTACTGCTGATCAGAAATTTTATGTCTAACGTTTGAATTGTTCAAAACATCCAATTGTTTTGCTCTTTCGAACGTGTTGCTTTAATTCCATACACCTTACAAACGTTCATATAATGTATGGCACTATTTACTGGTAGTCATTGGGAACGCGATCCCGACCGACGGGAAGACGCCCTGCTTCCTGCGACACCATTTGTCGTCTCACAGGTCCGCGCGGAGTGTCTGGAGATACTAGAACTCTGGTAGATGGACTCTGTCCTTAGTTCGAACGCACTGTACCGTCTGCGGATGATGCGCAGATTGAAAACTTCTTTAAATCCTGAAAGAGTAAAAAGTAGATAAACTAGGAATCTAAAACGTTATACAATCAGATGACAGATTTGGTGATTTTTGGGTGGAAGCCCTATCTTGAAATTGGCAAACTACAGTTATAACAAACATTGCTACACGATTCACGATTGTGAATTCATTTATTAAAACAAATAGGTCTATTTGCAGACTATCCATGATTCTGTGGACTTGATTCCGGAAGGATTACGCGATCGCAACTTTATATTTTCCAACAATGAAATCGTCAAAATGTCGTTATTTTCTGAAATTATTACCGACTATAAATTCAAAATAAACAGTCCAAAAGAGTCAAACCAATATCTCGATCATCTTTTGTAAGTTTTGGAATTTTTCGTTTTGAAATAAGACCAGAGTTCACGATTTAAATGTTGAAGTGAACAAAATGATCATAAAGGCTCCTTGGATTTGAATTTTGTAATCACGACATGCCTATATATGGCGAAATATCGATGCTGCACTCTGGGAGCTAATCCTCCTTGGACTGGTTTCACATGCAAAAAGGACAAAAAAAAACATGAAGTGAAATTTTCTTTTTTACAAGATCTGATATGATCTTTTTAGATTTCTAAAATATATGGCTAATATACATGTAGTTGTACACATATACAGGGTATGCCAAATTTTTTTGCACCTTTGTTAGGAGCTGGCTAGAAAAGTATCATAACATTATGGTATTGACATAATTTTTTTTACAGAAACTTAAGCATAGGCATATTTTACCATTCAAATGCTAAGCTTATACTGTTATTATTATTATTATTAGATTTATTTTCCCTCCATTGATTGGAGATAATATAATAATTATATATTACAGTATTATTGGATGCGTATCAAAATTTAAACAATAGACAAAATAGAACTCTAATAAACACCAATAACATTATACGTAAGATCTGAGAATTGATAAGAGTAGGTATAATACACAAATATGAACATAAGCTATGAAATACTTGGAACCGCATACATCTTCCCCAAGGTCGATGTTGCATGACCAGGTGGTCATTCTTGCTACGTGTTAAAATATTCTATGTAATTCATTGAGCTATACATGATTTGACAAAATAAAAATTTTCCTTATGAAAATACACCTGTATTCTGAGATAACTGACGTTCCGTTGGTCACACACGGTGCTCATCACACACTCATCGTAGGGGGGGGGGGGGGGGGGCTGTTTATATATACCTATTAACTTATACTAGGCCATAGCTATCCCAAGTAAATCTAATTGACTCCAATCCGGGCGAGGTACTAAATCTGCAACAATCTTTAAGTTAAGTGGTGTATTGTGCAGCTATCCATCAGGACTAATGAATCAAGGGGTGTTGCAGATTTAGTGAACATACTAAATGTGCTATTGATGATAATATAAAATCATAGAAAATCCCATTTTCTAGAAAAATCGGTAAATCTCGGGCACATGAATAATTTAGCATTTATATTCGAATTTCTGACCAAAAAATTGAAGTCAGTTTTAGCTTTAATAAGTATTTGAATGCCTACCTTAAGTTTCTGTAAAAAAAGGTTTGTGTCGATACTATAATGTTATTATACTTTTCAGCCTTCTAAAAAAGTTGCAAGAATTTTTGGCACGCCCTGTATGTAATAGATATATTTTGTTCCAAAAATTGATAAAAACGCTTTTGTCGTAAAAAACAAAAACCTTTATGTCCTTCTTGAATCTACTTCCTGTTTACAGCTAAGCTTAAATTCTAGATTATATTGTCTTGTGTATTATTTATTAGCTGCTACCAAATTGAATGGCTGTACTTGATATTTGCGCCGCGATATCACTATTGTTATCCGTTCGAATTTAATTTATATCAAAGAAGACGAACGTTGGTAGACATAGTTTATTTATTTTAATACAAGAATAAAATACAATACATTATTACATTTGGCTTTGGGGTACGGGTCGCCGCTGATGAAGAGAATAAAATTGGAACCGCGCGGTTCCAAGGAATGCATATTCGAAACTGCGTGGTATAAATTGAAAACCAATGCGTTCCAATCTATACGGCACATTTATATTTGGGTAAAAGGAAGTGATTATTTTGTAATTTCTGGAGAAAAACCCTTAAAAACCTTATGAATGGTGCCTAGATTTAAATACTGTCTGGGGAATTAGCAATCAAGAGTACCATTTCAGAGATTCAAAGTGACACCAACTCTTAATTTAAATAATTGTTTTGGCGGTTAAATGGCTTCAAAGAGCGGTATTATACAATTAACTGTAACTGTTAGACAAAGATGGTCTTACCCAGATATCCCGCCAGATATGACTTTCACTTTAAGCTTGCATGATGTTTTATTCTATGGTATTTGTAAACATATACTGGAATAACAACTATCAATTCAAAACGGTTCAAACAAACACCTTGGGCCTCATCAAGTCTTCTTTTACGATCAAATAATATAATCTCGATTTCTATTGCGGTTTTAGACAATACAGATTTGGTGATCCAATCTCAAAAAGGCTACTTAAATCCCCGGGGATTATAACTGTTTCGTTCAGTCTACACTTTATCTGATAGAAGATAAAGGTTCTGGATTGGATAACATAGGAGCAAGGATCGGGATTTCTATAGCGTTTCCCCCCAAAAATGCATCAGAGTTTTTTCAGGCAAAAGAGGATTTTACAGACACAGACACGCATGCCACTAGTAAAATAAAAAATGAATATTTTATTACCCTTTTGGTGAATGGTTGAAAATAAAACCTGTACATTGAGATACCCAAAGTATCATTATTACCTTTTCTGAAATTATCGTTGAATCCAGCGTAGATGAACGGGTTAACGGCACTGTTGGAAAAAGCCAAAGCACTGGCGTAAAAGTGGAATTGTTCCGACCAACTTGGTAGCTAAAACATAACATTTTATGATTTCTTTGTTTAGAGAAGGTGAACATAGAACATACTGATTAAATTTTAGACCAGAGGAAATAATTCCGCCCATTTCATAGGGTAGGGAAGAGTATCCTACTCACTAATAAATATGGTATTTGTTTTTTATCAATAGATATTTTGAAAAAACAACAAAGACTTTTCAAGTAGCTAAAATCCAGTGTCATGGCGACGACAATGGAGTCATCATTGCTAAGATTGTTCTGATATCGTATCAACGTTGACAACTATACATGATGAAGGGATATAATGTACATTTGTGAAAACAATTGTGATGCCTTACCGGCCGCTGATGTTGCATTCGGAACTCAGCGAAGAGAATATATCCTTGAATTGGACCCCAGCAAACAGCAAAAAGCACTAATATTATGATTAGCATCAGCACAACCTGAAACAGCAATGTTATAATCAGTAATAACACAACTTAAAACAGCAATGTTATAATCATTAATATCGCACGTATGTGTATCCATATTATGTGTCTGATCTGAATAGCCACGCGACATTTCAAGACGTCTTAGCTGAAACGTTTTAGAAAAATCATGTTGAGTTTACACCACCATTTTCAAGACGTCTTACGAAATACGAAGTACGCCAAATTATTAGGGAGCATACAATATTGCATAATAAATGAGAGCAATTGATGCTTAAAAATGAACAGTTAAATACCCTATTTACAGTTCCATTTTTGAATAATTTAGCAAAACCTGTGAAAAAGTGACAAAGCTGAAAATTTGTCTGTCCGTACCACTTTTTACATGAAGACGAACAGACAAATTTTTCAGCTTTGTCACTTTTTCACAGGTTTTGCTAAATTATTCAAAAATGGAATGTTTAATAGGAATTAAAGGCAAAGACTTCGTGATTGTTGCATCGGATACGATTTCCGCAAGGAGTATTGTGTCACTGTTATACAAGATCTTCCACATTTTGTGTCTATAAAGCCAGGACGTATTTGTAAGTTTCCAGGTAATGGAGAAGTTAGTTTTTCTACAATTCCTGTTCCTCTGAACGATCCTGTCGTGTTAAATTTTCATTGTATGATATTAAATGTTATAATATATGAACTTGAAATAAAAATAATAAATAAAAAAAAGAAAAAAGGAAAGAAGAAAATAGTATCTGCCGAACACAAGAAAAGATATTTCACCTTTTGTGATTTTGTAACATGGGTCTATGGGGAATCTCCACGACCTAGAACTCACATTTTCAAAGAAGATTACATTTTCAAAGTCGGTAAATGCTTTTTAAAACACATTTCTAGATGCAATTTTATATGTAGACTTCAAATATGATATTCCTTTATTATAACATTTAATATCATACAATGAAAATTTAACACGACAGGATCGTTCAGAGGAACAGGAATTGTAGAAAAACTTACTTCTCCATTACTAAATTTTGAAGATTCAAAAAAGTAAATCAAGATTACTTTTACTCGCGTCTGGTATATTGGAACATCAAAGCGTGGTAAGGTATCAATGAATCGGAAATATTACTTTGCCAGACTGTCACCAGATAAACTTCATTTGTCGTAATAGATCGGTTTAATCTCACGATTGTGACATTTGTTCCTTCGAATGCTATGTGGGGGAGGACGTTTCAGATTTATTCTTCATACGTTAGATTATTGTTCGTGATGCCCGTTGTGATGTTAGAGACTTGTTTTCTCATCTAAAATGCTCTCTTTTCTAAAAGTGTTCCTCAGGACATTTTAACCATTCTGATACGCATCACATTCTCTGTTTTTCAACGATAAATATGAAACACACTAAAAAGGAGCAAGAAGACCGTGATTTCTCATGACTCTTTTTGCTGTGTTATGCGCGTATTTAGTTCCAATATTTCCATACTTTTAAAATGGTTCTTTCGATTCACTTCCTGTTCTACAACATCAGAGATTATTGGAAGGAAATAATTCGCAGCAATACTCATAAGACGATATTTGTATCTATATCTTTGGACATTAAAAATGTCAAACGCTTTATCTAAAAGTACCCAAATCATAGTTCAATTACCTTGGAGTCAAATTTAATCTGTTGAATCTTAAGATAAAATAATTGAAAATGACAAGTCTCGGATTGGAGAACAGTCTCCTGGGCTAATAATTTTTATGAAAAATAAAGAAATATCATCAAATTAAATTATGAATATATAAAAGAGGACATTTAAATCTACAATATGTAAAATTATCTACAGCAGGCGCAACGTGCAGTAGACTGATGAACTTCGTTCTTTAAACCGAGACTAGTCTTTTTTTAATTTTTCACATCAGCTCTTCATTCATCTTTGTTTTTATTAACCTATTGGAATACAGAGACAGTGATTGGAATAAGCAACACCACTACACACACTAACTATGAATAGACACTCCCTTTCAAAAGTTTGGTAACATTAATTTCCAATTGGATTGCATTCCGAATGATCAAATCACCTTCTATTTAAATCTTAATTTGTTCCCCAGTTACAATTTCATGGAGATTTTTTTAAACTAATATATTGTTAAAATCTACAAATGTAAAATAGGCTTTTACTTGGTCTAAAACGAGGAGTTAAGATTGCAATATTTTTGAGGGGAGTGTCTACTTTAGACTGGTCCATTACTTACCCTCTTTTTGACTTTATGTTGGTAATTACGGTCAGAAACGTGTTCTCCTGGCACATGCGTTGAACGGAGACGCCAGATTATGAGCGAATAACCAACACCCATTATCCCCAATGGGAGAAAGAAGAGAAGCAGAGTAACAACGCAATAGTATATCATCTGAAAAAAGATTTAGTGTTTTGTTGACTCTGTCATCAATCTTGATTTTTACTAGGGAAATAAATCATTTCAACTAAATTAGGAAATAAGGTGCAATATCTCATTTTACCTTTTCTAGATTGTATTTGATATAATGTTTAACTGAAAGATTGTAACTGGGTATAGCAATTAAACAATCTAATGAAAGAAATGTAATGAATAATCAATTAAAAGTAAGTTCTTTTCGGAATATTGTCAATGGATTGCATTGCCCCTTTGAAATTTTTATCGCATGCGAATTAAACAAAATACAAGCCGCGATGGCATCTGACAGTCACTTTTCTTTCTTTAACTTTACACAATTAGAGAAGGCGAAGTTGAATGATTAGTAGGGGGGTTAAGCTTAGGTGGATTACTGTACCCGCTCAATTGCTTTTCTCCCAAGACCTAATTACAACGTTAACGTTTCCCTTGTTATATACCTTTATACTCAATCAGGTGAACACATACTTACTATACAGGGGATAACAAATCCCCAAATGACCATATTTGTACACATTTACGTGCAACCTTTTTCCATTAAAAAAAGTGTTCTGACGTCATGTTCAAACCATTGACAAAACATCAGTCTCATCCGTTTATTTTAATTTACCCACCCTAGCACTTTTAGGCCACGCATGCGCATCGTTGCACCATATTTCATGATGGTCTTTCCATTGTCTGTCCAACTGTTCCCGATATACAAGTAAAGGTGTCGCTATGGCGAACGATGACAACCACACTGCTAGTATGAAGAAACTGGCCCGTCGTTCGGTCATGTGAGCCCGCATGGCAAACATCACTCCGAAGAATCTGTCACAGGCGATTAAGGTTAACGTCAGAGTGCTTGAGACGAGCACTAGAACTGTAATGCGAATAAGACAATAAGTAACAATGATTGAATTACATAGAATAATTGAATTAGCTGGAATCAAACTAAGTAAGACGTAAGACGTATTTAAACACAAATTGATGTCGCCGTAAAGTCTCAGTCACATTTGCTCTTCGGTGGGCATACGGCGGCCGTAGCTTCACAAAATTGACATCGCACTGCTATATCCCTAAATATATTTTATGCTGCAGCTTTGTCTAGATTTTGGAAGCTACGGCCGCCGTACATTGGTCGTAGATCAAACGTGACAAGCTAGGTATTACTGAAATACGCCACTCACAACGTTAGACAATGTGTTAAGCTTATAAGTTTTGAGAAGTTTCAAAATTCCTCATATTAGCAGCGTTTTGGTCTCCAGCTGTATCAACTCACAACTTGGGACCCAAAATGCCGCTGAAAGTGTACCAAGTGAAATAGTGTACCAACAGAAAGGCATTTTTGTTATGCTTTGAATGGAACAGTTTGAAGGAAAACGGTCAAGTACAAGAACAGCGTGCCATTGAAAAAAGGAAAAACAGAATTCGAATGCAAACAATGGCTTTAAATGACTTTAACAGGCCATTATCAATGCGTTTTACAAAATTAACATAAGCTCATGTTTACTTCGAGTGCTTATTCAATTGTGCAATCACAAGTCCACGTGCGTAGTCTAAATGTTTTTGTAGAGGCTATCAATCCACCCACAATGGGTAATTGACAGAGGCATTAAGCTCAACACTATCACTTGGCCCTGGATTCAAGTCCCGGATCGGGCAAAACGTTGTTTGTGTATTATGTAATTCAGGGGGTTTGATTGAGTGTAGTGTATGTCGGTGCACAATAAATACCATAGGGCTTCTCCAAGGAGGCATTTCTGGCTGTATATTTGACTGTAAATATGACAAGAACCTAAATCAATAGTCCAACAATGAACGGGACACACATTTGAGTACGATCAGATACGAAAGTTCATTAGAACATCCTGTTTTTTTTATATCATCAAGACTTATTCCATATGATCCGGGATGTATTTACATAGAGATGAAAAATAGAGAGCTGTCATTAGAATTACACTCAAAGGTGTTTAAGATGACATTGTAATTATTTCCAGTGTTTGACAATTCTATCAAAAACGACATTAGGTGTTCAGAGAAATAAATCAAAATTACGTTAGTTAACACCCCAGTCACATTTGTCGCACGGCGGCCGCAAGTCGACCGCAGAACAATTAAATCGGTGAATTTCTGCGGCGAGCGTAGAAAAACTACGCTCGCCTTGCGGCCTCCGTACGGCGAATGCAGATTTTTACAGGCCGCAGGGAAGGCGTAGAAATTATAACTCGGAGTTATAATATTTGTTCATTTCTGAGGTCCCCGTAGAAATCAACTGGCTCAACAAGATTGAATCATTATTTGTCAATGTTTCACGATCACTTTTCATTTGATATTACATCCTAGCACTATGAATAACATTTATAAATTGTCCCGATGTAAATAAAATGAAAAAAGTATTATTTATCAACAGAAATTTAAAATTCACCGTGCGGCTGCCGTGGGAAATGTGACTGCAAAAGTATGAGAGCGCAGAAATTCTGCGGCGAGCGTAGAAAAGCTACTGGCCGCAGAAATGATAGACCGCAAGGTCGCCGTAGGAAATGTGACTGGGGTGTAAAACGTTTCTTGTCGCCAAGTTGACAATTCTGTCGACAAGTTGGTAAATCCGATTAATACTTTTAATTCAGCGATATGTGTTTTGGCATTTTTCGGGAATTATGATCAATATCCTGTAAAAATATTAAGGCGTTTAAATTATCTCAATGGAGGCATTTCAAAGAAATAGAAAGTGTCATTGAAACGAAAAATCGGGTCAGATCTTATTTTACGATCTGTCAAGCAATAGTTAGCATATCACCCGATCAGAATAATAATGTTCCAAGTGCCATTTTTGAACAAATTGAGATATTCACAGATGTCCACTATTTAAAGCATACCCTTTCTTCCTGTGATATTGTCTTACCTCTATCTCCTTTCAACAATCTGCTGTCAGTGTCATATTGTACTAACTCCATTCAAATTTCAAAAATAATTTAACTTTGTTTCTATGGACCATCTTAACCAATCACATTGTTTATAAGAATAATTGTATTGCAATTGTAGACTAAGATTTGAATTTATTTTTGTAAAAATGAATAAAGAAATTTGTGAAATAGACATACCATTGAAGTTACAAATGTCTAAACTTTCAAAACTTGATTTCTCGGTTTCACAAACATGAGAGTTGGGACATTTTGTTATTCTGATATATATGGAGTGATCATTATATCTAGATATTTATCAAACTGTTTTACAATATCTTTATGGCGACTTAATCAAAATGTCTATACGAATTATGTTGTCGCAAAAACCTTCCACAATTGATATTAGTATGTAACTTGGAATATCCTTCCTCTTAGCTTTGTTCAGTAATTAGTGATCAGGACGAAAACACATTAACAGACGTAACCGTATCCCTCTAAAATGAAAAATTGGTCCTTTATATATTTCTGAACAAGCTGTGTTACCATCGGATAAAATACATTTCACGAATTTCCACTATTGATTTAAAAAGAGGCGGCTGTAAATGAGAGGTATGACATGAAGTGACAAAAGCAACTCAACTGTAGCACGTCTCTATTTCTTCATTAAGTATTTTCTCTCGAAAAAATAATGAATAAATCATGTTCGTGATAGTCTGTAATATGATATTCTATATTTTGTTAGTCAACGCAGCCTCGAATTTCCTTCTTTTTATTATATTTTGAAGACAAAGTCTTGTTGAATTAGAAATATCTATTAGCTTAACCGATGGGATAATTGAATTTAATAGAGCTCTTGTATAAAAGACAAGAGGGAAGTTCCTTTTGCAATCAATGGCAGGATAACGTAGTAATCGAATCCTTCGGATGAGAATGACGTTCGAAATTCTGTACCATAAAAGAGAAATCCGAGACCTTATCTTAATTATTTGATTTTGAAACTTGATCATTTCAGAGTATTCACGAGCTAGCTTTTGGACGGGTAAAACCTTTACATATCCTATCCTTGTTGATTTGCGGTCTAATCGTGTCCATCCGTTTTACGACACATGAACACCAAGTAGACACAGAAATCCTTTTATCTTATCAGCCCTTTAATTTTTGGTTTATTAACATGGTAAAGAAAACATCACGTCCAACCTGTTAAATGGTTTTATTATCATTCTTAGGGTAGACGTTTTATAGCACTTTATGACTGAGATATGATTCGTAATTGAACATAAACCAACTTTGAAAAACAACTCTGAGGTCGAGCTACCCTCAGATATAAATAATAAAATAAGAAAACAGGGGGTCATTAACAGACACTTCACCAAGTCAGGAATTCTAAATTAATACTTGTCACTAATTATATAGTGACAGCGCAGTGAAAAAACAATTAATTACACTCCCCTTCATAAGCTTGGCAACCTTACACCCCAGTCACATTTCCTACGGCGACCTTGCGGTCTATCATTTCTGCGGCCAGTAACATTTCTACGCTCGCCGTGGAATTTCTGCGCTCTTATACTTTTGCAGTCACATTTCCCGGGGCAGCCGCACGGTGAATTTTAAATTTCTGTTGATAAATAATACTTTTTTTTCATTTTATTTACATCGGGACAATTTATAAATGTTATTCATAGTGCTAGGATGTAATATCAAATGAAAAGTGATCGTGAAACATTGACAAATAATGATTCAATCTTGTTGAGCCAGTTGATTTCTACACGGAGGCCGCACACTGATTTAATTGATCTGCGGTCGACGCACGGTCTCCGTACGACAAATGTGACGATTTTCAAAAATTCATCAAATTTGAAAAATTTTCGACCTATTGTAATTGAGGAAAACAATTGGGAACATTTGGAGGTATTGGAAATAAACTCAAGTTACTTTTCCGTCAATATCATAAGTTATTTCATAGCAGGTTAAGTAAATAAAAATTCAAACGTAAAGAGGCTTTAACACGTAGTTCAATGGAGGAGCAAAGGTTGCCAAACTTATGGAGGGGAGTGTATATTAAGGTTTCTGTAAAACATGTAAACAAGACGTTTTTAAAAATGGTAAAAATGTTAATAAATGGTTTGATAAAACATGTCATCTAAAAAGGAGATCATATAATAATGCTAAAAATAGGTATCTTAGGACTAAAAGTGAACTAGATAAGCAAGACATGGTACGTAAAAACAAACAATACAAAAAGCAACGCAAGAAAGAGTACAAGAGGCAATTTAACAAAAAATTATTGAATCTCAAAAAGAATGATAGTAAAAGGTATTGGAAAATTTTAAATCCAAAGTCAAAAAAAGAATTCAATGAAGTCAACCTTGATCTCTTAAGGGACCATTTTGCAAACTTGTACTCATCTGATGCATCACATGAGATACCAGAAGACATGCCTTCTCAGTATGAGACAGGCTTTGCTTATGACTTGAATATTAAACTTCTTAATTGTGACATCACAGCTGATGAAATTTATTCAGCTATCAAATCCTTAAAGAATGGCAAGTCTTCAGGTATGGATAATATATTAAATGAGTATATTAAGTACAGCAAATCATTATTGATTGACATATGGGTGAAATTGTTTAATAAAGTGTTAACCTGTGGAGTTATGCCTAGTGACTGGTTGAAAGGAATTATTAAACCGATTTTCAAGAAAAAGGGTAATCTGAACGATCCCAAAAATTATAGAGGTATAACATTGTTAAGCTGTTGTGCTAAATTATTCACTCATGTGTTGAATGTAAGACTGACTGACTTCGTAAATTCAATGGAATTGTAAAATATCAATCAGTGTGGATTTCGGAAGTTTCATTCCACAACTGATCACATCTTTGTTTTGAAATGCTTGATTGATATTCTTTTGACTAAGAAGCAAAAACTTTATTGTGGATTCGTAGATTATTCGGCTGCGTTTGACTCTGTGTGGAGAGCTGGCCTATGGCACAAACTAATTAAATGTTATGGAATCGAAGGAAGGTTTTTAACTGTAATCCAGAATATGTATAATAATATTAAGAGTTGTGTATCTCATGATAATGTTAAAAAGTCTGATTTTTTTAGCTCATCTTTAGGGCTATGTCAGGGAGAAAATCTCTCCCCTTTGCTCTATGCTTTGTTTATAAATGATGTAGAAGCCTTTTTACTTAACAAGATTCAAGATTCAAGATTCAAGATTCAAGATTTTATTGTGTTTCAAACCAAACACTTGGTTTCCTCACAAAATCAATTACAAGACATTTACATATAATTATACAGTTAAAAAACAAAACAACATGCATTGTTTCACAAATACCATCATACAATCTTTCCTTTTTCAAATAGCTCCCGACGCTGATTAAAAAGTTTATTTATAAAATGTATCAATTCGTTAACAATTTCAAAATCATCAGAAGTCATCAAAAAGTTATATTTTTCTTTATCCGACATATTATCAAATGTGTCAATAAAACTTAGTTTATTAAAAAATTCAAATCTACATTTTTTATAGCCATCACACACAAGAAGAAAATGCTTTTCATCCTCTACTTCCCCCTTATTGCAAATCTGACAAATTCTTTCATTTATTTCAAGTCGATGCTGTTTAGTGCCATCTTTTTTCTTTTTCTCGTGTCTCCCTGTTTCAATTCTTAAATTATGGTTTGCTAATCTAAACCTGGCCATTTTAAAAATTAACATTTTGTTCACGCTTAATGTTAAATATCTTTCCAGATTGTAATCAATTTTCATATAATTTCCAAGTTTTCTATTTTCCCTTATAGCTCTATCATTAAGTTCTATATATTTTCTTTGCATTTCAAGTTTAATTGCTTTTAGTAATCGTTTTATTCCAAACGTACTCCCATTTTCAAAGACATGTTGAAAATGAAAGTACTTTAATATGCATTCCATATGTTTGACATATATGTTATTTTTATCCCGAAATGATATATTGTGAACCTATTCCACTTATGGATGACGCACAACTAAATGTACTTTTAAAGTTGCTTGTTTTATTATACGCAGATGATACTGTGATATTTGCTAATTCTATGACCAATTTGCAAAAGGCCTTTTCTGAATTATCACGATATTGTAAAAAATGGAAAATCCACATCAACTTAGATAAAACCAAGGTTATGGTTTTTAGTAATAGTAAAACAGGTAGAAAAGGTATTCAAAATGTAGTTTTGGATGGAATTAAACTGGAAAATGTGTCTGTTTTTAAATATCTTGGAGTTATTATTGATCAAAAGGGTGGATTCAATCAAAATATTAAAAATGTATATAGCCAGGCAGAAAAGGCCATGTTTGCTATACTTAGCCAGGGTAATAGATATTCGTTACCAATTAAGACACAATTACATCTTTTTGATACGCTTGTTGCCCCCATTTTGTTATATGGGGCTGAGGTATGGGGCTTTATCAACAATGCAAAAATAGAAAAATAACATTTAAAGTTTTTAAACATTAGAAAACAATACTTACCCCAATATTTTTGTAAAAACATTAGTACTTTTAAATATGCCAAGCTGTTACAATCTGATAGTAAAGTATTGTTAGCATTATGTAAGTTTCTAAATGAGGCTGGGAAGCAATTGTAAATATGTTTGTTATGAAATACTTAATTGTTAAATACTTATTTACTGTAAACATGATCTTAAGAGGTTCTGGACAAATCATTTGATTCTGGACTTGTCATAATTTTTTTTCAACGAAATCACATCCAAGGGTTGAATTTTTATTAGCTATTTAGAGAGTGAGTCCTGCCTAGTATTAATTTCAATAAAAAAGTTAAAATAGAACCCTATTTGAGAGTCAATCTAATACTTACATTACATTGATAAATTAAGGCAAATCCTGAAATATTTTTAAAGTGCATTTTTTATGAAATATTATCCAGCAAGTATTTAAATGAAACGGTCTTATTTAAAGAGTTGTTAAAGGCCCCATGTAAAGTTTAAACCACTTTGGCTTATATTGTAGTCTTACCCAATGTTATCAAAGTGTGATATGTGAAACTTTTTCTTTTAATTTCAAAAAGTGGTTTTTGATAGACTTTTTGTTCCAAAATTTGTGAATTTATTTAAAACCAACTTTTAGAGGTCACTCATATCTTCTAATTAGCCACAATTCATACCAATGCAAAGCATACATCCTCCCATGTTTTTGCCGAAAAAATTAAGAAAATCCGTTGATAAACAAGCGAGAAATGAACTTATCAGTGCATGAAAATGGTTCTGAGAAAAATGCATTTCAAAATTTTAGTTCTCATAGAAACCAATGGTACAATGATATCTAAAACATAATTTATTCTTCCTTTTAACCTGGTTAGACAATCAACATTGTTTTTTTTATGAAAGTCTAGCATATTTAGAAAAGATTGACATCGAAAAAAAAAATTCAATTTTTTCAAAAAGTTTTTGTTACCTTAGTGACATCACTAATGTTTCAAAATATTTTTGATAAGCTAAAACATTGAAGTGGCCCATTAAATATAACATTTTATTATTGAAATAGTGTGTCTTTTGTTCAATCTTTGCATTGGTGTTAAAAATATAATCTTTTTTGAAATGCATTAAGAAATATTTGATGATTAAGAAATTTCAACTTTTTTTGAAAAATGGCGGGAAATTTGAATATTTGAGAAATAAAATGCTCACAACTTTTTTTTCAAAAAAAAGTTTTTGTTCAAAAATCTCTAAAATCACTTTTTAAGTCCTGACAAATAGTAAATGAATGATAAAAAAATATTTTTAAACTTTAGACGGGGACTTTAAAGAGACTTCTCCGTGGCATTTTTTCTTTATTCCTTATTGTTTTGAATTTTTTACACCAAAACATTAACTAACTACTCAATATGCAACTTTTCACCACGTAGAATTTTAAAATATTTAGTTTGAAAATTCCATTTTTTAATGGAGCTCAATGGGAAAAATGACATAATTTGGATTATTTTCAAACGTAGCGGCGCGATTTTCTTGAAATTGACAGATATAATAAATATTGGTAAGACGAAATGTTTGAAGAAAAATGAAGAAAATTCATCGTCCTGGTTACGCAAAATATAGAAAAACGTGAAATAATCATAAAAACCTGTAAAAATAGATTGAAGGGGGTGATTTTCATTTTAATGTGCCTTTCACTACTACAGGGTAACCATAGTTTTGGTAATGGTTTACTAATTCTAAAAGCATATCTTCCAGCATGTGTATCAAGCGGAAGTAATACAATAAGTGAGTTATCATTAATTGGAATGGTATTATTATATTCCTTAGCAATGATGACAAAAAGGTAAAATCAATCATATCACATACTAGTTCTTACCATCAAATCGATCTGTTATAATGCATATTAAATAATATAGCAGTAGATCTTCAAATTCAAGAATTAAGCTAAATTGTAAGAATCATACTAAATTATAATATTTCGGTATGCTTATTTTAGCTGCTGTAGTTTAGGTCACTTGATGAGATATTCAGTAACATGCTGTCACTAGAGACAAAACTTGACACTAAATAATCACTCGAAATAAACGATATGAATTCTTCATATTTTCTTCTTTTGTAATACATCCATTCTTGAAAATTAGCATTCAAAGCTTTTCAATGCAATCATGAATTTAGTGATCTGACCCTTAAAAACTTTTCAGGGTGAATAGTTTGTCCACCTGTAGCCCTTAGGTGTATCATCTTTTTCTAGCCATATTTTCCTAGGCCTGCTGGAATACCTATTTCAGTGTGCAAGTTTAGCATTGTTTTCCCATTGATCATCTGAGTTCTCATGTCAATAAATGGAAATAAAAATGATAGAGTAGTTTATTCTATTGTAAAAATCAAAAATAAAACAAGGTTTGGTCAGGAAGGGAACAGGTAAAATCCTTGGGATATATGAATTAATTAATTATAAGTTAGAAACATAATTCATGTTTCTACAATTTAGGATAACCCTGTGTATTATTCTACTGTGCATGGTTATACCCGTGCAAAATATTACAAAATGTTATTTACTTATTATCATAATTCAATGTGACAATATCAGTCTTATCTTCAAATTTGTATATAATAGTTTGCCTGTAAAGTTTGGCAATCCGTCTATTACGTTGATAGTATAAGATGTTGATTTTGCAAAGCTCTTATGGGCTAATTCTACAATATGTACAGTAACATATATGTAAGGTTGCAAGTATGTAGTCCAGTATGTAGTAAACAAAGGAGTATTTTGGTCAACTCAATACATCTGATAAACACTACATGAAGTGTTTTCTATGCAATGATTATATACAGGCTGCTTATTCATTGTTACTGCGAATTTCAAAAGCTTCCAAATTGTGTGGAATAGAGCATGCAATGTTTTTCAGTTTCAAGCAGGTTTTAGTACATTCTGACCAATTGTATTTTCAGACTTATTCATTTCATGATTATGTAATACTGACCTACTTATCTGCTTAACATGTCTTTAAATACAAATCATAACATGATGATATTTTTCATGAAACATTTTTCAATGAAATTCAATTGAAGGGTCAAGATAAAACGAGCTAATTTAGGTGAAAACCCTTACATGATGATGTGTTTTCATAACTTCTTTCATAAAATTCCATCAAGGGGTGAAGATAAAATGATCGAATTTAAGTGATTTAAGGATCACGAGAATATGTTTTCTTTGATATTTTCTATGAAATCCCATCCAATGGTCAAGGTAAAGTTTTGATTTTGATTTTGATTTGGTCACGTGTTCGAAAGATCCATATAAGGCCCATAGAACCATATAGGAACGTCATTTTGAATGTCATGTGATAGATCCATATAAGGCTTTTAGAACCATTTATGGAAAGATGAGGGGAAGCCCCTGACACCTGTTTCACGATTTTTATGCACTTCATTATTGTACCGAAGTTTGCCGATTCGATTCGTCGTATTTCGGAATCCTGGTGACAATTTTATACTCCATTGGAGTATTTTTGACCTACTTCTTATGACGGAAATTCCCGAACCTTGTTCGGATTAATCCGGATTTTCTGACCTACTTTATCTACCGAGATTTCACGAGTTAACATTCGTCTCATTCCGGAATCCTGGTGACAATTTTATACTCCATTGGAGTATTTTTGATCTACTTTTTCTGGATTTTGCCCTACTTATTATATCTTGACAACAAGCAAATCAAAAAGTTCGACATGAACGGGTCTCGATCAACTAACCTAGACAATGGAAGCCAGGCACGCTAACCATGAGGCCAACGAGCTATCGATATGAAAGAACAAAAGTATTATATATTTATACCGAGCGCCAATTCAAAATGATCCTCACTTTTGTCTCCACTTAAATACGACTCGTCAGTTGTATCCAGAATAGTAGAACGCCTATGGCGCTAGTGAAAAACCAAGTCCCAGGTGAGTGGTTCGTATCCCTCCGTGATATACTATTTTTGTTTTATTAAATACGACAGAAAGGAGCAAGGTGTAGGTTGAAAACAAGACGTTAGTTTGTTTCAAAACAGTTTGGAAACATTAATCTCTGATAATTTAAGGTTTTCCACTCCTGAAGGGCCTCTAGATCTATGAAATTCAATAATCCACTCAGTAAAAATACGATTTCTCTGCAACCTGATGTCCAATCAAGATCATTCAAATATATATGTGTTCCTGACACGTTTGGGCGTCCGGGAATAAAATTGCTTGTGAAAACTATTTACAAAAGTGTTCCAGAGACCCTTATCTACTTGGCTAAGGTTTTATTTGAAGATACATTGCCTTATTAAGCAGGTAGAGGGGCATACAGAACACAGAAGCAAATGCTATGTTGAAAATTTTCTATATTTCAATTTGAACCTGTGTTTACATGTCACGTAGGCCAGTGTTTTATATGGGGATTATATGTACTTTCCTTGTTTACATGAACGTAAATCATTACATGAAATCTGCATTCTTCTGGGTTTAAGGTACAGCTGGAAAGTAACATTTTGGTAAAAAATTGCTATACCTGCACATGTTATTTTCTGGTACAAAATAAAGTATGAAGCCATGTGTCAATTTCCTTGCTTTTTTCAGGAAAGTATCATAACATTGTCTTCTTTTAAAATATCTGGTAGGCGTTCAATGGGAACTCCAGGAAATTCTGATATTTCACACTTTCTATTTTTCCAAATTTTCTTTCAAAGTTTCCAGACAACACATGAGCTACCATTGACCTGTTTCCAGATATTCTAAAAGAAGATAGTGTAATGATACTTTCCTGAAAAAAAGCAAGGAAATACACATATGCCTTCATACCTAATTTTGTACCAGAAAATAACATGTGCAGCTATAGAAATTTTTTACCAAAATGTTACTTTCCAGTTGAACCTTAATCTGGGTTTGTATTGTCCTATTGGGTCTTTTCGACTTTAAAACAAACCCTACCTAAATGGATTGTGTCTCGGGAACGTTTTTGTAAATAGTTATTATAAACAATTCTGAAAGAATATCACATATTTTTGTCTTCCCGATTTCAGTCATGAATTACGTCAATTTCTCGTGCAAACATTGGGTAGACGTTGTCATAACCGGATGCCCGCGAACGTGTCAGGAACATATAGATACTCGAATGATGTTGATTGAACATCAGGGTGCAGAGAAATCGTAATTTTACTGAGTGGCTTCACGAAAAAATAAGCAGCACTTTAGGCCACCTAAATACAACTCGTCAGTTGTATCCAGTTGGAATCCCAGCGTAATGTTTTTAATTATATGGTTGTGCTTTGATTTTACGCTGAAAACATTTATAACTACGTCAACTTTATATTAAAACATTTATTATCTTTTCAGTTGTATTAAAATGTAAAATATGATATATGTCAGCTTATTGCTTTCTGGAGAACAATCAAGGTTTAAATTTGGTACAATGAATCGGACACTCATGTAAATCGACATGGTTATAACATTGAACTCAATGCAGTAAATTAGTTATTTCTATGAATCACAGCGGGATTGGTTTCATTTTATATGATTGCCAACTCTGGCGTTTTTTTGTAAATGCTTTTGACCGCTGTAAATGTGAAACTGATACAGTATTATTCAATTGTTTTATGTCTTGGTCACATTTGCTCCGATTTTCACTACGGCGCCCGGCCGATTGAGTATTGTGTTCAGAAATGTATTCAATTTTGAACAAAATACTCGCAGCAAATGTGATCCAGGCATTACGCAGCGGTATTTCGAACATACTATTGTTGCTTAACCACGACCTAGCCAATTTTAAAAGCATACTCCTTATTTAAATCCAAGTAAACGATCAATGTCTAGGTATTTGGCGTTTGATGATACTATGGCCCTTGGCGAATTATGATTAGATGAACCGAGGTCAACATTAATGTTTCTTGTACAAGGTCATCCCAAGGTCAAAGATAAATATTTAGGTATTTTACGTTTCAAGACCTTTGGACAAATTCGATTCAACGATGTATTAAAGTTAAAATGTATACAGAGATAAAATAGGTTATCTCCTATCGTTTCCTTGTGTATACGTTTATGTCTCTGCGTAATAACGCAGATGCGAGCAGGTAGTTACCAATCTCACCAGAAGGTGCTCGTTCGGGTCAGATAGCATGGCGGGTATGGTAGAAAGTTCCCTTTAACTAAAAGTACATCTGTTTTCGTGGTTCAATTTTCATATCACCCTTAAAATGTATCTAATAGCAATGCAAATTAAAATATGTCCAGTGAACGAAAATGCAATACAAGAATAGATATTTCACTTTTTGTGATTTTGTAACAATGGGGTTATTTTTTGTATATGTAACATGGTCATTTTCACATTTTATATTATTACTGTTCATATTAATCAATCCCTATTCATCTCAATATAACAGGTCCCTAAGTAGGTTGTTTGTCGTATTTTCTGAATTTTTAGGGCAACATTTGGCTTTAACATCTTTTTTTATACATTTTTTCTTAAAATGTATGGATAAACAATAAAATTTCAGCATTAAGCAGTGCAAATTCAGTTCAAAGCTTCTATAAAGGGAGTCCAACTTATAGATTTTGAAAATCCGACTCGTTTAAAGAAGAATATCAGCAGCTTAAATCACGCCTTGTGATCATACAAAATGGATGGAGGGGGGGTAGGCGATTTCTGCAAGAAAATTCAACAAATTTGGAAGATTTATTTTTTTCAAGATAAAATTTACAACTGAATTGCCAAATGAATAGGCGCAGTGCATGGCAAAATATGTAAGGTCTTCTAGTATTTTTTGAACTGATACGCTTCTAAGATATGAGATCTATTATAAAAGGCGCATCATCATCATCATCATCAACGTGCAAAAGTCAATGTTTTTGCTATAAATCAGGCAACAATGGTCTACACGACCTGTAATAAATAGGTATGAGGGGCGTTATTAGAGAATTTTCGTTATAAGTTTTTTACTTATACGTATACTTATTATAAACCCAATAAACAAGGTGTTTCATAATTTCCTAATTCGTCGGGAAATATCTCCTAGGACGGTAATAAAAAGGGCCAATGGCATACCATCCGTACCCCCTTGATGTAAAGCATGTTTAGTTGTGTCATATGTGTTTTCTAGAATCAAATAGGCTGATATAGCACACGGGTTTTACAGATTTATCTACTCTCAAATATATTTTTTGTAGATGATCGTTTTGAATCACCTTGTAGAAATAACGAAGGGAGAATTAGTTCAGCTAATGAATGAGTCGAGCTATTTGATTGGATACTATGCCTATTCAGCCGATTAATTTTAATAAGCCATTCTGGTCAGTAGGTCCACACATATACTATGCGGAGATCCATTAACTCTGTAAGTTTATAATCTGCGTATAAAGGCCCTTTTATACGTAAAAACTTAAAAATTGACCTTATAATTTCATGAAAACTTTGAAATGATCGACTCGTTCGTGTAGTGATTCACTTTAAAGGGTCTTGTTTATCTTACACTACAAGGACCCGTCAACTAGCATTTAGTTTATCGTGTTCATAATTGACACTAGCAAAGGACATTGTATTCACAGTCCCTAGTTGATGATGGAGCTTGACTATATCGGGAATAGTTATGCCCCACTTGGTACAGATTATGAAAATCAATTTGAATTGATTTTAGTTCGACAAGACCCTTTAAACTATAAGTATACGTATAAGTTTTTGAAACAACTTATAACGAAAATTCTCTATTATCACAACACTGACATTGCTCACTTTTTAAAGTTGTTTCAAAGCGTTATATGTAAATGGGCGTGTGGAAGGCCCGTGGGTGGCAATAAAATAACTCGAACTTCAAATTAAAATATATATAAAATAGTATATTTCAAACTTCAATGTTTAAAATACAATGCTCTGTAATGTACAACATGAACTCTTACAACAACTACTGACAAGCCAACACCCAATGCAAACTCAGCTACATGTGAGTGAGAAAGACCATATAGGGGAACAATAGATATATAAAACTGACACAGTTTGCATAATTGAATAACTGGTTTCAATAAAAGGTGAAAAGTGAACATGGTATTAAAAGAGTAAAACTGCAAACAACCTACTTAGGGACCTGTTATATTGAGATGAATAGGGATTGATTAATATGAACAGTAATAATATAAAATGTGAAAATGACCATGTTACATATACAAAAAATAACCCCATTGTTACAAAATCACAAAAAGTGAAATATCTATTCTTGTATTGCATTTTCGTTCACTGGACATATTTTAATTTGCATTGCTATTAGATACATTTTAAGGGTGATATGAAAATTGAACCACGAAAACAGATGTACTTTTAGTTAAAGGGAACTTTCTACCATACCCGCCATGCTATCTGACCCGAACGAGCACCTTCTGGTGAGATTGGTAACTACCTGCTCGCATCTGCGTTATTACGCAGAGACATAAACGTATACACAAGGAAACGATAGGAGATAACCTATTTTATCTCTGTATACATTTTAACTTTAATACATCGTTGAATCGAATTTGTCCAAAGGTCTTGAAACGTAAAATACCTAAATATTTATCTTTGACCTTGGGATGACCTTGTACAAGAAACATTAATGTTGACCTCGGTTCATCTAATCATAATTCGCCAAGGGCCATAGTATCATCAAACGCCAAATACCTAGACATTGATCGTTTACTTGGATTTAAATAAGGAGTATGCTTTTAAAATTGGCTAGGTCGTGGTTAAGCAACAATAGTATGTTCGAAATACCGCTGCGTAATGCCTGGATCACATTTGCTGCGAGTATTTTGTTCAAAATTGAATACATTTCTGAACACAATACTCAATCGGCCGGGCGCCGTAGTGAAAATCGGAGCAAATGTGACCAAGACATAAAACAATTGAATAATACTGTATCAGTTTCACATTTACAGCGGTCAAAAGCATTTACAAAAAAACGCCAGAGTTGGCAATCATATAAAATGAAACCAATCCCGCTGTGATTCATAGAAATAACTAATTTACTGCATTGAGTTCAATGTTATAACCATGTCGATTTACATGAGTGTCCGATTCATTGTACCAAATTTAAACCTTGATTGTTCTCCAGAAAGCAATAAGCTGACATATATCATATTTTACATTTTAATACAACTGAAAAGATAATAAATGTTTTAATATAAAGTTGACGTAGTTATAAATGTTTTCAGCGTAAAATCAAAGCACAACCATATAATTAAAAACATTACGCTGGGATTCCAACTGGATACAACTGACGAGTTGTATTTAGGTGGCCTAAAGTGCTGCTTATTTTTTCGTGAAGCCACTCAGTAAAATTACGATTTCTCTGCACCCTGATGTTCAATCAACATCATTCGAGTATCTATATGTTCCTGACACGTTCGCGGGCATCCGGTTATGACAACGTCTACCCAATGTTTGCACGAGAAATTGACGTAATTCATGACTGAAATCGGGAAGACAAAAATATGTGATATTCTTTCAGAATTGTTTATAAAAACGTTCCCGAGACACAATCCATTTAGGTAGGGTTTGTTTTAAAGTCGAAAAGCCCCAATAAGACAATACAAACCCAGATTAAGGTTCAACTGGAAAGTAACATTTTGGTAAAAAATTGCTATAGCTGCACATGTTATTTTCTGGTACAAAATTAGGTATGAAGGCATATGTGTATTTCCTTGCTTTTTTCAGGAAAGTATCATTACACTATCTTCTTTTAGAATATCTGGAAACAGGTCAATGGTAGCTCATGTGTTGTCTGGAAACTTTGAAAGAAAATTTGGAAAAATAGAAAGTGTGAAATATCAGAATTTCCTGGAGTTCCCATTGAACGCCTACCAGATATTTTAAAAGAAGACAATGTAATGATACTTTCCTGAAAAAAGCAAGGAAATTGACACATGGCTTCATACTTTATTTTGTACCAGAAAATAACATGTGCAGGTATAGCAATTTTTTACCAAAATGTTACTTTCCAGCTGTACCTTAAACCCAGATTTCATGTAATGATTTACGTTCATGTAAACAAGGAAAGTACATATAATCCCCATATAAAACACTGGGCTACGTGACATGTAAACACAGGTTCAAATTGAAATATAGAAAATTTTCAACATAGCATTTGCTTCTGTGTTCTGTATGCCCCTCTACCTGCTTAATAAGGCAATGTATCTTCAAATAAAACCTTAGCCAAGTAGATAAGGGTCTCTGGAACACTTTTCTAAATAGTTTTCACAAGCAATTTTATTCCCGGACGCCCAAACGTGTCAGGAACACATATATATTTGAATGATCTTGATTGGACATCAGGTTGCAGAGAAATCGTATTTTTACTGAGTGGATTATTGAATTTCATAGATCTAGAGGCCCTTCAGGAGTGGAAAACCTTAAATTATCAGAGATTAATGTTTCCAAACTGTTTTGAAACAAACTAACGTCTTGGTCTTGTTTTCAACCTACACCTTGCTCCTTTCTGTCGTATTTAATAAAACAAAAATAGTATATCACGGAGGGATACGAACCACTCACCTGGGACTTGGTTATTCACTAGCGCCATAGGCGTTCTACTATTCTGGATACAACTGACGAGTCGTATTTAAGTGGAGACAAAAGTGAGGATCATTTTGAATTGGCGCTCGGTATAAATATATAATACTTTTGTTCTTTCATATCGATAGCTCGTTGGCCTCATGGTTAGCGTGCCTGGCTTCCATTGTCTAGGTTAGTTGATCGAGACCCGTTCATGTCGAACTTTTTGATTTGCTTGTTGTCAAGATATAATAAGTAGGGCAAAATCCAGAAAAAGTAGATCAAAAATACTCCAATGGAGTATAAAATTGTCACCAGGATTCCGGAATGAGACGAATGTTAACTCGTGAAATCTCGGTAGATAAAGTAGGTCAGAAAATCCGGATTAATCCGAACAAGGTTCGGGAATTTCCGTCATAAGAAGTAGGTCAAAAATACTCCAATGGAGTATAAAATTGTCACCAGGATTCCGAAGTACGACGAATCGAATCGGCAAACTTCGGTACAATAATGAAGTGCATAAAAATCGTGAAACAGGTGTCAGGGGCTTCCCCTCATCTTTCCATAAATGGTTCTAAAAGCCTTATATGGATCTATCACATGACATTCAAAATGACGTTCCTATATGGTTCTATGGGCCTTATATGGATCTTTCGAACACGTGACCAAATCAAAATCAAAATCAAAACTTTACCTTGACCATTGGATGGGATTTCATAGAAAATATCAAAGAAAACATATTCTCGTGATCCTTAAATCACTTAAATTCGATCATTTTATCTTCACCCCTTGATGGAATTTTATGAAAGAAGTTATGAAAACACATCATCATGTAAGGGTTTTCACCTAAATTAGCTCGTTTTATCTTGACCCTTCAATTGAATTTCATTGAAAAATGTTTCATGAAAAATATCATCATGTTATGATTTGTATTTAAATAAGACCGTTTCATTTAAATACTTGCTGGATAATATTTCATAAAAAAATGCACTTTAAAAATATTTCAGGATTTGCCTTAATTTATCAATGTAATGTAAGTATTAGATTGACTCTCAAATAGGGTTCTATTTTAACTTTTTTATTGAAATTAATACTAGGCAGGACTCACTCTCTAAATAGCTAATAAAATTCAACCCTTGGATGTGATTTCGTTGAAAAAAAAATATGACAAGTCCAGAATCAAATGATTTGTCCAGAACCTCTTAAGATCCTGTTTGTATGTACTTTTGCCTAATACCCTTTATTTGGGTGATGGTATAATAAATAAAATTGAAATTGAAATTGAAATTGTAATGTATTTATAAACCATGAGTACTGGTTGTTAGGTAAAATAGTGGGCGAGGACCATTAAACACACACTAATTCTCATGAAAGGTAAATGATCTATGATAGTTTAAGCTTATCATGTGCTATTCAACTGAAACGTTTGATTTCCTTTGACTATTCAAATTTCGATACGGTTTACTGCCACACTAGTTTTTGATAGCTTGCTTAGTGTACATGCTTTTAAAAACAATAGAAAATAATATACTCTAATATTGTTTGTTACGTTTACATAAACTTTGTACGGTCAACTACATCTTAAAACGATTGCAAACATGCCCACATATAACGTGTTTTAATAGAAATAAGTGCGGTCAACGTACAGAATAATATCTTTATCAAGTACCAGCTTCATCTTACTAGCTGTTAAACCGACAAATATCCCTCTTTGATCAACAGCACAAAAGGATATGTCATCGATTTCTTAAGAAGATATAATTTGATGTCATTAGTTTTTTAATCATGTTCTGTTTGAGTTCATCTTCAGTTAGGTGAACTCAAGACAAAAGACAAAAAGAAAATAATATCCAAAGAGCAATGGATTAATCCAAAGGGAAATATTCATCTATCTTGGATGCACTTTAATGTTTCTCTCGGGCACAACGGATCGCGAATTTATTAGTTAGCTTCCATATATTTGGCGAGAGCTTGTTTTCTGTATATGGCCTTTGATAACAACTTTTTTTCTTTTTTTACTAGACATTACAATTAAATGATATTACTACGCTAACATGACCGTTTTACGCTTTGGTTTAAGTTTGACTACATTTAAAGAGAATATACAACCGGATAGACGATAGGAAACCCTCTATTAAAGAATGATCTTGCCTACAACATCTTCTCCTCCATACAAACACGAGTCAGGATTATACTCAATATAAACTGAATGTCGCAATGTAACCGTCATAGCTAAATTGTATTTTAAGAGAATAAATCTTCGTATAAATAAGTGTAAATCTCTGGTATTAGAACTATTGGTCAGATAAATACCTACAATTTCAAAGCATTCAATCGAGACGATTACATCGAAGTCTCTCGACAAGTCGACAACATAAATGCATGTCAAATAAATTCTAAAAGTAGACTTAGTTTGACATGCCTACGTTAAATATGCATTAGGCCAACTGACATTATCGCTGACTGCTCTATTCTGGTATATGTTACGGACTGCAAAGTAGGCTATTCATAAATCATTGTCACCTGGAAGTTATCCCATTCTATTTTGATATGCAAAAAACAATAATCATAATCAGTCGTAGCTAGTTATGATATATCCTATTCAAGAATATCTAAACTCATGGAATTTTTGTTCAGAGTTGACAGGTGTCCTGCCCTTTTTCGCTTATACTGTCAACGTTTCATTGACTTCAAAGAACATCAGGGAGAAGTTAGTTTTAACAAGACACTGTAAAAGTAATTCTTAATTGAAATAGTATAACACAAGACATATGGTTTGAGATGTTTAAATGTACTAAATATACCTCTTTAATTGATTATACAATGGAAGATACTCCATAATAAACATGCAAATGGTGTTTATCTAAAGAAGTGCAACATTAAGCAAGATTACAAATGTAAATTTTGTAATGCTAAAGATGACTCGATACATTACAAGTGACCTAAACTACCTGCCTACAGCAGCTAAAATAAGCATACCGATATAGTAAAATTCAAATTTGGTCAGGAAGGGAACAGGTGAAATCCTTGGGATATATGAATTAATTAACGATATTCATGTTTCTACAATTTAGGGTAACACTGTGTATTATTCTACTGTGCATGGTTATAGGTTTTAGTTCATTCTGACCAATTGCATTTTCAGACTTATTCATTTCATGATTATGTAATACTGACCTACTTATCTGTTTAACATATCTTTAATCAAAAAGTCACACATGACTTCAAAGTATCCAATGGAGAAGGTAACCTAACATTAATGTTAGAAAAGGAAAATCTTGTAAGAAACGTGTAGAAATAATTTAACTTCTTATTGTCTATATACTGAATGAATTGCAGCTCGAAGATCACATTGTAATATTTTTGTAAATTTCTTTGTATGTTGTATATAAGTTAAGTTAATAAATCAAAAAAAGTTTCATTACATCATTTTTTACATTTTATGGTTCATTTGGTATAAGTACCATATAAAGGCCCTGGTCAAACATGATTTATCATGACTTAAGAAGTTATATTCGATTTGAACACTATTCAAAATACAGGGTGTCCCCCCCAAAAAAATTGTACCAAAATGAAACGAGAATACAGTAACTATTTTCCTTCATAAATAAGCTTAACTTTTCACATGATGAAGAAAATTCATTTTGGTCAGCAGGTAAAATTGACAACAATTTGTTTAATAACTTCCTGAGAGATTGACATGGACATTATAGATGGCATCCACCTAATGTGCATTATAATCATGATCGGTACAGAATTGAATGCAATTCCAGAATTCCAAAGATAGACAAATTTTGCTCTAAATCTAAAACCCGACGAAATTCCTATTTTTTATAATACTTGAATTGTTTGTCAGATGACTGAATTTCAAGTGAAACTTTTCAATGTTTATGATAATTTCTTCCGTTTTTATCTAGGTACAATTAGTCGAGACACCCTGTACTTACACACTATAATGCAAGCAAGATGGATTCATTTTATGTCGTGATGGTTTTCTGCTAGGTCTGTTAAGTTAACACATATCAAACCTTTTTATCAAACACTAGTCATAGAAAAATTACCTCAGTGCCATTATATAAAACTGTACGAAACCAAATTTTTAACTCAAAATACATCATTTGCACATTAATTTTTCATCTTAATCTTAAAAACGTTCAAATACACAATTAAGCTTTGAACAGGATGTTTTTTGTTTGCAAGGCAAATCCTTTTATCTCCTTATTTATTACGTGTTTAGAAGAAAAACACACGTGTTGGAATATAACTTATCTCGATTCGAAGGTAAACTGTTCCACAAGTTATCAACAGTAAATTGTATAACGTGACCACAAAATGACGCGGCTCCTTAAAGTATTTCTATGGCCGCATTTAATTGAATCTAGCACGTTTGTACCCAAATTTTATATACGTAATCACGTGGTGGAATTTTTCAAACGAGTTACGAAAACGGATCTGTTTCGATAAACAAAATGTTGCAGCTTCGGAAGTAAGATTTTATTTCCCCATGATTTCACGAGATGTTGGTAGAATCGTCACAACTTTTTGGCATTCGTAAACTATCGGATCGCTTAGATTTTCTTAAATATATGATGCTGACATGTGGAAACAAGGCATTGCCATGACTAAAAGTCACCCCTGGTTACTAACAATATTATGAGTTCAATCTTAGTCTGATTTTAAGTTTTGAGAACTTAAAGGGGATTTTGAAAAATTGGTCAATTTGAGGAAAAATGAAATACCCCTTTGACCTTTTTACCTTAAAAAGGTCAATGTCAAGTATTAAAACTAAGAATTAGATATATTTGAATTATGAGAAGTTGTAGATGATTTGAAAAATGTGGTCAATTTGAAGCATGCTGAAGGTCATTGAAGTTCAAATCTCAAATCTAAAGTTAGATTTGATCTCCTGACAACTTGTATGTGATTTTGAAAAAATGTCAATTTGAAGCAAGATGAAAAAATGTTGACCATTTTTGACGTTGAGAAGGTCAAATTTTAAATTTAAAGTCAGATCTGAACTTTTGAAAACTTGTAAATGATTTTGAAAAATTGGTCAATTTGAAAAAATACCTTTTGACCTTTCCTGATCTCGAGAAGGTCACTGAAGGTCAAATCTCAAACCTTAAGTCAGATTTGAGCTTCTGAGAAATTGTAGATGATTTTGAAAAAATTGGTCTATTTGAAGCAAGCTGCCACTCGCCGTCACAAAAAACGGAGCCCATCACAATACGTCCGCACTTTTTGGTGGTGACATGTAAAGATTATGTCTTCATCTCGTGAAATCATAGACTCACGAATCATACACTCATAATGGGATCATCAGGACGTTCTAAGGTTCAGAAAATACAAGAATGATTTTAAACAGAATGATTTTTGAAAATTGCGATAGCTTTGTCACAAGTTCAATGAAAAACATTTTACATTTTATTTTAAACAAATACATGTTTTACATATATCGATTTAACTCCCCTGTGTTTTGCTGAAGAGCATCCCTTCTATTGTAAATCTTCTTACATTATTGTAAATTTCACTAACATTGAAATGTTTCCCAAGTGTGTCTTTTCATCGAGGACTTTGTCGAAATGGCTTATAATGCTAGAAACAAACTGAATTTGATATGTTATGGAATTAGGTCGACGATAACTAGAAAGATGAGTCTTTTTACGAAAAACATTCATAATTATGGAGATGATGAGGTGAAGGAAAAATTAGTCAATTTTCAAATGTCCATGCTATGATGTACTCGGTTTAATAAACGTATCCACATTGTATGTTCAGGAGTAGTTCACGTCTGGACAATTCATAATAATTTATCAAAATATTACACAAGATTTTTCTATTTCAGTTTGTATAGTTTGTGTTTTATTTCAATTATTTTATTCCACATTACATCAGAAAATGAAAGAAATAACAAAATGTCAATATCACTGCTACCTCCATCTCCCATTCAAATCTTTTTGAATTAAGATGCAAAAAAATAAATTTGTATCTTAATGACCAATACCGTATGAAGACTGAGAACCATGCATAGCAATGACAGTTTCGAAAAGCAAACATTATACAATTTTTACAATTTCTTGGATATATGTTGTCCAATATGTGCACACATATATGGATATGAGAAGAGATCTAACACGGCTCTGTTTAAAATATCACGAATTCAAAAACAAACAACCGTTTTCCGCACCGAACGCTCATATTATCCACACCGATTGTTTTCTGCAGGCTCAGTCTATCATGGGTGCAATCAGTAATAGAGCTTGACACCTGGCCGAGATTGGAAATAAATAAGACTTCCCGAACAGGTTAAATATGTAAAGTGAAAGAAAGACAATAAAACTGAATTAGAGATAATAATCCACGAAGAATAGAAGTAATAGCGAAGGTTGCCCATGTGTGAAATTCTAAGCATTATAAAAACCTATTTCTCTAATTTCAATTTCATCTCTGAATAACACACTTATTCTTAACTGGATATATTAACAATGTTTAAGCCATTTTGATGTCCAAAACCGATTTGTTTATTCATTATTTAATGTTTACGTAAAAGCGCAAAAACGTTTCAAAAGTTTTGAAATATTAACACCGGCTAACAAACTCCTTATTCAGGATTGGGATCGAGGTATCCCAAGGTTTAATTTAATTAACGTGCCTTCCCATCTCTAAAATCCCGTTCTAGATAGCACTTTTTCTTTTTGCATGAAAATCTGACTACGCGTGTAGTCTGATTGCATGTCAGATGTACACGGTTGGGGTAGGACATGTTCTAGCATACACATGGTAGACAGTTATGTTCCTCTTTATATCGAATGATAAGGAAAGACATAGTTATGATTTAGAAACGGACAAGTGTGAGTTGGTTTAAGAAGATTAACGTATTCAGACAATTCTTCCTCGATTGCTATTTACAGTCTAGGCGCTCGTGTTTTCGTACCGGTCGTTAAGAGAATACGAACTAACGTAATTTGGACTGTGACAATATTGCAAGTTTGAATTGATACGTTTTCTCAAAACCTGTTGAAGCAGGCTCTTTAATCCTATCTCTTCAAGGAACTATGCCAAAGCCTATTAATTTTGATTAATTCGTATTTGTATTCAATTCCGTCTTACATTAAGAACGAATTACTCATTTCAGCGCATTTATTTTCGACGAGCTGTCAGCTTTTTTCTTTTTTCTGGAAATACTAAAATTGAAAATAAAAAAGGTTCGAAATAATATTCATGGGATTGTCATTTTGAACGAATATTTAGCAAATATTGACACGCTGAAATACACGAGAAGCAATTTATCATTTAATTGGAATGTTCTGTCTTATTTTACAGAAAATGGTTCATTAATCAAATAGCTGTGTATAATCTGTGATGAGAAGTGTCAAGGTGGGAAACAGAGTGTGGGGGGGGGGCTGGCAATTTAACCCCTCGATTTTTTCGATAGTATTTTTTGCAAGTTTGTCTGTGGCTCCGTTATTTTTTACCTAGAGTTCCAGATAAACGACACTTGTTGGAGTAAAAATCAAGATGAGTTGTGACCAAGAGTCAAAGTTATGATAGTCGGAAGTTGAAGCCAAAAAATGAAATTCATGAAATATAGATAGTTACCGTTTTTCTAATAATGTAAAAAGGTAGAATCATTGACCGAAATTTATGTTCGAATAATACCAAGTCAAGTATTTATACATTTATTTACCTATTCACTCATTGGTATTTCTTGTACATCTTGAAATATGAATGTTGAAGACAAAAACAAGTTCAAGAAAAGCCTTTACTTTGATTTTTATTTTATTGAAAGACAATAGATAATTCTTTTTGAAAATATAGCATTTTTGGCACAAATAAATTATTTTGAAAGAAAATTAACAATTTCTCACAAAATGTAACCCCTAGGTCACGTTGACCTCGATTTGACCTATTTTTCAAAATATTATTTTCCGAAGAGGTACTTGCATAAAAAGTCGCAGAGGGGATTGCAAATGTCCCCCTCCTTTAGACTGAGTGTTCTAAAAAGGTTGCAGACATTAGACTCAATACAAAAACAAAACGTTTGTTAAGTTCAACATGCTAAATGGATCGAACTTCTATTGTGTGACTATTAGTAGATCCACGTGAGATACAATTTGCGACCCACTCAAAAGTTTTCTTTGTGTTTAAGTATATACAGTAAAAGTAAATTGCTGTTGGATTATGAGTGATTCTAATATTAATAAGTGTCGATATATTGTTCACGAAAACGTTCTTTTTGTCCCAATGGGATTTTCATTGAGAGCTGATGACATTGCATTCTCCAGAAACATCCGCCATTTAAATAGATTATTCGTAATGTCAGTAGCAATTAACTCACTTACGGATTCGTCATTAACCTTACTTATTGTTATCAAATGGATTATATGAACTATTAGATAGTACCTTTATCGCTGATATTATAAGCTATCGCCTACGGAATGGTTGTGAAAATATATATAGCTAGGGCATCTTTTTGAACATATGTTGAATATATGTGATGTTTCGATTGAAAATTGATAATATCTATTATTGTTCCACTGTCATATTCCCCACTCGCTTATTGGTCTATATCATACACGTGACCAAAAAATAAATAGAGGTTATTTAAGAAGGGATGACATATGAGTTTTATTTCGAGGGAAAATATGATATTTGCCTAAGACCAAAATATCACATCGACCGAGGGCGACAGCCTTAGTGTCAATAACATATTTGGCAAGGCAAACATTATATTGGATTTTTTTTGTAACACATATCTAATTTTTCTTGAACATGCATCATTCAATGACACATAGACTGGATATTTCATTAATATCGTAAACTTTAATATACAGCCTCAGTTTTCCATTTAATCGGGACAGATGAAGAAGCATTCTCGTTCATGTTATCAAAAATGGAAGTCTGCATTAACTAATAAATACATAATCGATATAAAACGTCATGCGTTTAACTGTATTAAGGCCACAAAAGAACCGGGGGGCCAAAATTGCTTAGAAGGAAGTTGTATGATGGCAGCATACATTACATGTAGATGACACCGGATGCGGCAGACGCTATACAGTAAACCGACATTTAGCCACTTAACGGACACTAAATTTAACATTACTAATCTTATCACATAAAACGTCACTCCTCTTCTGCTTAGGTAGTTCCTTATGTTCAAACGTTTTAATTATTTATTTATTGGAATTCATTTTTATTTTTAGGTGAACTAATTTCATATATTGTCTACATCTTTCAGGCTTGCACAAAGAGTACATGAATGTTCCTAGAGCATTAATTGTGGTTTAATAGTTTTCTATAACAATCCAGTGACCTACTTTTAGAATTACAAACAATGTAGGTCACACAATATAATTTATTACTTTCCTGGACATACAGCTTTTGTTAGCTCAATATAATACATAGGAAGAACGAACATGAATGTTAATTTCATTTGCAATTCACAGGTTATCTATTGTGACAGTTGTGAATTGGAGTGTAGCCAGCTTTGTATGTACATAGAGTAATATCATTGATAAGAACGCTGTAGATCAAAGAGGATTGGCTCCCAGGATCGAACATCGATCGAACATCTACCTGTAATATTACATCTCGAAATGTGGTTTTAAAAAGTATTCATCAACTTTGGAAATTTAATTTTCAACAAATGTGACTTCTACTTCGGGTACTAGGTCATGGACCTCAATGATGATACTCAATATCATGATTGGCATACCAAAAAGCAACTAAATTAATACACATGAAAGATTTCTTTTGATCAGAATTAGTGCAATTACATATACGATTTTATGGTATATAATATAAGTTTAAGGGTACCTTGCGCAAACGAGTTGATCTTACAAAAGATTGGTCCAAGCACCCATCCCTCTGATAGGTCATCAACAAGGTGAACCCACGAGCAACAGAGCGTAACCAAAATGTCAGACACCGCTAGATTCACGATGTAGTAGTTCGTAGTCGTTCGCATTGATTTGCTTCTCCATACTATGAAGATAACTAGAGTGTTTCCGACAAGCGCCAGACATATGATAATAGAATAGAAGAATACTTTAAGTGCCATTTCCAAATGCCCAACTTTTTTCATTTCATTTAAATAATTATAGTCCTCATAACTGAAATCAGGAAGAGGGTCATCTATGGATTGTATAAAATTGTTTAGTACGTCTGTTGTCATGTTCGTCGTATTTATTCCAGTATTGTTGAAATTTACTATGTTTTTATAATCATCAATTTTTGATGTTGTCGTGTTGTTCATTTCAACCGCGCTTACAACGGTTGTTGCGAAAATTGTCGCATTTTCGGATATCATCTCGGATACCGTTGACAATGTCGTCGCCATGATATGCGACTTTGTTAACTCCATACGTCGCCTCTTTGTTCCGAAATGCAGATATATTTTTTCATGCGCGCTGTATAGATGCGTTGAATCATTTTGCTAATCTGTTGAGATATTACGAGCGAGTAGTCTATTGAAGCGCTGGCCAAACTAATTTGCAATCGTCACCTTCCACTTTACGTTTGTTCTAGATAGTGGCAGGCCAAAACCAAACTCAGAGTTGTAGGAAAAATAAATCTTTCTTACTTAATTATGGACACATTATCATAGGATCATGATCTATCATCCAATTGGATAATCTATGTTTCGATCCGAACAAACCAAACTGTACAAACACTTCCTTGCGTCATTGGTTTACTTTTCTTGATATGATCGTGACTCTAACTTAACCCGTGCATAGAATCTTTGGTTGTACTAGTGCATTAACATGTAAATAATGCAGTCCCCTGGGAACACTGTCAACATATGGCTATTATCGCCCTAATTGGACATGATTTAACATTCAGAAATAATCCATCGGCCAATTGATAATTTGATTAGCCCCTTTCCTACGTGAATATAAGAGGAAAATGTTGGCCTGGTGACGGTTTGTAAGAGCGGTTTTTAGGGAAAACTGCAAATTACCTATAGCCCAGAACCTATGCTTTAAATTTTATCACTTAAATACAAATTTTAAAAATGATTGTCACATTTCAACATCTTGTCAAAAGGAGTGATATCGATATGGAGAACTTTTTGAACACACGTTTCTCTTAAAATAAACAATCTAAAAATTTAACACATCGTCAATCAAATGGTCATCTTTTGGATGGTAACAATATAATTTGAAAAATATAATATATATACTTTCATCTATATTGTTTTAGAAAACACTTGTTTTGTTCTTGGTATCATGTTTCCAGAGTGAAATGAAACATCTTTCCGAACCTCATTGTAACAAAACGACATAAACACAACATGTTTAGGTCTCTCAATATTGTAATTGTACAAAGGACATTTTGGTTAATTTTAAAAAAGCATTTTGTTAATGAAATATAAGGTTTATATTGATTTTTATCTATTTTGGGGGGATTTTGTTTTAATTTTTTTTAAATAAACCAAAAATTCTTTTGTATAACTATTATATTGAGAGGTCTAAAAACATATTGTATATGCTATTTTGTTCCAACAAGGTTCGGAAAGACATATTATTTCATTCTCAAGAATTGGTAGAAAGGAGCAAAAACAATTTTACTAAAAAACAAAACATGTTAACAGAAACAGTTATATAAAACATTTCTAAATAATTTTCGCATTAAATTGTTGTCAACCAGTCAACATTACATAAAATACCGTGTTTTTACAGTAAGTTTTGTAATAGATAGATATAAATAAAAATAATGGTTCCAAAATGAGCCCATGGTCCTGAAATGAAAGGGGGCGAGGAAGGGGGGGGGGGGGTAACACAGGAACCTCAAAGGATCTTGTACACCTGCCATTATGATCTCCCCATGAACAAAATGAATCATTTTTAGGTGTTATATAAAGAATACAATGTTACATAATACTTTGGAAAATATTTAAGCGTTTGGCCCCACATGGGCTGAGGTTGGGGTCATTAAGTTCAGCAAGGGTGTATTGACTTGACATTGGATGTGTTCTATTGACTTAACATGTGGATACCATCAGATTCCAATGGAGGCCATTGGTTTCTATTGATTTTCACAAAAATACCTAAAATACACTATGACCTGAATCGATTGCAAATTAAATAATTTCACAATATGACACAAATGGTATTTCAGATCAGATGTGCAAATATAAAGTTTGCAATCGATTCAGGTCATACTTCAAATTAAAAGATTATTCATTTTTTTCATCATTTTTTTCCTACAAAATGGCTATAGAAAAATGCTTCAAAAGCAACTTTTACACTTATGAAATCCCATACAACTTTGTAAATCCAAAGATTATACTGTTATGATTCATTAATTAATAACATATTTTGATAAGATGTAGGGATGTGTAGGATGCAAATGGATTTTGACAGACACAAAAAGACTTCCTGGTTTGGCATCTCTACCCCTGTACACTTTATGATTGAATATTGCCCTAAAAAGTGGCCCATTCATCAATACAGTGCTGAATATAGGTCAGCAAGATAATAGTGTATATATAGTTTATAGTTTATTTCATAATATAACAATGTAAAGTACAAAACGTGTGCACTCGACACCCTTAGTAATTGGGCGTATCAGTGCTTATTTCAAAATGTGTTGCAGAGCAACCAAAATTACATATAATATAACATATAACAATACAGATACAATTAATAGATACAATACAGAAACTTTGAAGTCTTGAGAGAAATAATTAAATAAACAAAATGTGATTTTATGTAATGTTTTCATTCATCTTTTCCAAAAGGTCCTTTTTAATGTTATGTTTAAAAGAATTCAAAGTTTTACATGTTCGAAGTACTATTGGCAAAGCATTCCATAAAATGGCACCAGAATATGCCACTGACCTTTTTGTCAATTCAGTTTTTATTTTACAGGGGTGTATATTGTGGAACTGTCTAGTAATACGATTTCCAACATTGTGATTATATATGTATGTAAAGTAGTTTTTGAAAAGATATGCAGGAAAATTTGATGGTTCTTTAACACAATTATACATAAATTTTGATTTCTCTAACTTGTGAATGTCAAAAATTGTTAAGATTTTCAATTCCCTAAATAGGGGTGCACTAGTTTGTTGGTAATCTGCATTACATATCAGTCTTACAATTTTTTTCTGGAGATTAAGTAATGGTGTTAATAATGATTTATTGGCATTACCCCATATGATATTGCAATAAGAAATATGTGAGTAAACAAGTGAATAGTAAATGTCTAGCAATGCATGTCTTGATAATCTATTTCTTACTTTAAAAAGAATGCCTATTATTTTTGAAACTTTTGATAAATGTAATAATAAAAGCAGTATATTTATTTTGAAAAATCAGATGAATTTATTTTTGTTCATGGGGAGATCATAATGGCAGGTGTACAAGATCCTTTACAGTTTTGGTATAATCCTTTAATTAGGGAATATGTTACGTTTTTAAAGAGAACTTTTACGTAAGCGTGTAGATCCTCTAGGGATCACGATTTCTCCCCTTTGTTGTATTGAGAATAAAGAGAAAGTTAAAGTTAGGTCTCTGGAAAATAATTATTAGTTTTGTCTATATAATAAAGAGCGATAAACGTCTCAACGCATATTCACGGTGCCCATGTCAATCTGCGCGCAGACTTAGGCGCGCAGTTTGTTTCGATCACAAACTGTGCGCCTAATAACACGCGTCAGTCAAGTTGGAGTCTGTATATTGAAACCTAATTTTAAGAAATTTTAATTGAAATGTTTTCTTGTTTAATGCGTTCATTCTGTGGCGAATATATGAATCTTGTAAAAACTAGCAAAAACTATGTGCAATTGAATCTAAGTTTTAAAACGTTAATGGCATTTTCGTCACCGATTTAAAGGGAATTTATACACAAATCGATCTTGTACTTTAAATCGGGAGATAAAAAGGAAATAAAGCACAAACCGCGCGCCTATTTAAGCTAGAAATTACACTATCTAAACTACAGGGTGTCAAAAACAACGGCACCCCCCTCTACAGAAAAAAGTCTTTAATGTCACATATTGTGTCATACCTCATTTGAAAGATAATTTAAGTTTGGAGTTACTCATCAAATTTCATTTAATAAAACTTTATATTAAAAAAGCTACATTGTCTCAAAGTTTGCTACTTCGGTACTTTGTTTGCTGCTCTGTTACTGGTTAAAGGTCAAATCTTACGAAAGTGGAATATGAAAGAATTAGCCCAGATTTCAACCACACTGAACACATGGGCTCAGTTCTGAAAATCAGGGTATAGGAATTGATGGAAAAAGAGCCCTTTGAAAAAAGATACAGTAAGGATGTAATTCGAAAGAATGGGAGGAAAGTGCTAAGAGGATTATGCAATGCTACACCTTTATCTGAATTTTTACTGAAATCATATAAATTAAATCTTGTATTTTTAAATAGCTTCCTTTTTTGTATTTTTTATTAGTCTTTCTTTTTTAACAGCGCATTTATTAAAATTGTTTTGTCAAAATATGGAGGGGGTGTCATTATTTCAGGAGCTTTAGGAGAATCTCTGGGCATATAATCCTCATATCTGGCAAGTTTTGCGGACTTCTTCTTGTAAAGGGGGAGGGGGGGGGGGTGTTGCTAACGTTTTCTGAAAATACAAGTTTGGATAGACACGTAGTTTGGAAATATTAGGCACGCAGTTTGGGAAATACATGTGGATATAGGCATGTAGTTTGACAGGAAAAACGTTTAAATCACAACACTTTTATGACGTATTATCGTTTTGAACACAAACTTTGCTGCTTTAATCAGACGGAGTGATCCTATATATTCTAGCATACACATAAGACATATTGAGATAACTAGGTTTACATCGGGAACAACATTGAGTAATATGAGTAAATTAAGTTCATCTTCACAGATTGGTACTTAAGAACTAGACTAACCTTGTATTTTTCGTATTTTGGCTCTTTTTGGGAGTCGTGTCCCCCGTCTTCCATTTTTGAAATATGCGCGCAGTTTGTCAGAGTTTCAAACTGCGTGCCTAGTAGACGCGCAGATTGACATGGGCACTGTGATATTATATCTTGGTATATTCTCTTTTAAGGTACACCCAGGTTTGAACTTAGTTTGATCCTACTAAACGTTAATTGCATTCCTGAGGTAGGCCTCTGAAAAATTCCAATATTACTGTATCGACAAACTGCTCAACATGTTTATGGCGGGTCGAAATGACAGTAATAAAACCTTATGAAATAATAGTAAGAATGTATTCCCGAAAGAAATCAGCATTATCTAGAACTTATTGTAAAACGCTAAATGAATTCAATCAAATGCTCTGTCCGCTCGTAGATATTGAGTGGCCAATTTGGGATGCTTCGAAGCCAACTAAGTAAGGTGTTGTTTCCCAATTACTTCCTATTATGCTTTTACTTTTTTATTCGCCATTCGTCTTCGGGACACAATTTCACAAAGGTCCAAGGCGAAATAAGTAATCAACAAATCACGAGTCAGAATTCAAGATCAAACGATCGCATTCACTTTAATTTGTTGTACTGCGCTAACATCTGAGACTGTTCGTCATGTCCTGTGAATGTATCTCTAATTATCAGATCAAATACAAATTATTGTTACAATAATTATTTTCGATCCAATTAATACAACAAGTCAAATGTTAAGCTCAATTTCACAAAAAGTGCAGACATACACTGCAATATATCAAATCATAACAGAAATATTTGCAAAATAAAATCTCAAATGAATACACACACGTATTTCACTTACACAAAACAGGGGAGACTGGGGCAATACAGGACACGTTTTAAGGCTATACCTGCACATGTTATTTTCTAGAACAAAATTAAGTATGAAGGCATGTGTGTATTTCCTTCCTTTTTTCAGGAAACCTAGAAACAGATAGCTCATGTGTTGTCCGAAAACTTCAAAAGAAAATTTGAATAAATGGAGAGCGTGAAATATCAGAATATCCTGGAGTTCCCATTGAACTCTTACCAGATTTACTAAAAGAAGACAATGTAATGATATTTTTCTGAAAAAGCAAGGAAATTAACATATGCCTTCATACTTTATTTTGTACCAGAAAATAACATGTGTAGGTATAGCAATTTTCCCAAATGTAATTTTCCAGCTGAACCTTAATGTTTGACAAGACTGTCCTAAGAAGTTGCGTACACACTTGGAACTGTAAATGCAATTGAAACTGTAATCAAAATTTTGTTTTGGAATAAATAGAATTAAAGAAACTTGATTTTTTATTTTGCTTTTCAAGGCTCGGTTTTCTTGTAATAAATGGAGTAGGGTTAAACATAATAATACGGGGCGTGCCTAGTCAATGCAAGACGATGGGCCCCTCTTATTTCGGCGGTATTTAGTCAATACTTAACTAAAGTATTCAATATGAAAAAGTACCTATTGTTTTTTTATTACCATTAGGTGAGATACAAGAGGATCATAAAATAAGATAACAAATTCTCTAAGTTTGTAAATATTAATGAATCCAGCTCATTTTCTCACAGAATGTTGATCTACTAATTACTACTATAAAATGAATCTATGTGACATTAATATTGTGCGTTCTTTGGTAACCATGGCAACCCGTGTTGAGGGTACCCAGAGCAGTCAAAAAAGGAAGAAAATATTGCGGTGTTTTCTTTTATAATGGTTTTTATGTCACCACCAAAAAGTTCAAAGCTTAGACGTACTGCGATGGCCTCCAATATTTTGTGGACGGCGGTCGACGTCTTCTAACACGTTTCTTGTAGCAAATTCTTCTAGCAAAATCTTCTAACTTCCAATAATTTAACAAGTAGTGCTTAGACTGGCTTCACATTTTCTTCAAATCTACGCAGCTTCTCGGATGTCGAAATCTGACCTACGATTTGAGGTTTGACCTTCAATCGACTTGCTCAAAATTGACCATTTAATCACCCTCAGGTTAAATCATCAAGTTCAAATCTGACTTTAGATTTGAGATTTGACCTTCAATGAGATTACAAGGTAACAATGTCAAAATGGTATTTTTTTCAACTTGCTTCATGTTGAAAAACATATTTTTCAACATCATCTTCAGGTTCTCAGAAGTTCAAATTTGATTTGAGATAAGTCATTTAACCTTCAATGACCTTCTGTAGGTCATAATAGGTCAAAAATTTATGTTTTAACTTGCTTAGGATTTACCATTTTTCAAAATCATCTACTAGTTCTCTCTGACCTTTAGTTTTGAGATTTAACTTTTGGTTGACCTTCAATAACCTTTAAAAGGTGATGACATGTTGTCACGTAAATGTCTTGTTACATCTGTTTAAGAGAAATATGTACACGGGATGTTAAAAACAGCATTTCGGGTAACTATAGATCTATAGGCAATATATTGAACGTTATTTGATTAATGGAGGAAGTCTATCTTATAATTTGTGCCAAAACGTTTCTGGTGTCTGCGATATCTGAAGAAGATGTCCGACAACACGACTTATTATGACGTTATTGAAAGAGAGTTCCACCTCACTTGAGAAACGTTTGAGAAAAGCCGAGTGTCCATTCTTCCCTTACCCCCCCCCCGTTTTGCCTAAGCTACCCTACTTCAAAGATTGATATATAACTTTATTTGTAATATAGGAGTTTCTTTTCTGTCAGTTTCTTTTTTCTGAATGTGTAATTATTTATCTATAAATAATATTTCAACGCGATGTAACCACTGCACAACTAGATATTTTTAGGGGCGTCTAAGACTTTTTGATCATACGTCGTAGAATCAATGTAACATAATAAACAGGTATCTTTCAAAGTAGTAAGATATATTAACCTAGCGTTAGCCCTTTTATCTGGCCTGAGATTAGACGGGTGATGCTAACCTAAAATAAAACAATGATTCCAGTTTATAAATGCAATAGTCCTGTTTGAAAAAGCGGGGTCATTTTACCCCCATTTCTTTGATTAATAAGTCATAATTTATTATTTTCTTTTGAAACATCAAACCCTTTAAGATTAAGTTGAAAATTCGGATTATATTGACCCAATAGCTTTCAAAATCAACACCTTCATCTCACAGCAATAGAAAATGAGAGTGTCTCATTTTTTGCTGTTCGGCAATATTGGCGCTGAGTAGTCTAATTCAATGTTCTCAGATTAATTTAGCTTTACATTGGCCTTTAGAAAGCATTGACAGAATCATCCATTATCTATTAAATCATATGTCGAAAAGTGACCGCTTTATGATTTGATTCCATTTTTTCCCAGACATTATTTTCAATGGAACACGTTCAATAGTATGCTAATATTCTGAAATATTTGCTAGTGATGCGTATTTGATGTCAGAAAGATCGAGAGTGACACAAGTGGCAACGTAATAAATCTCTATCCATCCTGATCCAACTTTATGAATTAAAAAAATCAAAACCATAGAATAGAGCGTAAGATACTACAGAATAGTAGAACACTGGTCACAACTTCCAACACTGCCTATTGCCTTTTTTGCCCCTTGCACTAATTATAAGTCGCAAGGGGGTGGGGGGGGGGTTGGTCATCTGGAACCCCTCTGATATACTAAATCTCTTGTCTGAATATTGGTATTTCCAAAAATAGGTCAAATCGGGGTCACTGTGTCAACTTTAACAACTTGTTTATTTTTTTCAAGATAATTGTGATCCAAATGCCGTCTATCCTAGAAGGATAACCGACCGTACATAATACATATATGGTATTGATCATATATCCATTTGAGTTTTCTAATTTTTGTGTTTTCAATTACCGGAAGTGGAAAGATATGCCCTGGAGCGGGAGATATGGAGGTTCAGGATATGGAAACCTCAAAATCAGGATACAGGATATATCTAAATAACTTATCTTCCTAAAATTTTACTGCGCATATAATAAATCCACTTAATATGTAACTTACTGAGTAACTCTTACGTTATCACACGAAGAAATTATTACAGCTGAATCTCAAACGCTATCTATTGTTTTGTTTCAAGATAAAAAGTATGAACATCACCACTTTTATCCGATAGCATGCTTACAGCACGTATGTCTTGCTCTAAACTAAGGGGTTTATCATCACTGTAGAAAGAAACTTGTACAACGTGCGTCTTTTTATTTCTTTTTAGTAGCATATTTGGATTCAGCGAACATCTTCCACAATAACACTTTTGGTTGATACAGTTTTGTTATTCAAATAACTTCTCATGGCCTTCAACTTTCCTAAAAAGTGTGGGACAAATCGCTATTGATGTAATGTTGAAAGTATTGAAAATGTTTGTTTATTCGTTCAACAACCAACATTTCCCTGATTAATCACAATATGTACATAAACAGGGTCAACCCTTAATTTACCATTCGAGTTGTAGACAGATCTGAGTTTTAGCATTGAATTACATGACAGTCTGGCAAAACCAAAACAAAAAATGATGCAGATAAACATAAAGATGCTCAAAAATATGTTGCAATTTCTCCCCTAAAAGTACCCGTTCATGTAACACAAGATATTGTAATATAAGATATTGTAATATCAGATGTTAGGAAAATTAATGAAACTGCAAAGGCGTATGAACCAGCTGTGGTAGTTTTAAGTTTCAGATTAAAAATCGTGTTCTTTCAACTACAACAGGTAGCGATTACACATTAAACGTCTGACATGAAAAAACTAAAACATATACTAAGTCTATTTTTTTAAATTTATTTCATTAGAAAATACAAATATAAATACACAAACATGTAGATTTTTAAATCGCCAGAATGGCATTATATAAGAATAAGGGGCAGATGGAAGCAGAAATGGCAGAGATTGATATGAAGGACACTGGTGATCCACTCGATCACGCTGGTTACCGAAAAATGTCGGAAGATCGAAGGTACGATTTTTTTCTTATTTCACACGTTGTAGGCAGAATTCCCACTACATTTTTATCACAAAAATCAGTATCATATGTTTAGGAAAATGCACGTATTTGCGAACAAATAGTTCAGAAGACAACAGAATCGTCGATTTAAGTTACATAAACGGTATTTCGAAAGACAGTTAATATCTGCACTTTTAACCCAAACCATTTATGTAACTTAAGTGAGGAATTAAATCGACGATTCTGTTGTTTCTGAGCTATGTTTCGCAAACATGTACATTTTATGAAACATATGATACTGATACACATTGGTGAGAAAAAACGTTTTGGGGATTCTGCCTACAATGCGTGAAACAAGGAAAAAAGAAAAATCGTACCTTCGACGTTCCGTGATTTTCGAAAGCGAAATCGAGCGGATCACCAATGAATGAGGGAATAAGCTATTGTCTTTGATAAAATTAACAATGAGAATTAAGTAGTATTTTAGAATTTACGTCTATGTTTAGTTTGGGAATTCCTATTTTCAATATAGATATGATAGTCTATGAAATCAGTTTGGGAGAGATTATGGCTGAAGATGTTTGGTTCTACTTCAGTAAGTTTGTCATTGAATTCCTGTCTTTGTAAAGTAAGTAAGTCACATTGAAAGATAAAATGTTTCAGGGTTTGTGGCTTTCCACAAGTTTAATTAGGGCTGCCAATAGACTGAATGTTGTGAGCGTAAAACTGGGCTTTAAAATATAGGTCAGCTCTTACTTTATTGGGAACTATTTCTTGCTCCCTAGTAAAATTAAAAAATGCTTGCTACCTAGCTTATAATTAGGTTTCTTTAAGGGCTTCAAAATCTTTCCAATTTTTGATATAATTTCTTCAATATGCTTGTCATATGATAAGGTTGGGCCAAAAGGAAATTCCAGATGTTTGTGCTCACGATCTCTGGTAATTTCAACATTATTTAACTTTGAAACAGAAACAATATTGACTTTAGATCTGGATGAGTGGAATATCATTTCAGAACTCTTCTCGGGTTTAAACTCCAGTTTCCATGTGTCAGACCATGTTTCAATTTTAATTAGGTTTGATCTGACTATTGCATGTACTTCTTGTGGATGCTTAGGGTCAAACGGATGATGTAGAGAAGTATCATCCGCATAAATGTAGCTATGCCCATCCAGATTGTCTGGAAAGTCATTAATGTATAGGAGAAATAATATTGGCCCAAGTATTGAGCCCTGGGGGACACTGCAATTGATAAAGTCATTTTCTGAATAATTTGAAATTTCCCCAGATATCTGTACAGCAATTTTTCTGTTAGTAAGGTTAGATTTGATAATTTTATGAATTTGCCCTTGGAAGCCGTATGCTGAAAGTTTATGAAGTAGTACTCTGTCAAATGCAGCCGCTATATCTAGAAAGATTGTTTTAGATGCTTGTCCTTGTTCAAACGTACTCTGAAGAAAGTTTTCAATCGATAAAAGTTGGTGAATAGTACTATGACCAGGTAAGAATCCAGACTGATGTTTGAAAGGAAGGTTATTATCAATTAAATGCCTCCTGCTTCGATCAGCTAAAATGTTTTCAAATACTTTAGAAATGCAGCTTAAAAGAGTGTTAGGTCTATTGTTAATGTTTGATTTGTCATTTTTCTTGAAAATTCAGCAAACATTTCCAATTTTCCAGGTATCCTGGTAAGTACACTTGGCTAAAAGTTTGTTGAATAAGTCGGCTAAAGGTTTTGAAATGGTATGGGCTGTCAAATTCAACATTTTGTTGGTGTTATCTGGGCCACATGCCTTTGAGGTGTCTAAGGCCAAAATTATTGTCATAACCTCAAATTGATCGGTCTGGGTAGAAATGAGTAGAGAATAAGTCCTCATTTGGGAATTGAGGCAATTGATAAAAAGTTGCATCGGTATGTTTTTTTGAGGCAAAGAGACTCATAAATCGGTTTTCTATATCAAGGTTGTTAGATAAATCATGCCCAGAGACATCGCCATAAATACTAGAAATACCATGTTTATGTAAATTGTTACCAAGAAATGATTTAAGTAATCTCCAATAGTTTTTATCGGATTTTTTTGAGTTGATCAACTGACGAGATATTTTTGAATTCATGTGCCTCTTTGGCTTGTTCAATTAGTTGAGAAACTTTAGAAGCTTGTTGGTTATAATTGAATTTGTTTACTTGAGTAGGAGATTTTGAATATTTCTTATAAAATACTTTCTTTTTTTGATATTTCACGTTTAAGATTATCATTGAACCATGGCTGGTCATTTGACCTTACAGTGATAATTGTAAGGTCTTAGACTTATTCTAAGTCTATATTTTCTGTGAAAATGGATGCAGTCTGTTTTTATTTTTAAGTCCATGGTCTTCTCGTGTGGCGATTTGGAATTCTCGCACAATGCGCCAGCGTGAATATTATTTCGATAATATCGACTTTTGAATCCTTAAAGTAAATGTATAGAAACGTTGAGCACAAAATATCACTATATACTTTTAAGTACATAAGAGGCTAAATAAGTTTTTAGAGTCTTAAAATACGATAAACGAGAAGTAATTACACCAGATGACGAGGAGATCACCTATCCGAGTATTTCGTGTTGTCGTAATAATACATTTTAGAGCCTGGAAATACGATAAACGAGTAGTAATTACACCAGATGACGACGAGATCACATGTCCGAGTATTTTGTGTTGACGTAATAATGATAACGAATGTTATGTATCTTTTTATGTATTTTCTTCCGTTTTCTTATTTCTTTAATCATAAATACAAATCATAAATAAATTAACATCATAATCATGGCGTTATCGCCCAGAAAGGGCATTTCTACATTTGGATATGAATTAAGTCTTCTTGCAGGACTTGGTTATTTGTTTGGTGATTTCTTGGGTCAACCGGATATTAAAGTGATGTGGCATCTTCGTAAATTAAACATTTGGAGTTTAGGTAATCCGATACGTCATTTAGATATAACAAAAACAAATACATCTGGAAAGACTTTAGGCAGCCAAAATTCCAATAGCTCGACAATCTTTGAAATGACGTTAAAAGTTCAAGCAAAAACCTTTATTTCATTGACAGTGACGTCTTTTTGAAAAATAGCCTATTAAAATCATAAAATTAGGAATTTCGTTAAAATAATTTTTTTCCATGTTGGAAATTGTCTCCAGAATAAAATATGAACATTTCAATAAGAATGGTTGTTCTTTTGGAAATATAGTATAAAAACACGACTGCATCATCCAACCTGTCCGGGATACTAAGTGAGTCATCAGTTTACCATTAACTATATTTCAAAACAAAAAAATTGTACAAAGTAAAGTGATGGGCCGATAATTTTTTATTAGAGATTTGTCATTTTTTATGGGTAGGACAGACAGCCCCCTCTTTCTATATTGAAGGAAAAGTCTTAGACGTGAGAATCGAATTAAAAAGTTTTGATAATGGAATGGCGAGGGAGGCACTTGCTAATTTTGATATTTCGTTTGTGATTAGATCATGTCCCGCTGATTTTCCACGTTTTAATTCCACTATGCTTTCCGTTTGTCGTATAATCTTCTTGCACGTCGTACCACTCCACCCTTTTATATTTATGTTTTTCTCTCTTGTCTTGGTTCGATATCCCGACTGAACTTGTTTTTAGTGAAGCTAACCTATTGTCGGCGAATACTGCTTCGTGTATCCCTGATATTGATACGACCGATTTGTTACCTCTTTCTCCGCAACCTCCTTCACTTAACATACGATATATTTTGCCACTTGTTTTAATCTATGCGAGAGTTGATACGGATTATGAATGCTTAACAAGATCAATTGTCGCTTGGATGGTGTTCAAATCCGCTTTCCAGTTACAAGATGATATTGTAACTAAAATCAGCTGTAAGGCTAAAACATGTCGTTATTTATGAATGCCTATACTATTTGTAATGGGCATTTCGTTTCTCCAAAAGGGAAGGCAGCTGTAAAATACAAACCTCTTTACTGGTAATAGTGTAATATAGTTTTGTTTTATTAATTTTAGAAATAATAGAAATCATTTCGGTTGTATGGAGTTTTATTTCTCTTTCTGTTTAATAGGTTTTTATTTCGTGCGTTAAGAAGCAATTAATAAACAGTGTTGGCTGAGCTCTCGACTTAATTTAAAGCTGAAAACATCATAAATGATAGAACTCATTAATTATTGGTTCGACGCTAAATCCTAAGACGATATATAAGTATAATTGAAACTGGAAACATGCAGAGAATTGTATTGTTTGCAAGGACAGATGAGAATATGAAAATTATTAATGATAATACCAAACATACATATCTTTATGTATTTTTTTCGGAATGAGACAATGTGAGCTTAACAGTTTGATTTCCTTCTCTGCGTCGTATTAGCAAACTGTAGTAATTACAAAGCGCTCTTGTTACAAATGAAAAAACAAATGGGGATCACATTGGATGAGATGATTCAGAGGAAGAAGACGTGATTATAACACTGGCTGGTATGTGTTGGAGTCTGGAGTTAACAGTTTTGCGGAATGAATAGAGCATTACAGATGCGACTTAATCGTAATAAGACTCCATCCGCATTAATGACTCGTAGACTTCAGAAGAATCATTAGGCGAAGAATTATTGGATCGATGCCGAAACATATCTTTTGATGACGGAACGATATTATAACGCGATATTATATAAAACACTAAAACCGTTACGGTAGATGTAGTAATTTCTTAACCATGTGATGTTATAATAAAAATACGGGAAAGTATGTAATGGCGCAAATTATTTCAATTTAAGACATAATATAAAACAAAAATGGCGATGGATAACATAACAGAAGTGGAATTGGATTTTAACGATTTTAGTATTTTCACGTATCCAGTCAGTCAATTAAAACCAAAAGTCCCAATCTGGGAGATGGTTGTTAAGGTGACAGTTACGACACTCGTAATGTTGGTTTCACTTATAGGAAATTCCGTCGTTGTATTTGTTGTTTGGAAAAACGCCAGAATGCGTACAACAACAAATTATTACATTGTGAACTTAGCAATCTCGGATATTTTAGTGACACTTTGCTGCACGTGGGTACACTTGGTGGATGATTTGAGTGAAGGATGGGTGCTCGGCGCTTTCTTTTGCAAGATCAACACGTTTGCGCAGGGTAAGATTTCACCGTGTTTAATATCTAAATAGTTAATACTTTATTTCCATTTTCAAAAATAATTGGGGGAGACTGGGCAAAACGTTTTAACACATTTCAAGTGTTTTAAAGACTATCCTGCAATAAATGAATACTCGGAATATAAACGTATTGTATGTTATATAGTACCCCGGACAGGTTGTATGATGCAGTCGTTTTTTACTCTATATTTGCAATAGAACAGCCATTCTTATTAAAATTTTCATATTTTATTCTGGAGACAATTTCCAACATGGAAAAAAAAAATTTTAACGAAATTCCCAATTTTATGATTTTGACGGGCTTTTTTCAAAAACACTACACTGTCAATAAAATACAAGTTTTTGCTTGAACAATTGAACTTTTAACGTCATTTCAAATATTGCCTGGCATTGAATTTTCGGCCGCCTAAAGTCTTTCCAGATATATCTGTTGCCATATTAATAATAATTATGGCTGATTATTGTTATTCACTTGAGTCATATTCAATATTATTACATTGCATTAGGCCATTAAAAACTTGTTGCTCTGGGTCTCGTTTTGCGAAGCGTTTCCTAGATTGAGCCCAGATAGAGGAGGTCAATCTTCTTGTCCACGGACATGAGTTCAACCCGATCGAACTGTTCAATACTGTCCAAAATGAAGTAAAACATTACGAATCTCCAATTTCAAGTATTCTTGGCATTAGATCCTTCAGAGAGATTAATATAGCTGTGTCAAATGTAATCGCGAAATTGTCAGGGAGACCTGACATCTTAAAAGCATGGTACAATTTATGTGCCACGGGCTTGCATGCTGAGTGACGGTAGCGGAAAAACCCAGTGGAGCAAAAGGTGCGTTTTCAGAGGAAACGTGACCCAGAGTGACAAATTTTTCATTGGCCTAATGCACTGTAATAAAATTAGGCCTATTGAATATGACAAAAATGAATAAAATGATCAGCCATAATTAATATGGCATCAAATTTATCTGGAAAGACTTTAGGCGGCCAAAAATTCAATAACTAGACAATCGTTGAAATGACGTTAAAAGTTAAATTGTTCAAGCAAAACCTGTATTTTATTGACAGTGGAGTGTTTTTGAAAAAAGCCTATCAAAATCATAAAATTAGAAATTTCGTTAAAATATTTTTTTTCCATGTTGGAAATTGTCTCCAGAATAAAATATGAAAAAGTTAAAAAGAATGGTTGTTCTATTGCAAATATAGAGTAAAAAAACGACTGCATCATACAACCTGTCCGGGGTACTATGAAGTAAATAAAATGGAAATGAATTGTAGCTAATGGATTGGGGGTAGTTGGAGTGATAAAGGACACTCCGGGGTAAGACAGAACACCAGGTCTCAAGAGGGTCTGATATTCATTTAGTCAATACGCTTATGTATATGGATACCTCAGTCATATCTGCTTAGGTGACCATGCGGTCTATCAACTAGAAATACTATGGTGGCCGTATGTTTTGGGAACCATAGAATACGTTGGTCAGATGTCGACCGTTCGGGTACAGTACGGTCAGTGACGCTGCAGCATTTTTTCAAACTTTATAACTCCGTGTTATATCAAGGGTGACATACGGTTAATTAAAAAAAAACGGAGATACGCCGTGCAGCGACGGAAGATGGGAGATGTTCTACAGGACTGGTGTAAAAGGGTCCTATCACAATATGGTCCTACTCTCCATTGATTTATATGGTGACCTCTTTCCCTTCTTATCCTATACACAATCGGGGCCAGGAAGGGCCGTTAAGAAGGGGAACCATAATCATTTGGGGACCATAATTTCTTTCACACCGGTCCTTAAAGGTTCCTAATCGTTTTCGAGCAACTACGGTCGGCGTACGGCCAATACGGCTGAGACATTGACATGAGTACCATCATAATTATGGGTATTCTTCTTTGAAAAATGACTTCTTTACTTTTTTTCAGGTTTGAAATTTAACTTCCAAGATTTAGACCACTGTTCAATGGTCTTCAGGTCATTTTGAAGCAGTTTATGAGATTCTCTATCATTTGAAGTACATGGGACAAAAATAGATGTATCGTCAGCTTAAATAAAACATTTTGAGGTCAGGTTGTCTGGAAGATCATTGATATAAATCACGAAGAGCAAAGCTCCGAGGATACTTCCTTGAGGGACTGAGGTGTTTATATAGTTGTCTGGTGATGCTGAAGAAGATGATCCGTTAATAGCAACCCTAACCTTTCTATTAGTTAAATATGATGCGATACATTTTAAGAAATTTACTGAGATTCCATAAGATTTAAGTTTATGAATAAGCAAGTTATGCGGAACCTTGTCGAACGCAGCTGAAATGTCAAGGAAATTTGCTCTAGTGTCGAAGTTGCTAAAATTGGTCCATAAAATATTTTGAATAGCTAAAAGTTGAATTTCATTACTGTGCCCTTTAAGAAAAGTATGTTTTTCTAGAATCTTATTGAATAGAATACAAAGTGGGACAACAATTGAATCAGGGCGCATTTTGGATCATTTTAATTGTGATTCCGTCTGGTCCACTTGCTTTGGGTGGATCAAGTTTTTTTTATTATTAGTAGGATCTCATGTAATTCAAATTCAACAGATTCAAGTTTAAGATCACATCTGGAGGGGAAATGGGGAGGCTGTTCATCTTTAGGTGAAACGGAATGATACATGTTAACAAAGTACTTTAGTTTTCAATTAACGATAAAGTGTTCTTTTTTGCTGCAAAACATGGACTATTTCATCAGAGTACCAGGCTTTATCATTAGCTTTAATTCGTTTTAATTTATTAGGAATATGCCGTTTAAAGATTGAAAGAATTTTATCTGTGACTTTTTTTGTCATGGAATGGATGTCATGATTTTCATTAAAAAAGTTTATCCAATCAGAATGTGATATATCAAAGTTGAGGGCTTCTTTATTCGCAAGATTATATTTCCATATTAATTTGTATTCTGGATCCCCTTTATGAATATGAATGTCAAGCTGAGATATGATGGTACTGTGTTCCGATAACCCAATTGGTTCAGTGACAATTGCATGATTAATCAGACCAGGGATATTTGTTACTGTTAGATCAATGCATGTTGCTGAATTACTGGTTGTTTTTGTTGGTTCTTTAATTAACTGGTCAAATCCATTTTGAAAAAATATATCATTGAGTAATCTTCCATTTATGTCCTCTCATCTCCACCAATATACCGAGATTTACATTTGAAATTGAAATCACCATTTATTATAACACCGTCAAAATTACCGTTATTTGCCTGTTGTAAGTTAAGATCAAAATTATCACGCCCTGTGGTTATCTGAGATGGTGACCTATAGAATATATACTCCATAAATAAATTTTCTGTGCTTTATTTTTAATTCTGCCTAGATACAGTCCAGCCCATCTATGCATAGCTCGTACATCTTCATGTGAATAAATCATAAAGAACCCCGAAATAAGAAACTACTTATTGTGAATTACTACTTGGATATAATAATGTCAGTCAATAATGACGCTAGCTTTGTTGTAAAATATCTACTAGTAGGTAGCATTCTGGCTGTCAATCCTCCTTGATGGCGATTTTAGTCACACATGCGCTAACAACCGAACCAGAAAAATAAACCATTCGCAGATTGCCTCTACTATGGAAAATTGAAAGAAATATTACATTTATTTCTATCGGATACCGTGCCTTTGTTTCTTGATTGACAAAACAAAGCAGGGAGATAGTTACACGTCTGTTTTTGTTTAACAATATATGGAAGGTAAATGACAGTCTCATTCTTTTTTTCACGATCAAAGTTGTCAGAATTAACACGTTTCTGATCGGAAGGAAGTTTTTTTGTCAAATCTTGGTGACGAAGCAATTAAACTTGTTTATGCCTCACACCACTGACTCCGGTTACCATGGTATCCATAGCTTAATCATTTTACAGAAAACGCCATCCAAGTTAAGCCTTAGCCATAACACAGCGTCTACACATCGTCCTCAACCTGTGTACCCTAAGGTATTTTTTCCTAGATCGCGCGCGCCTTTAATAGTGAATGGTGAGTAAGAACGAGCGTTCGATTTGCTAAACGTCATGCGTTACCCTTTAATAGATAGGGATATATAAGGGTTATGTACTGGGAGGTTTTGGATACAGGGTTTATCCCAAGGGAAGTATGTGTATCTCACGAGGGACCGCAGGGACCGAGGGAGATACACATATGTCCCGCGGGATAAACACTGTATCCAAAACCGACCGTACATAACTGGTGTATCTCATACTTGAGTGGGTTTGGGGTAGATATAACCTTTACCACCTTTTTCAAATGACAAGATAGGCCTATACTGTAAAAGCACAATTTATATTTAACAATTTCCTAATATTCCTTCAGTTCAATACAATAGAATTGTAACATTTAAACTTTTTTGAAAATTTTTAAACTCTTTTAAACTTTTGAAAAAATTCCCGGAAGCGGGATGGATATATTATATCTGCCCGCATTTGGCCTAGAGCGGGACATATACAATATATCCTGCCCGCTCCTCAGATATGATATATATTCCCGGGTGATATCTACCCCAAACCCACTCAAGTATGAAATACTAATAAATACGGCATGTAATCATCATTTGTCATTGATATATTGCAAATAACTAGCCCCTATGGTAGTTTATTCATTTATTTCTTATGTTACGGATATAAGTTTTTAACTTTCAATAAAACTTTACACTAAGCACAAGTAATCTTCGATCAGTCTAAACCTGACAAGACAACAAATAGCCAATTAAGGCTGACAAAGTTTCAAGATTCGATCCCCGTCTCATCACTTTAGATAAATTGACAATCAAGAATTGATTGACAAAGTCATTTGTATTACTACAGTCACTGCTTTATTATAAAACGATACTTCAAAGTGATGTGTATGGAAGCAATCCAGAAAGAGTGGCTTGTCCGAGAAATGTGGGTTTCGAAATGGCTCGCTCTCCAGATACGTCTGGTATCTCATCCAGATATATCAAGAAGATCTATAATCAATAAAAAGGTATTCCATCAAGAAGATCTATCGTTAATCAAAAAGCGGATTGCATTTTATTATTCTCTGTATATCACAGATAGGGATCAAACAGTTATCGATACATTTCACCGCACGATCCAGTACAAAATCCAGATATTTATTTTCTACAAAAAGCTTCAAGGAGGATTGGCTTCCTGGATCGAAACTCGATATTTTCGAGCAATGAAAACGTCGAAATGTCGTTGTTTTCTGAAATTATAACCGACTGTGAATTCAAAATAAACAGTCCACAAGATTTGAACTAACATCTCAATCACTTCTTGTGAGTTTTAGAATTTTTCGTTTGCAAATAAGACCAATATTCATGATTCAAATGTTGAAGTGAACAAAATGGCGGCTGTTTGAATTCAAATTTTGTAATCACGACATGTCCATATATGGCAACAATATCGATGTTGCACCCTAGGAGCCATGCAATCGTCCTTGATATAGCTTATTCGATTGTAATATTCAAGCTTATCTCAAAATATTTCTTTTGCTTCGTTTTTGAATCCCACGCGACGGTGGTGCATTGCGTAATAGGTAAAAATCATCCAAGCTCACTAACTCTCGCATAATTCTTTTGAAAGACATCGCGGTTTATTGCAATCAAACTCCTATGGTGCACTAGCAACAAGCCAGCGCGGTTGACATACGCTGTTATCCGACAAGTTTGAGACATCGTTGTTAGCGGTGGGAGTGCGCTCAACTTTTTTGTTGATTACGTGTGAGCATGTAATTTGCAACGCATGGGCTCATCGTGACCTAGGGGGAATACTTTTATACGTTATGCACTTGCTCGCTGGTAGTTAAAAATACGCGCATGCCCCTTTAAGCCCCCCTCACATATGAACGAATCCACTAAACGCAGTCTTGCGAATAGGAATTGAGTAAAATCAGTTCCCATTAGTATGTGTACGTTGTACATCGTTGGGGTGTTCGTATGTGTAAGTTTCCTCTCGGAAAGCTTCGGAAGCATGCGCAAAGATGTGCTCCAGTAAGCATGTTTACGTTCCCAATCGCTAGAAATGACATCGCAAGACTGCGTTTGGTTGATTCGTTCATATGTGAGGGGGCCTTTACAAAAACAGAAAACGCCCAGAAAACAGTGATGCCCTGGTCACATTTGCTCCGATTTTCGCTACGGCGCCCGGCCGATTGAGTATTTTGTTCAAAATTGAATACAATATTGAAAAAAACATTCAATCAACCGTGCGCCTGCCGATGGATCGGAGCAAATGTGATCCAGGCATAAGGTACGGCAACCTCAAAGGTACACCTAGAGCAAGGCAACAACAAGAAGCCATCATACTCGGAAGAACTTTATTTCTGGGATACTTTTATTCACTTTCCAGACAAATTGCAATCATGGACAATTTTATTGCTCCTACATAAATATTGCATCATTTTATTAGTATAAATGCACTCTAATTGCAGCAGGTACTCTACTCTCGTTGATGTTGTTATAAAATGGATATTGTATCTCCTCTAACTGGCCGTTATTGGCTAGAATGGATATGTCGGCGTGGGTTATTGTGTTCAAGAATTGAGAGACAACGAAGTAGATTCTCGAGATTTTTGCACCCCTCTGCTTGTTCCCGATAAACTATATTATTGCTGTACCCCACACGTTTAGTTTGTCCTTGAATCGAATTAAAACGATCCTGTTTTTCTTACACCCCAATACTCATTCTAAGAAAGAACCAATGCCATAAGACGATAAATGTCTACGTTCACGTACACGTCCATTAAAAAACATGCAGGTTAACTTCCCTATTGTATGCCGTTGGCATCAGATGACCCCGTATTAACAATTCAGAGATCTGAACATTGGAAAGTCCGAAATGTTTATTTTCACGTGATTCATTTTGTAAACACGTGTCCTAGGATGTCATTACTAATTACTTTCACCGCCTCGTACATAATTAGAACATACTTCAATGTTCCGATATTTGCAGCTTAATTTAAACTTGGTTTTCCCAAAAGAATTGTTCGATAATGGCTAAATAAATGGCATAGATCCTTAAATGTCCGCTCGCGTGTCATAAAATATTCAACTTCTAAAGCCATTATCCCAACGAACAAAACTCGATATTGAAGCCATCAGTCGGCATGTCAGACATCCAGTCAGCCCATCTGTCCAACAATTCCATTAGGAGCATGTTTAGTGTAGTAGAGTCCATTTCACTGCTTCATTTCGTCAGTAGAACGGCAAAAATAAGAAATTGGGAGACCATTGTGCAATAATATATGGAAAAGTATATTCATAATGTACATGAATGACATTTGTATATCTTGGATTGCTTCTAGTTTGGCTTATAAAGTGTGTGGCCTCTTATATTTGGATGTTTCTCTGCCATATTATTTTCAATAAGATTAACATGGCTGAAATTCTTCAAATTACAAGACGGCACAGGCTTATTGCACAAAAAACTAAAAAATCTGAAGGAAAAAAGTCAAAGTTTTTCTATAATATATTAAGAAATAAACAGTTCGAGAGATCAAATTTAGAAAATGTTTGGAGTACAATGTTCAGTTTTGAAAATACAAATAATTATTTCAAAATCATATACACGCAAAAAATGCCATGTAAAAAAATTTCTGATTTTAATTTTAAATTCTTCATAATTGTTTATACTGTGGATACATGATTAGTAACTGGAACAGAAATATAAGTTCAACCTGCATTTTTTGTAATGAAAATCACACAGCGAAACATCTTATTTTTTGATTGCCAGAAGGTTAGAAATATTTGGGAAGATGTTGGAGATATTTTGAATTTTAATGTTCAGTGGAAACACATTGTTGTTGGTTTTAACACAATAGACAGAAAAACTAGAAACAGAAATATTATTTTAACTATTGTCGCAAATTCAATATATAAAATATGGACAAACCTTGATGAAAAGCCAGATGTCTTGAGACAAATTAATTTTGGACAGCAAGTTTTATCAGATCTTACAACAGTGTATTTCTACTAAATAAATTTAATATGGATTTTGATATGTTAAAAAGAATTTGTAATATTTTATAAGTAGTAAGTTTTTTGTAATATTTTATAAGAAGTAAGTTAAGTGTTTTTCTGTACTTGTATTGTATATAATATTTTTAATGTATTATATGTTCATATGTTATATTTTTTGGAATAAAAATTTTAATAAAAAAAAAATCCAAAGAAATACCATTTTCCTAACACATGGACCACTTACCGTTGATAAGAGTCAGTGCCCATTGTGTGGTCTTAGTTAGATAAACAATTCGTCGCGGGACTTAAGAAAAATAAGGGCCTCGGGGCTTCGCCCATTGGGCATTATTATTTAAAATGAACTTCAAGGCCTCTAAAAGCAAAGACATAATTTCCTCAAACCCAAGGAAATGTGAACATAACGTTCCTGACCTCAAAATTGGTAATGATGTTCTACCTCGAGTTGATCATCATAAACATTTAGGCCTCATACTAGACAAACACCTAACTTTTGACCGACACATCACAAATAATAAATCACCAAAGGGATTGATAAACTATTAAACCCACTTAAATCTCTAAGCAACAAATTAAATGGAAAACACCTGGAATAAATCTTCAAATCTTTCATACTTCCAATTTTCGACTATTGCGATATTCTTTATGGTTGTGCAAATATAAGTAAATTAAAATCCATTGATCAATTATACTACAAAGCAGCCTGCATTTGCTCAGGTGTACTACATGGAACATCTTCAACAAAAGTCCTTAACTGCTTAAATTGGCCAAAGCTATCTGATAGAAGACAAATAATGCATAGACTTTTCCTAATGTACCGAGCTTACAAAAATAAACTTCCATCCTACGTTTTAGCATTTTTAATCAATATCGTAGAAATCTTCCATCAATAACACGAAGAAGTCGTGACTACCAAATTCCAATCAAAACCTCAACATTTTCAAATAGATCATGCGTATTTAAATCCATCATTGACTGGGAGGCTCTCCCACCCGACATTAAAGGATCACCAAATCTAAATATTTTTAAATCGAATGTAAAGAAAAAATTAATGACTACTTATATCATTAATTCCTCTGAGATCTCCTTGACAAGGAGCCAAGAAATTTCTCTGAACAAGGTGCGCTGTGATCTGATCTTCCAGTCCCATTTTTACGCCCACAATTTTACTAATGTACCATCCCCTACATGCAAATGTGGGTATATCAATGAAACATCCATTCATGTCATGTTCTCTTGTAACCTTAGATCACAATATCTTAAAGATTTAGAGGATGTACTTACTCTTCTAAATTTTAATTACCCAGCATTTAAAAACCAGCAAGACAAATTATCATTGTTTTTGTATGGAGACAGAAGTCTGCCAAAAGAAGTTAATATTGAAATGTTAAGGCTCACCTTAGCTTTTATTCAAAGGTGTGCAAGCGTGTAAGTGTTTCTTCCACCACCAACTGTATAATTTTGTACACAATAATTATTTTGTTTATTGCAAATCCATTGTCATACTTTCTTTTTTAAATCTTGTTATTATTTAATTGTGGCTTATACTGCTTCATTGCAAAGCCGCAACATGTGTATGTAATAATTCTATTTTACTATGAAATAAATCACATATATATATACTTAAAAAAATGGGCCATTATTTTTTCTTATCTCCAAGACGAATTATTTATCAATTACTTAATATAAAAACACTAATACGGAATGATATAAACACAACCGTGTTAACTAGTTCTACCTCTTCCCGATACGAGGTTAATTTGTCTTCAATACGAGGAGACATGCCTCTGATTTACATAGCAGGTCGTCAATATATTGCGGATATATGCCCCTTGTCAGAACAAAAAGCTTGTCAACAAATTACCTTCATTGACTTTACAAAAAACTGTTCTGTCAGTAATTTATAAGCTTTGTCGGCGACCTAATCGTTATACACTTCGACACCACTGACAGCATTTTGGACTGTTTAACAATTAACAGAAACGAATGCTAATCATATGTAAATACAGGGTGATCCAGAGATAACGTCATTTTTGCCACCTTTTGATATTTAACTACATAGTATTACATATACAATTTTAGATGCTCAACTTAGTAAAATCAGACGGTGAAGATATCATTTCTACAAATTCTAAAACAAGTTTTGTTTAAATTGGATGAAAATTGTTCAAAAAAGAGCAATTTTAGTGAAAAACTTTGTGACGGATTTTCAGAGGTAATTTCTGAGGTGACGAGATATCTGGTCACTCCAGGTAGTCAAGAGGTTAAACAAATATCAATATTCGTGAAACTTGGTACAAATGTTCTCAAATCTGTTTGATTGGTTGACTAATACAATGAAATACGGGACAAAGCATTTGTTTTGGGAGGAAATTGAATCGATAACATATTTTATTAAATCACCAGAACCTTCATTTGAGTTTACCATTTAAGTGATGTGATATGGTGGCAGTCAAAATTCATCCAATGTACTGTATTCAGAAAAGAAAATAATCAACTGAAATAAAGTGTTTGGCACAATAAATGATAGAAGATTGACGTATATTGAACTATTACAGATATTCATTTTTCTTTTGTAAAATGTAATTTGCCCCGGCTATGATGAACGACTAAGATCACATCAACTCATTCAGACAATTTGAAAATTAGTTCCAGGCATGATTTCGGATAATCAATTTCAAATATTTAGCAAGACTCATATATTCCATTTTCTAGCGACATAACTCGTATTTGAATTAAAATACAAATAATTTTAGTTATTCGTAGGGGAAATGTATCCACCAAGAAGATTAAAAACAGACAACGGTTGTCACGATGTTCCTCGAATTTAGTATAGCTTAAATCCTATAAGTGAAATCATTGCAAACTGAACAGCCCTCATCAAACTGTTTTCCATGTTTATTCAATGTTTCCATATGTAAATTATCATGAATCCCGATTGATCAATAAGCAGTACCTTCAAACATGGGTAACTTGTCCAATCATAAACTATTTTCCATATATATCTGTCTCATTCCAAAAAATCGTATGTACACTATGACATTATGAATATGAATATATCAACTATAACATCTTAAAATAGACGGGATCCAGTGTGTAACCCTGATCCCTGTTTAATTTTTTAATGTCTTAGTGTCGTTTCTAGGTGGTATGTTGTGTAATACCTTAGTAACGTTTTTAATTGTATATTACATCATTGAAGCTTTTTATGGTAACGGTTGCTATATTCTTCTCAATAATTGTTTAATTGTAACATCAATGTTTTATATAGTAACGGTTGCTATCTGTCTCATTGTTATGTAATAATTAATTATTTCAGTTTGATTCAAATATAATTTTTAACTTGAGACCTATTGCTTATTAAAGGAGTACACCTGATGATAGGTTTGAAATGACGTTCATCTGTTTCTTCAGTTACAGTCGTGACAACTTCATATTTCTCAATTCACTAAGTAATTTGTCTCGCAAAATTAATCATGATGTTTTATCTTCTTTTATTACACGAGTTGATAAAGTTAGAATATCGTTTTTAAATGGCAAATGGCATACACATCAGTCAGAAAATATATTTCTTAGAACTTTGACCGCCATAATTAAATGGAAAACGATCATACCTGAAAAGCTTCGTATTCTCTTTTAGGGTTTTTTTTTTATTTGTGTTACGGACAATTATGTTTTAAAAGCCCCCTTTCACACGGCAATATTTGTATATATATCATATGTTTTAGTGCTCTTAACGAGAAAACGTTTTGTTACAAAATATACATATTTCATTGTCTGTCTTGTTTCTGTCCGCAGTTAAAAAAGCATATACACTCCCCTCCAACCGTTTTGCAATCTTAACTCCCTCATTGAATTTGCTAACTTTATTTTATGAAAATTTATACGTTTCTTTAGGTTTAAACACGCCATAGGTATTCGAAGTCAAATTTATAAAAAAAACTCCTCCCATTAAAATAACACATGAGGCAAAAATGTTTTTAAAAATGACTTTGAAGCTCTGTAACTTTAGTATTTATAAAGTAAACTGAGCACTTAGTGTACACAACGTTAGAACTATTTGGTGAATCTTTTACTGGAGAGATATCCTGAAATTAGATTTGCCCCGAACCCACCATTTCCCATTGGTTTATATGGGAATGACGACTTTCAAAAAATCGTCAATTTTCGACCTACTTATATTGTAATTGAGGATAAAATTGGGAAAATTTGGAGGCATTGGAAAGATGAAAAATGCACACAATTGAATAACCTACTTAAAACTGAAATTATAACGAAGAAAACCTTTCTGGTTGCAGATTTATAATATGTAAAAATATGTGCTCCGGTTCAAAACGGACCCCCAAAAATAATAAATTAGGAAATGCATGTGAATTGCTCGGAAATTAGGTCAATTAAATTGTTCTAAAATCATTTTGTCAACTGTTAATATTATTTTCAACATGTAGCCAAGAAAAATACATTTTGAGAGTGTGTCATCCGTTTTTTGATTAGTCTTGCCGATTTCTAGATATTTTATCAGGAATGTAGATCAGCAAAGCTACCTGTCTGTCTGTCTACACGTAGCTCTCTACCTACCTACACACATATGAATTGACCAAATGGATTGTCTATCTTCTGGCCGACTCAACTAAAAAGTCTGAATTCTGTAATCATAGGCATCTTGATTCTCAAGGTATTAGTTGCTCCAACTTATATAACCACTTGGAATTCGAAGATGAAATTCATCATTGAATCATAGGCTTAACTTTTTTGGTCCGAACTATCGTTAAATTTTCAGTGCTCTTACAGTGTATCCCGCCCAACATCACTTTAATTTTTATTCTTATAGAAAGTTATGATGAAATAACTCAAAGTTATTGTCAAATCACGTCTATTGAAAAAACTGGTCGATGAGTGGTTTATTAAAACATAAAAAAGAAAGAATGACTCAGGTTTTACAATGTTTTAAATTTAGGTTTATTGACAAACAAAATATCATTTGTATACTTTGGTTTCCTTCTTATTCATATACAGGGTGGTCCAAAAAGTGAACCCCTGCAACTGGCCATATTTCCCTTATTACTTGCAGGATTTCTTTTTTATTTTCACATGTTGTAGAGGAAGGTCTAAAATTTATGTTGGTACCATACATTTTCTTAGTCTTGAACAGGAATTATAAGCCCTAACCAAACATTACTGAAAATGGACAAGATGTGATTTTAAATATCCACGATTCTTCAACCCTTTAACACCTTTCCCCTGAGAATCTTTTAAGCTTCGGTCTTAAAGAACTAATATTTTCTGACTTTGTTCAATTTTAAATCCTGCACGTTATTGCTTAACACTAGCATCGTACATTTGTTAGTTACAAAGTTATTGTGATCCAAAGAGATGTGCTAAGCTTCTACAGACGAAAACATTTTCCAGTGAAATCATGAACATACCCCTATATGATCTTGAAATGTCAATATCTTCATAAATCATGGACCAATTCTAATGATATATGGCTCAAAACATTGCATATTGGATTTTCTTTTGATTTTTTAAAGATACTTGATGAAGGGGTTATCAGATTCCTGGTCACAGGAGGCAAATTCCTTCCATAAGAGGCCCCCTCTAACTTTTGGTGTAGGTAACATACCCCTGAACTGTTGAACAGTTAGTTAAAAATGCTTCAAAATGATCAATGAATAGTGTCCCTTTTGTCATATGGTAAGGTTTTAAACGTGTATCTCTAACTGAAAGCTGTTTAAGATCATCCAATGTGATTCAACAATTTCCGTGAATCACATTTGTAAAATTTTGAACAATATCTAATTTCCAGGCATGTTTGTTAAACGCTTGTAATTTCTTCAAAATTTAAGACTGAGAATAAATTATGGCATCAACCAAAATTTTAGACCTTTCTCTACAACATGTAATAATATGAGCCAATTCATGCATGTATTGAGAAAAATGTAGCCTCTTGCAGGGGTTCACTTTTTTGGACCACCCCATACAAGACATTTTAGGCGAGCACATTCATTGTTGCGTCTTACTAATGTTTTTATATTTTACTACAACTTTCAATAAAACTATTTGAACATTGCTGACTTAATGAACAACAGACTGATGTATTCACTGTTTATTGTTCATGGTGATTAATTTTGGACTGGGAAATATTGACGATGGTTTAATATTGTTATTCAATTACAAAACTGAAGAGAAAATACTAAAATGTTTTCTAAGTAAATCAAGAAATTGAAACATCTTAGCGCTCATCCAGTCAAAAGGAAAACAAACAACATCATAACAAATGTTTGATCTTCAAAACCAAAGTACAATGTACAATTAATACACATCCTCATCATTAAGAAATAATTTTCACAATCACAGTCACAGGACCTAAAGTTTGAAAATCAGCTCTGTAGGACTGAGCACAAATATTCATAGAGCGGTGAACCTTTCTTTGTATGTAATATTTACCTCGGATACGACGTGTTTGAATCAAACCAACTGTCCAAACAGTACCATTTCAATATCATTCAACCGTGCAATGACCGCGATTATTAACATTTTAATTGCCTTACGTTATTTACAATCAGTTTGATACACGAGATTCTCCGACTCTGGTACTTTGTTTTCCGTTTAATTTAATCGAACCTTTCCGTTTCAATGCACATGGAATATTCTGTTGACGTAAAACGAGGATAAAATTGCAAATTATCTATTCAGGTGGGACCGCATGTCCTTGATTTAAAATACGTTATCCTTCTTCACCTATACTATACCTTACCCCTAGAAATGCATAAGACATTCTGTTGTATTCACATTGTATTGTTTTGTATATTTTTGAAAGTACCTTATTAACATCTAACAGTCATCCAATAAACCATTCATAAGCAGCAGACACATAAAACACAAATAACACAATCATTACTGATAAGCCAAATGGGTTGCTTATGAACACCAAATGCAAGGTATAGTAGACTGTTCATATCTATCATAGAATGTTTCGAAATGAGTATCAAATTGCATATGGTTGATTTAGCATCGACCATGGTATACATATTTAGCGACCTCCCCTCCCAAAGAAAAATAGACGTAACCGTTGCAATTGTATTGTCAATCATAAAAGTTTATTGACTTTGAGCTAATTTTTTATTATTTCGAGCATGGACAATAAACTTAGTACTAAATCATTCTCTTAGACTTCATCCGTGTAACATTTTCAAGCTGGTAAGGCTTTTCCACTGGTGATGTTATACTTCCTATCGCCTCACGACTGTAATATATGATGTAACGGTAGTAATGCTGTAGGATAGCACTATAATAACACTAGTTGATGTGACTTAAAGAAATACACAAAACAGATTTATTAGCACATGCGTGTATAATTGTCTAATCAAGGAATGGTATAAAACCAATTCAACGATTCCCATCTGCTCGTAATACTGGCTTATAGTTAACATTTTTGACTTTCGAAGACGAACGAACAAGCCTAGAGATTCACGACCAACGGCATGCATTTCATCAAGGGCCTCCATGCCAGTTGATTGTCGTCAAACCTTAGATAGCTAACATAGATAGTAATTATTATTATTCATTGGTTTCTTGAACATGTAATGTACATCGAGATAGTCCAATAAAGCAAATAACAAATAAAACATTCATGTACATGCATGGCAAAACATAATACTTGCAATCTAATTTTAACAATCACTAAGTACTAAGTAGCATAAAATGATTTCACGTCAGTTTTGTTTAACAACTCTTTGGTAATATTATGAACTCTTGTAAAATAATCACCAATTGTTTCATTAATTGCACCATCGTGCGCTAACAAGGAGTATAAAGATCGACTTCTTGTATTAAAATGAGAAAAACTATTGTTTATACTTATTATTTTACTGAGATATAAAGATCGAGCTAGTTTTAGTTCTGATTGAGAACAACAACACCTATTGTATTTTTCGAATTACAGAAGAAACAAAATCGTTTCGATTTTTCTACTTTGAAGTATCGACCTCGTTCAATTGGGAAGTTATGCATCGATAACCGTACCTGAGCAATAGATGCATGTTTCACTAGTTTATAGCTTCTAAATTTACCTGGAGCATCATTTGTTCTGTTGATGTCTTGTATAAACACGCTTTTGTATTCTTTTTCTAAATTTGTCATTGTAGATTTAATTAAATTATAAATTTTGACTTTATCACATGACTGTATTGATTTTTTGTATATCAATATTTTTATTGGATATTGACAAAATCCGAGTGATAAATGAAAAGAAGCTCCAATATTAATACTAAGAGAGTAGATATTTAATCAGTGAAGTTCATCGAGCAGGTCTTCCTTATTTTAAGAATATTGAAATAGCGATATTATAGTGTATCCCATTAATCGTAGCCCTTGAATTTTTATTTCACTACAACTCAAGATGAGCTGCTTGTCTTTTCTTCCTTTCTTTTCGGATAAATTTCTGTATTCTAACTTAACAGACGTAAGACAATACATATCGCTGGTTGTCAAATGAATAAATAACACTCTTAGTCGTATAACTGATAGTATCATCCCAACAACAGACAACTTAATAAGACCGATCACTGCGGATTACGTCAATTACCATGGCCTGGAAAAAACCGTACCTGTCTAATCCAATTTTCTATCTGAGTAATCACAAGAAAGTGACACATATGTATCATTAATCATTATGTACAAAACGACCAAATGTGTAATTGAAGGGGACGTATTAGAATTGTATATGGCCAAATACTTTCATGTATACAACAAACTGAATTTCGTGTGAGAACCAATATTTCCTATTGACACAAATCAGTATCAAGCAAAGGTAACGGCCGTAACCTTCGCATCAAAGATGGTGGTTGGTAGCCTAAGTGTCGATTTCGATATTTATAAGTTTTCATCGAATTAAACTACGTTATAGTTGACGTAATGCTTTGATATTTGAACTATATAAGGCTTAGATGACATGGAAACTCTAGTGGAGTATGATAATTCGCTCATATACCATGCGTAGACACCACAGTCCAATGATACCTTCCACCGTTTAAGGGAAGGTAACTGGGATTTGGGCTTTTGTTACAAATGATAAGAAAACTCATATGCGGTGAAGTTGTAACGTTACGAGAGTTTATAATAAAGAGCTAAAATGTCCAGTTATCACGTATTGAATACTAACATGGCCGTTACCGTATCATTCATTTCCAGTACTACACATTTACATTCCCTTAAGATTTTTTTCTCATTTAGAATTTGCCCCCCCCCCTTGTTAGCTTCTGGACCCGCCACTGGGTTCTCACGTGTCTATATATTGAAACTGATCGGGACAAAGTGAACAAAGTTAACATTTCACCCGGGTTATATTCGCGAACAATACCAATGGTAATACGAATAATGGGTGACGTCATAACGGCGGGGCGTAATAATGCCCGCCGTAATCGTAATATAGACCTCAGAGCAGGAATTGTATCGACGAATACAAACCTTAGGGCTAGGCACAAAAACGTTTGTGCCCAGCCCTGAGGTCTGTATTCGTCGATATAACACATGCTCTCCGGTCTATATTTAAGAAATATATCACTGTATATACATAATAAAGTATTTTAGATATGAAAGGATGAGACAAACTGCACAGTAGTAAAACACGAATAAGAATCTAACTGCATAAAGGTTGAAACACGTTTCTAGAAGTTGATGTCATGTTAGATTCAAGGTTATAGCCAGGCATGGGCGGGCTGCCTCGCCCAAAATACTCAGAAAGAATCACATCGATAAATGGGCGTAGCTAGGCACGAGGCAAAAGTCGTTTAGGATAGAAATCTACATTTTGATTGATAACATGAAATGATAACATCTAATGATATGATGCTTTTCCTTTGATTAAACATGAAAATAATCACAATTAATGGAATGATGAGAGTTGATGGTGATGTCGAAGTCGACTCATCGGGCATACTACTCAAGGGTATTTCAAAGATATCATGCACACGTTAGGAAATCTATTAACAATACCAAGCTGTTTTTTTCTTCATGTCGGACCGGGATTTTTCGAACAAATTCGCTCGATGATTAATGTTGCAAGGTGTGCAACAAGGCATCCCATATCGCGCATTCTGTATTCTCGACAAATATATATTTGCAAATGAGTATCATATTGTCTTAAACATCTTCGCTATAGCGGTATAGGTTCTGGAAATCTAATAGGACAAATTTGAAATTCATGATACCATGGGCGCCTGTTTCGTCTGTTTTGCGCGCTTGTTTCCCGTTATATCCCCATCTACAGCGCCGATGGTACATTTAATGCAGAATACAAATGATGGTGAAATATCACCTCCTATTTAGGTAGAACGACAACATTGGTAGGGATCGACAGATTAATCCGCAACGACGGAGCATTCTATTTTTCATAAAAACACTAAAAAAGTCACAATTTATTTTTTAAATCATATTATGTTTTGTCCAATAACTGTTTAATGGCATGATATAGTGGCATCATACTGTAAAATTTGTTTTCAACATCTGAATGTACTAATGAGTTCTACAGGGTGTCCCGAAAGTGGGAGACCCCCCCCCTAGACGTACATATGTCAATGTCTCCATAGTTAGTGTCATACATCACTTTAAATCTGATCCAAAGTTAAATTGATTCGCCAAGTATTGTGGTTCAACTCACAAATGGGAAAAGTTACAGGCATTTCAAAATGTAGTTATTGACCAAAATTAAATTTTGCACCGAATTAATAGTCGATGGTCCCCCTATGTCATAGTAACAGCAGCAATAGTTTTCAGATATGACCCTCTCAAAATTTTATATAAATTGTTTTTCTTTTCTCCTACCCCGGATTTTTCCATTTGACTAATCGGTTTATATCCCGTTGCTATATGATAGCTAGGCAAAATATAGGACCAAAATTAAGTTGGAATAATACCAAATAAAGCATTTAATATGTATTTTCTTTCTAAAACACTAATTTTATTCGTAGCACTTCTTGAAATATGAATGTTAAAGACAAAAACGACTTGAACTTGAAATGGTTGATTATTCAATTACGAGCTCCGTTGATTCTCACGATACCTGCTATCTTTACAAGTGAATACGTTTAGTTCTAGAAAATCTATTACCTCGGTTTTTGTTTTATTTGGAAGATAATAATGATAGAAAATATAGCATGTATCACTCTAAATAACTACATTGAAAACAAATGTCCATCCCTAGGTCAAGTTGGTCTCTATTTGACCTTTGAAATAATTAATAATATTGATGGAAACGTAACTTGACTGTATTTCCAATACCTCCAAATTTTCTCAATTTTTTTCTTCAATTACAATAGGTCGAAAATTGATGATAAAGATGAATTTTTGAAAATCGTCATTCCAATGTATACCAATGGGTATCCAATTAGTATTTTCATCGTAGGTTAAGTAAATAAAATTTCAAAGGTAAAGAGGCTTTAACACGTAGTTCAATGGGGGGAAAAAGGTTGCCAAACTTATGGAGGGGAGTGTACCTTCTCTGGAAAAACAAGGAACAAGGTTTACAACAACAAAGTCAATCCAATCATTAAATATAGTTATACGGGGTGATCCAGAAGTAACGTCAAATGTGTTGCCATTTCAATATTAGTTCACTAACCATCTTGGAACTCGGTACAGATGTTCCCCATACATCACTGAGATGATATCTAAAAAATAAAGCTTGTACTATTTGATTGTTTCATTTCATTTCATTATATAATGTCACAAACAATATATTTTAGTTGATCATTTTATTTTGTGAGAATGTATTCAACCAAGCATCACAATGGGAAATATACGACCGGAACGGATGAATATTTTTTACTTGGATAATGCCAAAGTAAACAAATCCATCCTGATAGCTAGTACAGTGCATCAGTTGAGACTGTCACAACTTAAGCATGCCCCATATTCCCCTTATCTTGCCAAGAGTGGCATTGACTTACATGGTGAACTTAAATGGAAGCTAAATAAGTGGAATCACTTTTCAAACCTCAGATGATTTGAGAATCTAAGCATAAACACAAGGAGCTCATAAAGATGTGGAAGCATTCCGAAAATGAGTTATCATAGATTTCGAGATCAGTCTGCAGAGTGGGCACTACGATGAAAAATATATTGTTAATGGACAGTTGAGCAGTGTGTAGAAAATGTCCGATGTGCTTCCCCTGGTGTGTTTGAAACTAGGCGAGTAGGTGCCGTAGCCAAGAGGTTGCGAGTTCGAGACGCGTGTGCTCCTTGTGTTTATTTATTGTTAATGGTGATATTTATGGAGAGCAATATGTTTACAATTATTGAGCAATGAAATGGAGTTTTTTTGCAGGATCTTTGACGTTACTTCTGGAACGCCCTGTGCATTACTTTTGGCACAGTGCTTGATCATTTTTGCTAATATGCCAATCACATCGTATGTTACTCCTTTGCCGTTGCATCTGATGACCGTCTATCTCAGATCGCTCTGCTACTGTATATAGATTGCCTCCATTTAATTCATCTTAGTGTATGTCAAAAGTGTGGATGATTAAATCTTACTTATCACAAGCAAAGAGACTAGAACGAGAACCATTTGAGTTGTTCAGGCTGACACAAAATATCGCATTCTGATTAAATAGATTAAATAGGGACCTCATTAATAAAGGTTGATTTATCTGTAACCTGAGCAATTACCTAAGGGTGTCTATTTTGATAAATCAGAAGCAGTGAAGCTTGACTTGGTCACTCTAACACAGAATAGAGCGATCAGACGAAAATAATTGGTTTACTGACCTCGTTCATAAATGTTGACATTAATGCAACCGTTTACCAAGGATGATGTGCTCAATCGTATTTAGTAAAATATATTAATCATATGTTTTATGGCAAGTAGACATCTACTTCATCATCGGTTTAATCATTGTACCTAAAATGCACGACAGTGAATAATAGGTAAATTAAATGTATATCCGTACTGTAAGCAAATTGGTATATGCTCCAGAGGGTAATTGGTCAACTCAACCCCATAGACAACTTATCTCTAGATAACGCAACCCCTAGACAACTTAACCTCAAGACAACTCATCCCCTGGATAACTCATCCCCTAAACAACTCATCCCTTAAAAGCCACCCTCTAGACAACTCCTCCTTTCCACATAACGCTTAGTCTAAGGTATTACTGGAAAGGAAAACTTAAATTAAACTGCATCTTAAACACATTATCTTGAAGTACTATTATTGTTCTTTTTTGTTGATAAAACTAAAATTCCTTGAAGTCAATGTCAAAGCACTAGAAATTCTTGTGTTTGTTCCCGAGGTTTTTAGAAATGTTTAAATTCATTTGTCTTATTTATTATCATATTGTATCTCCCACATAAAAATTAGCTCTTGTTCCTTACAAACACTCAAATTTCAAATTGACGAATGCACGATTTATTGGCGTCTATTTAAAGAGTTGAGAATCAGATTTAAAGGTGATATACTGAGATACAATTATTACTAGGAACTAGCGTTTTCTGTAATTATTCCTGACCCGAACCGCCATTGGTCAAGTACGCTATGGATAATTGTGTTGCAATTGCCAATCGAAAGACTAAACAACACTCCGATCAGTCGTATTAGTGAGCACGTCAACAGTTTAATGTCGCACAAAAAGCTACCTTGTAGTTACATTATTAATTCCAGACACCCACCCCCTTGTTTCCTATTAAAAACGGTTGACACCTGCGAAAAATATATCAGCATGTACCTTGTTGGCAAGTCTGATATTCATTAATAGGGTTGTATATGTTGGCTTCACCATATAATAGTGCAAAGGAAGTTTAAAATTTGAAAAACTCAGAAATATTTTCAATATAATTTTTTTCAATAACCAGAGGTTGGCAACCTTAGCTCCCTCACTGGACTACGTGTTAAAGCCCCTTTATGTCTGAATTTTAATTTACAGAACCGGCAAGGAAAATACTTGTAATATTGATGAAAATGTTATAAAAATGTTGACTTCATTCCAAATGCCTCCAAATTATAGGTATCGATATGGTGAACTGAATTCAACAATGTTTTTCTCTTAACCAATTATTGAAAACATTTTGTAAAAAACACGGTCGTTTATATAATGTTAACTGATTGGCAACAATTTAATGCAAAAGTTATTGATATATATCTTATATAACTGTTTTTGTTACCTTTTTTTTGTTTTTTAGTGCAATTGTTTTTTGTTCCTTTCTACCAATTTTTGAGAATGAAATAAAATGTCTCTCCGAAATCGAACCTTGTTGGAACAAAATAGCATACACAACGTTTTCTTAGACCTCTCAATATTATAGTTATACAAGGAAATTATGGTTGATTCAACAAAAAGTATACAAAAACGTAAAACAAACCCCCCAACATTGATAAAAATTAAGATAAACCTTTTATTTCATACTTTTTTAAAATCAACCAAACTTTCCTTTGTTACAAATATATAAGCACAAGTGCCAAAGGGAAAGGACCAAAGGTTGTAATGGAACTTAGCAAGAAAAAGCAAACTCTAAGTGCATACCAGTCAAGATTGAGAGACCTAAACACGTTGTGTTTATGTCGTTTTGTTTCAATGAGGTTCGGATAGATGTTTCATTTCATTCGGAAAATATGACACAAATAACAAAAGGAGTGTTTAGTGTGTTTTCTAAAACGATATAGAACAAAAGTATTTATATTTATTTCAAATTATAATGTTACCCATCCAAAATATGACGATGTTTATACATGTATATTTTTTATATATAAAATTGATTTGTCAAATTTTTTGTACGCTAAGTGTTCAGCTTACTCTATGCTTTAAAGTCATTTTTGAAAATCTTTTTTCGCTTCCTGTGTTATTTCAAAACGAGGAGTTTTTTTGAAAAATAGTTTTGACTTTGAAGGCCTATAACTTTTTTAAACCTGAAGAAACGTATCAATTTCTTATTAAATACAGTAAGCAAATTCAATTGACTACCTAAGTTGTATTTTTTGCAACACCTTGGATGGATAAATATTCTGTCATATGACTTGCGGCAGATCCATCATTTCCATTTGGTTTTCAATGGAATGTCGGTTTTTAAAAATTCATCAGATTTATCTGATTGTAATTGAGGGAAAACATTGGGAACATTTGGAGGCATTGCATTACCTTGCACGTAATGTAATGCCTTGTTCGCATATGCTCCGATCCATCGGCCGGCGTCCGGCCGATTGAGTGTTTTGTTCAATATTGTATTCAATTTTGAATAAAATACTCAATCGGCCGGGCGCCGTAGTGAAAATCGGAGCAAATGTGACCAAGGCATGAATGAAAATTCAGACTTAATAATTATGTAGTTCAATGAGGGAGCTCAGGTTGCCAAACATGCAGTTTTTAACTGTATAATTATATGTAACTGTCTTGTAATTGATTTTGTGAGGAAACCAAGTGTTTGGTTTGAAACAAAATAAAATCTTGAATCTTGAATCTATTTAGTATTATGAAAAAATATTGCAAACATTAGGTGAAACTGGAACTCGCACGCTGTAATGTCATTAAGGTGGCAATTAAAGTATGTTTTGAACATTATTTTATCGTACAAATATTTTCTAAACAGCATATATTGCAATTGCAAATAACAAATTTTATTTATTGCAATTTGGAAAATATATCGTGGAGAGGTAAAACAATTTGAAATAGCTAATTATAGCCAATAGCCTCATAACTGATGGACAAATCTTTCGCTGTGTAACTGCAACGATCGTTCTAATCGTACGAGTTCCATTGAATGTTATTTTCATAATGAACTTGTATTTAGAAAGTGTATAATATCCAAATTAAAGAAGTATCTCCGGAAATTAAAATCTTCATCGAAGGGATCCAATTTGGCTAAAGCTGTAATGCCATTCCAGATAAGGTTCAGTTAAGTAAATTTGCATGCAGCGTATGAATAAAAACTTTAAAATACGTACATTTATTATATTGACAAGCAGGTGCAATCTAATTATACCTGCTATACCTTGGTTTGTAAAAGTAACAAACTTAACAATTGATAACACATATTTGAAACATAATTAGTAAAAATAAGAACGACAAAAATAAAACTCCAGATATAACGACGTTACGTAATAATTCTTCCAGAGGTAAACCGTATGCTATGTCTATAAATCCTATGTGTTTGTTGTTGAGCAGTGAAATACAGATAATTGAATTAATGACTTATATTACCCTGTATTTTCGAGATAGAGAAATGCTATTCAGTTCCATCGATTATGAAAAGTGAACCCTACGGCACATTTATTTTTTCTTCATCTGCTTAAAATGCCTTTAAGGAATCATCAACGGAAATAATTGGATAATGGGGGGTTTAAGATTAGCGTAAATAACCCATTCACCTATACCTAGTATACGTAGTTTGGTATTACACTAAGCGGTATTTTACCTAAGTTACAGGGTTTGCGATACGTAATTCCCTATAAATGGCCGAATATAGGTAATTCGAAAACGTATGTTTTATCCAACAAATTATGTCATTTGTAGATCAAATATCATGTCATTAGACTTTAAAATTGTAACAACAAAATTTCTCATTCGATCTGTATACAAATTAAGTGGTCGAACACATTCTTTGATGCAATAAACGATGCCATGCGATAATGCAGGAAATTGTTGAATTTACACATTCTTTTGCTTACATTGTTTCACTTATTGTAAATGTATGAAATCAGCCATTTGCTCGTGGTTTTAATTGTTTAATTTTACTATTTGGTCACTCTCATTGCTGGAACATGCTAGAAATTTAACATTTTGCCTGAAATCACCGCCCCATTAGCGGGCCCACAAGCAACACCCCCTCCCATCACAGTACCGTAGCTACACCACTCTCTCTCTCTGAAGTATATAACAGTTCTTGGAGGTGACATGTACTGGTATATGCCATATAAGCCAAAATTTTTTTTCATTCTATAATTAGTATGTCATTTTTATCATAAATTGTAGCATACGGTTTCGTAGCCTTCTTCAACTCATTTTGCAATACACATTACCTATACGCATCCGGAACAAACATACGGATAGGGATAGGTACACGTATATTCTTCACGCTAATCTTAACCTCTCTATTGCAGCCCTTATCTGTCACCAAAACGTTAAAGCGATATCGTTTTTATTCACCGGGTCGACTAGACAAATATTATAAATATGCCTTAGATTGAAGTAAAAACAAAATAACACATACTAAGCCTTGCAAAATAGTACATTCACTTCCATAAGTTTGGCAACCTTTGTAAACATGCACATTTATCAAACAATTTCCGCACTGCTGAAGAATCAAATTTTTTTCCCAAAAAACGTTTAATGAGATTTTCGTTGAAATCTTATCGCCACAAAGAGATGGCTGAACACCAAACGAACATAATGCCAAAAACTCATGACTTAACACATATTAGCGAAGTTATATAGGAAAACGTATTGTTAAAATGTCCAGTTTGAAATGTTGATCACAAAAAAATCTACAAAGGTTGCCAAACTTATGGAGGGGAGTGTACATAATGATTAATGTGTAGGTTATATAAGGTATGGCATGTTTTATAAAATAGAGGCCGGTCCCAGACGGGGAATTTCATATCAACCTTATACTATATTGTTTCAATTATCTCCGTAGTTCAATCAGCTTATATCCGATGATCACAATAAAAACAGCAATCTATTCGTATTTTATTTCATTTATTCCTAATAATGAGAGTGAGAAATTCATAGAAAGGCTAAAATAGGATCCATATAAATGAAACCCTATTGGACATATCATCTAAGCAATTTGAAAATCAACCTAATGAATAAACAAAAATGTATTCAGCGTAAATGCGCAATACAAAAACCTAAACCGAATGTGTCGATCGGATATCTCATCTGAGATAATTATTCATTTAGTATCATTTTTCAAACTTTTGACGGGTTTATTTATTTTCTGCTTAAAGGGTTCCGATTAGCATCCCGTATAAAAACAATATGGCGGCTCCAGGCGAATCAACTGGATCAGTCCATTTTTAAGAAATAAGGGGAGTTCTGTAAAATCCAGTTTATTGAAATTGTCTTTGAGATAAAGTAATCCGTTTATAATGATTTTGAAAACGTTATCCAAAGAGTGATTGCGTTCAAAGAATACATGTACAAAAGCCAATATAAATCCTTGTATTAGAACTGCTTTGTTTCATTTGTAGGATATTTCATATGCCAAGCTGTGTGCTACGTTATGGGGAAATTTAGATGCCAATTTTTCTTTATTATACACAAATAGAAGATCCTGAAACTTCACCCATAAATGTGGAATTGATTTGTCAAAATAAAAATCACCCTTTTATAAATGTGTGACGATCTATAATATACTTATGCTTTATAACAGTTAGAGGTGTTGACACAACGACCTCGAACCTGTGAACCCGTGAGTTTTATTCCGGGATCGGGCCTTTTATACTAATGCCTTGGTCACATTTGCTCCGATTTTCACTACGGCGCCCGGCCGATTGAGTATTTTGTTCAAAATTGAATACAATATTGAACAAAACACTCAATCGGCCGGGCGCCGGCCGATGGGTCGGAGCATATGTGACCCAGGCATAAACGGTGAGCAACACCAGAAACGAGCGTTCGATTTGCTAAACGATATGCGTCACCCATTAACAGTAAATGGATGGAACAAGCCATCTGTAAATAGATTAAGAACACAAGGACATGCACCCCTGGGGATAAAATAAAGACAGCTTTAAAAGTCAGTTATTTGACTGGCCTGAAAAATACTGAAAGCCTAGCTAAACATTCATCAACATTCATTTTGTATGATACTGAGATTTGGTTCATCCTTTGTATTGAACAAAATCTTACTTTACGATGTTTAAATTGGCAACAATATAAAGCTCAATTTCAGAAGTGTACTAAAAATTGTAGCGATGTCAGAGTAAATACCTGAATACATATGTTCCAAGGGACCACACATTTTAGGATACCAGGCCAACGCTTGTTGGATGAGTATTTTATTCGAAACTGAGTGCAACTTTAAACAAAATACTCACCGACAATGATCCTTTTACCACATACCTTTTGGGCAATTCAAAAAAGCAATACAAGGCATAACACACACTCATTATTGTCACAGTAGCTCTATTTCGCCGGGTTTACCTTTCAGTTAATGATTTGCGAAAGTGACCATAATTTATTGGATTGATCAAATAGGAGCGATCGTATGGGATTTGTTTTTTCTTAATTTTGCCTTGTTAACTCTCACTCTTAATATAGTGCCTGGGAAATGGGATATACGTGATTTCTTCTTGAGATATTACACACTACTTACAGTCATATAATAGAGGGATTTCGCTCATAAGTGAAAGTAAAACGTATATTAAGGTGACATTAAAGTTAATCAAAAGTTCAAGAAATGGCATCCATATTTTTTGATAAAGTCACAAGATTTTGTATATGTTTTCCTTATATTTGAATGCATTTCCTGACGGAAGAGACACGTCCAAGAAAACATCACATTAAACGCATTTTTATAACTATGGATTGGAGGTGCATGGATCCCCAAAGCTAGCATGAAGAATGTGAAGTAAGGCTAATTTTTGAAAATTTCAAGGAGTAGCCTTGTAAAAGTCAGACATTTGCAAGAATCCAGAATTTTCACAAATCATCTTACTTTACCTAGGAACAGCGAAGGAGCATGAAGATGTACACTTCTTGCATTGTTAGAGTATAATAAAGCTCAAACCATAGTTTCCGGAACTACTTCTCAACTTCCTGATTAATCCTCATACAAATTTTGTGACTACACCAAATGGCATGTATTATCAGTTGTATGTTTTATATATTACAGTATAATTATCATGATAGATATACGATTGAGGCTTTATGAATGATAAACAATGGATATATGAATGAGCATTATTCTGGACTAAAAAATAGTCCTAGCAAAGAAAATGGTGGGCATGAAATATTTAGAATTCACAATGGTTTGAGCTTTATTATACTCTAACAATGCAAGAAGTACACATTTTCATGCTCATTTGATGTTCCTTGGTAAGGGAGGATGATTTGTGGAAATTTTGGAGTAATACAAATGTGACACCAGAGCACCCATACTCCTTGAAGTTTCAAAAATTAACCTCACTTCACAGTTTTCATGTTAGCTTTAGGAACCCATACACATGCAATTCATAGTTATGAAAAATAGGTTTATGTATGAACATTTTGTATATTCTTACTATTTATTTGAAATCGTTCTCGACGAACTTTGCCAATTTTCCAAAATTTCACGATTTTTGCTTTAAATTAATGATATGGTTTCCCGTATATAGAGGGCATACTCTTAAGATAATGGTTGAGTCGATTTTTGTCTGTCCTCAATCCCAATAAATTATTTTAGTAGGTCCGAAATTTGTTTCTTGAATTGATATCTTTATAAAGTTGTGAAATTAAATTACATCATTGGAGACTTCTATCCACAACATCTGTCATTGAATCATTAAAATGGCCTCTGTAATACTGAGTATTTCATTCCGGACGAAAAAACAAAGAAAGCAGAATCACAATTACAACCACATTTGATTATTCGATGTCCAAGATGTTCATATGTTTGCTGCCAAATTATTCATCATCGCTTAACATGGTATATTGGCTGCCATGATTTAAAAGTACTATCCTCGTTATTCATTTAAAGTGAGAGACTGCCGGGCAGACGTACCTTGATGTTCAACTAAACAATATTTTATTTTCAGCTTTGACTTTCTTGTTTCATTGAATACAATTATAGGTCTATTCCTAATCTGACGTTGGTGTCTAGATTCTTCCAAAGCTACGTTTATTTTAGGTTAACGTTGACGTCTGGATGTTACAAAACTACGTTATTTTGAGCTTTGACATTGTTATCTCATAATACAATAAAATACCATTTTAGTCAAACGTTGGTGTCTAGTATCATTCAAAACTACGTTTACTTCTAGCCTTAACCTTGTTTTCTATTATTACAATTCACGTTTATTTCTGGTTTGACGTTGGCGTCTCGTAATACAATATATATTCGTTTATTTTTAGTTTTGACCTTGGTGTCTAGTATCCTGACCCTAACGCTGATTGCCTGTGACAGGTTCTTCGGGATCGTTTTTGCGATGAAGGCCCACACTACGGAACGCCGAGCGAGCGTCTTCATTTGTCTGGTTTGGTTACTATCGATCGGGGTAGCCAGCCCACTTTTGATTTATCGCCAACAAAAAGAACGCCAGTGGAAAAACCATCTGGAGATATGGTGCGATGACATATGGCCCGTAGGATTGACCTTCCGGCCACGTACGATCTATTACACTTTCGTTGCCGTCGTTCTCTATTTCTTTCCTGTTATCGTTATGACCATCGCCTACTCCGTGATTATATGGCGCCTGTCGTCAAGTAGAGTTCCGGGGGACAGCATCCACACCGACCAGCGGTCACAGGAGTACAAAAAACGACGGGTATATACATAGTTATATACAGGGTGGGCTAATAAAATTGAAACATTTTCCATAGATTCAATTGCATTTATTATTGCAGTTCCACATAAGATCAGATAATGGTGAAATGATTATTTGTGAAGATGTAAAGATAAAAATATGCATGTATAATTATTTTTGACTTGTCATGGTGATGATCTGTTTACTGCGTGTATCATAAAATTTTTCCAAATTTCCTCTGGTTGAGACATCACTGCCGAAAATAGTAGAGTATCTACAAACCATGCAATAATTAGTTTTAAATGGTCTCAACACAATTTTCATCAATTAAAACTTACGCAGTTATCTCTAGGAGAAACCAACCATATCACCTTAATGGATAATATAGCTTAACTGATCTCAGCATCTTTCAAAAGTCGCACAATTTATCCCAAAAACACATCATTTAAGGCATGTGTGACTATCAAATACAGCTGAGACTGAGTTTCAGGTGGGAAGGGGACATGTTCTGGAAACAAATGCTTTGAGTAATTAAATGTTGAGCTTGTATATTCATACTTACAATTTCCTTAAGAATTGAAGATAATATTTGACAAACGAACAAAAAAGTTACAATGGATTAAACATTTTTTTAGCCCACCCTGTATATAATGTATACGTTTTTACGATTAGCAACTTACAATAATTTTATCTTTAATTTAAAACCATTAAAACTAATAAGAATGACCCTTACTGTCCGAGTAAATCAACAGCTAGGCTCTACGCCACCACGTCAGCTGCTTATAATGTAGAAATCCCCATGGAAATTAATATACAGGGTGTCTCAAAAAATGTACCCAAAAGTATATCAACACCATGGACAAACCAATCAATATGAACGTTTTTCCCCTATACACAGTTTTTAATTAAGTTTTGCCTTTTTGATACTTTAACCCGTTAACTTTTACACCACATATTCAATGTAACGTCATATTTCGATGACAGTCTGACACTGTTCATCACATTTGATATTTCTGGTGGAATGTTTTGATTTCTGTTCGGATGCTGGTCTTAAGTTGTTCTAGGTCTCTTAGCTTGGGTTTAGCATAAAAATGGTCAATCAAATAGCCTTAGAGAAGAAAGTATGGGCCGTCAAATATGGTGAATAGGGAGGCCCTCACAATGTCTTATAGCCCCCTTATACAAAGAGGTCAGAGGTTCAAGAAACTGCATTGGTTGGGATTCTAGTGTAGCTTTTGTTGTATATCAATTTGAGAGCACTGTGTTTTCATTTGGATATCATTTGGTCTCCAGGCTAGCCTGCCTAACTCTGGAAGGTAACTCCTGAATCATTTGCCGATAACTGACCTGATTATCTGTGTTTGTTCTGCCATCGTCATCCTCAAACATCTTTCTCTGTGGCTATTTGAAGGAGTGTTTTAATGCTCATTCCAAATAAAAAGACCTAGAACAACTTAAGGGCAACATCCAAGGAGAAATCCAAAACGTTTCACCGGAATTATTACCAAATGTGAGGAGCAATGTAGCAGTAAGGATACAGGCTGTCATCGAAATATGAGGTTACATAGATTTTGTGGTGTAAAAGGTAAAGGGTTAAAGCATCAAAAAGACAAGACTGAAATAAAAATGGTGTATTGGGGAGAAAACTTTCATGTTTTGGCTACATGACCATGTAAAAAATGTCTGAAAATATTGATTGGTTTATCTGTGCTCTTGATATACTTTTGGGTACATTTTTTGAGACACCCTGTATATAACAGGATTTATTTGCACTGATGCCCTTTTTGGACCAAATGTACACCCAACACACAATTTTCATTAACAGTAAACATAGCAATAAAGTTGATAAAATGGGGTTATATTCTTCAAATGACATATAAAATATTACTTTGATATAAGAATCCCGTCTCTACCAATCATTAGACAATTTATCATGTCAGCAGATTCTTTTAATATGTTCCCCTCACTCGTCAATAGTAAAATTGTCTTTTGATGGTCTTTCATGTTTCTAGTTCCTACACAGGTTTTTCAATATGAGATTTTTTGATATACTCTTATTGGTTACATTTGAATAAAACGTGTATTTCATCCTCTATAGCCGAGTCCTAAAAATTGTCTATTTAGATCAGTAATGGGTCTTGTATATCGGCCTCTCTCTATCTCTAGATCGTGGGCGCTTATGTAATCGAGTGAGATGTTGAGCATTTGAAAATGTCGTTTCTGAAAGGTATTGTTTAAATCCAAAGTGCGTTTTGAGTTGTTTAAATAATCTACGTTTCCCCTCGTTCCCACTTATAAGATTCTTCCAATATACTTGATACCTCTCTATTAATTTCTTTTTGACTTTAATAGCAAGCATATTAGTACTCTTCTCTATGTTTACCTTATCTTCACTATTTAATTCATCAGTTATTCACTGAGTTGTTTGTGGCATGTAAATGTGTTTCACTCATAATTAATGAATCGTTTTAAGTAAAGTCCCATTTTGACTCAACTCTAAATGACTGAGGTATTTAATTTGCATTTTTATAATATCAACTACCAATTAAGGTATTCTTCCCAATTCCCCTCTTACTGTCATGTATTTGGCTTTTTATGGACATCGAGAACATATTTTTGGAATCGAATACGATTGTTCTCAATTGAAGCAAACATTTCTACAACTTTCAAATTGAGGTCAACATGACCTAGGGGTGTTTTCACATTTTGGGAATAAATCTAATTTTTTGTAAAAAATATTTTATTGGTGTCAATGTGATCGGACAGGAAGGTGATTCATGATCTTGAACCATTTTAAAATTTGATTACGATCATACTCTTCTGTAATTAGATCGTGTGACAACGTACATGTACTTTAAACGAGATGGCCTACTAAACGTGGCAATGAGTTACTGTACTTCGACCCTACTAGGGACGAGTTACCAACAGAAGGGACATCGCTGCAACATCTTACAGTATATTTACGAACTAAATGGACGTGCTCCGACGGGGAGGTGATTCAGATTCAAAAACCGATGTCGACCATATCTTTCTGTGATTAGATCTTTTGACAACGTACTTCAAACTTCAAACAGTATGACCGACTAGACCATGAACGTAATTGCCGTACTTTGACCTTATACTAGGGACGCGTTAATGACGTTATGCAATCGGATATCGAGTGTAGTACGAGTGTACACCGAGATTGTGCGACATGAACGGACAGCGAATGCGATGGACCTATTGAAGACTGTATGAACGAAGTAGAAAATTATTTTAAACATATTTCCCGTCTACAGACCACATTTTCGAAAATTGCGGAGGGAGGGGTCAAAATGCCCCCCTCCCTTGCGACTCAGTGTTATAAAAAAGGTTGCGGACATTAGGGTTCCTCTTGTTGAGTTTTGAGTTTTACACATTAAAATATATCGCATATCAGTTATTTTTAAATCGAACGGTTCTAAAATCGATGGTTTCGTATTTGAAGTTAAATTCCACCCGGTTAATCATTTGGTCATAGAAGAAATCATCAAAAACAACAGATCTTGCCCTTACGACTTTATCACTATGCTAAATTAATCATGGTATTATGTACTCAATTTGGTTCATTTCGTTTGAGAGTCTTATCTCTGCCAAGCATAACTCATTCTAAACACACCAATCCATCATTCGAAGCAATGATTTGACCATCGTCAGTTGTGTACCCAACCTCCTATCAAACCAAACTAGTTCTTACCCGTTCTTGCCTGTCCAACTAAAACGTCGTAAAACGGGCTCAATCTGGCTGTGGTCGGGAAATATGTCTAAAATAATAAGCTACTTTGTTCATAAACAGTCTTCAATACGTCCATCTCATTCGCAGTTCGTTCAGGTCGCACCACGCCGGTGTGCAACGTCGTATAACGCGTCCCTTAGTCTAGAAGGTCATCATGACCTGATTACAGAACGGTATGGTCGCCATTGAATGTTGAATCGATTCAAAATTCTAAATCACATTCCTCGTCCGGGAAAGTCCATGAAGTTCGAAAACAGACCGTAGAACGTTGTAGCTACGTTCGTTCCGTTCGCACACAGTTTAAAACCAGTTTTGAAGAACGCAGTGGCATCTTGCTTGGATAGCTATATTTTTGCTAACTCGTTGATAAATACGTTCTTGATCAGTTTTAACCCGTTTGTAATTAGTTCTACCTCGTTCTCAATTCGTCCTCAGACATTTCAACTCGTTGTAAACACGTCCCTAGTAGGATTGAAGTACGACGGTTCCTTTTGTAGTACGTCCAGCTCGTCGTTAGTAGGTTGTCACTCGTTCTAATTGTAAAACGTGACGACCAAGAGAAGATTTTGAGTATGTTCTTACCCTACTATCACACCAAACTAGTTCTCACTACGTTCTCGAAAACGGGCTTCAACTGTGTACGAACGGACTGGACGTACTAAGAACCGTTTGGGATCTATTTACAAACTTCATCGAACGTACTCGAACGGGTAGGTCCTCTGAACTTATACAATGCTCAAAATGTTCTCGTGGTCGTCACGTTCTACAATTAGAACGAGTGACAACGTACTAACGACGAGCTGGACGTACTACGAACGGAACCGTCGTACTTCAATCCTACTAGGGACGTTTTAACAACGAGTTGAACTGTCTGAGGACGTGTTGAGAACGAGGTAGAACTCATTGCAAACGGGTTTAAACTGATTAAGAACGTATTTAACACTGCTTATGAACGAGTTAGCAAAAATATAGCTATCACACCAAACAAGTTGCCACTGCGTTCTTCAAAAATGGTTCTAAACTATGTGCGAACGGAATGAACGTAGCTGCAACTTTCTAAGGTCTATTTACGAACTTTATGAACGTTCTCAGACGGGAATGTGATTTTAGAATTTTGAATCGATTCAAAATTCGATTGGGACCATACCGTTCTGTTATCAGGTCATGATGACCTTCTAGACTAAGGGACGCGTTCTACGGCGTTGCACACCGACGTGGTGCGACCTGAACGAACTGCGAACGAGATGGACGTATTGAAGACTGTTTAAGAACGAAGAAGCTAATTATTTCAGACATATTTCCCGACCACAGCCAGACTGAGCCCGTTTTACGACGTTTTCGTATGACTGGCAAGAACGGGTAAGAACGAGTTTGGTGTGATAGGGGGGTAAGTTCTAGAGGACCTAACCGTTCGAGTACGTTCGATGAAGTTTGTAAATAGATCCCAAACGGTTCTAAGTACGTCCAGTCCGTCTCGTACACAGTTGAAGCCCGTTTGTTAATGTTAATTAAAGATCCTCGCTGGTCCAAAAGTAACCCTACTTTATTATACTATGTTTTCAATTTAACTAAATTGCTAAACGATAATATAAGGGTTGTTCTGGACGCTTACCAAGCCCCGGATATTAAATAAACCCTTATATATCCGATTATCAATGATGTCATTATTACAAAGTTCAAAATTAAACAGTCGGCCTTTTTTTCATTTCAGATTATGAATCGTGAGTTTTGGTCTTATATACCAAAAAATCAAAAACACACAAGAAGTGATTAAGTTAATTACTAGCCCAAATCATTTGGATTACTGATTATAAATGGATTTATAGCCAGTTTTATGTCAGACGATAACGACATTTTCATTGTTGGAAAATATCGAGATTGCATTATGGGAGCCAATCCTCCTTAGAGTGACTTGTTTTGGGTCGTTCTTGGTACGAAAGTATTCTTACTCGTAACATTGATAACGTTTTGACATCCCTGGTTGATTCACTGAGTCTTTGTCCTGGAATTAATGCATTGGCATAACATGCACCTGTTCACATTTTCAGAAAATAGCCAAACTCGTATAACCGTCTGAAATCTGTTGGAATACCTTCCGTAGTCCTTTCCTGGAATTATTTGCCTATCTGTAAACTCTAGATAAAAAATGTACGCATGTCAGAGAATAAAATATTTTGTAATTATTAAAAGTGAAGAAATTGAACTGATCTTTGTGAGGTGCCCAATACCCAATATTTCCAATTGGTGCGTGTCCTCACTATTTGATTTTCTATTTCAGGTAAACAACATGTTGGTGTCTATACTATTGGTTTTCGTATTTTGTTGGTTGCCCCTGGAGATTTCTATTCTATATGCCGAGCACAGAACAAATCTGACGGATTCGGTAAGTTTTTTGACTGTTTGATGGAACGTTTACCCATAAACCTTTTTTTCATTATAAAGAAAATATATTATCATTCTACATGGTGCCGCATCGATCTAATATGTAGTTTTGATTGTGCGAGTTATAATTTTACGATTTTTAATCCATTTCCTTTATTTTATTTGTGATATTTGTATTCTGGGCGGTCTTTGTAATGATCTAATGGGGGGATGACGTTTCTGTCCCATCCAAGGTGTAAAACCAACAACACTTGTTATAATGATTACTTCAAACGTGGTTGTTTGTTGTTTGTAATTTGCTTATTTTTAAAGTAAACCAAACCATTATCTTAAAATATATTAAAAATATAAGCTAATAGGGAGGTTAAGATTAGCGCAAAAATATACGTGTAACTATCTCTATCCATATGTTTGTTACGGATGCGTATATGTAATGCGTATTGCAAAATGAGTTGAAGATTATGCCCGTAGCCAGGTTTCGGTTAGGGGAGGGGGGGGGGGGGGGTCGAACCCCCCCCCCCATCCACACACAAAAATGTTTTCATGCTTAACCAACTTCGTTTTGTGACCACAAGGGTGTTATTAACAAGACACCAGGGGAAAACAAGAGGGGACCCCAAAATTTCCGCGCTTGCACAGATGAAAATAAGGGCCCGATGCAAATTTTGACAAATGTCCAGTAATTCCCTAATGTTGTTAAAATGACTAGTTAGTTGATTTAGACGGAACAAAATTCGAGCCAAATTATCATGGCCTGTAAAATAATAGCTTGTGAGTAATGTATCCAGAAGGTATGCTCCCCCGGAAAGTTTAGGAGATTTGGGCTGATTTAGTGCGTTCTGAGCGATTCTAGGATCAAAATATATGATTTACGTATTTCAAAAAACTGATTTGTTAGGCTTTTTAGCGAATTGTGGGCGATTCTGATGCGTTCTGATCGTTCTAGGGAACTAAATATATGATTTACATATCTTAAAAAATCGAATTTTTAGGTTTATTTGACACGTTCTGAGCGATTCTAGGATCAAATATATGATTTATTAAAAAATCAGAGGGCTGGCTCCCCTGAAAAAGTTAAGATTTTTGGGCTGAATTCGAGGATCAAAATATATGATTTATGTATTTATATTAAAATTGAATATATAATTTAGGCTTATTTGGCACCTTCTGAGCGATTAAAGGATCAAAATATATGATTAATTTCCGAATGATTTAGTTGCCTCGCTCTTCTAGTCAATTTAGAATTTTATAAAAAGAAAGTGGCAATCACATCAAAATACACTGTACATATGTCACCAAATGTTACCTTCTACCTCGAAATGTCAGAAAATTCTTCAAGAAAGCAAAAAAGGTAGGTCCACATTATTTTAGGAGATATCTGGGGTCCGAGCCCCCCTGGCTACGGGCCTGAAGATTAACGTAAAAGGCTACGAAACCGTATGCTACAATTTATGATAAAAATGACATCTGTAGAATGAAATCCATGCGATGGCTTATATGGCATATACCAGTACATGTCACCTCCAATAAGTTATATACCTCAGAGAGAGTGGTGTAGCTACTACTGTAATTGGGAGGGGTTTTTCTTTGTGGGCCCGCTAATGGGGCGGTGACTTGAGGCGAAATGTTAAATTTCTAGCATGATCCAGCAATGAGAGTAACCAAATAGTAAAAATTAAACGATTAAAACCACGATAAATGGCTGATTTCATACATTTACAATAAGCAAAACTGAATTAATGTGTTCGGCCACTTAATTTGTATACAGATCGAATGAGAAACTTTTGTTGTTACTATTTTAAAGTTTGATGAATATATATTTGCAAATGACATAATTTCTTGAATAAAAACATACGTTTTCGAATTACCTATCTTCGGCCATTTATAGGTAATCACGTATCGCAAACCCTGTAACCTAGGTAAACTACCGCCTAGTGTAATAATAAAATACGTATAGGTATGGGTAAATGGGTTATTTAGGCTAATCTTAAATTCCCTATTATCAATCAGTCTTTGTACCCCTGCATTTGAAAGTCCTATGCCGTTGTCTCGGTATACACTCTAAAGGTCACTGGGTGATGCTTTAAACATCTGTGTAACTATAATAATCACGGCGTATAACCCAAACGCTCCTATATGCACGACGGGGCGTTTCATTTACGCGGAAACGCTCCGGAGCGAAATAAAATGGCGGCTAATGAAGATTCCACTATGACCGTAAGTATTGTTTCTCTCGTCTCTCTTACATATTATATGTTATGGTGAAATATTATGTACCATTCGATGAACAATACCGTGAGCAAAGATCTTATTTATTCAGCTTCTGGTGGTAAACTGTTATTTGCTTGATCAAAGCTCCGAAGTGTAGATCGAACCGGAATCTGAAGATGACGATTTGACCACAAATTACGAATTAAACTAGTATTTCTATAAAAACGTTAATCTTTCTGTTAAAGTAGTAGATCACAAACTCGTATATCCTTATTTCCTAAAATCCCAGTCCAAATCCATTACTTGTTCTCAAGAAATCGCTTGTTTTCCTCAAAACGCTCCGTCGATTTAGAACACAATTTTAGAAACGCTCTTACCATTTTGTTTTGATATCATTTTTAGATTATTAGAGAAGAGTTCCGAATCGAATCTATCTCTCAAAAACGTGTTGTACTTGTTAAGAAAATTTAAACATCTGCACCTGGTTGTGCTAAACGTGCAACTAGCTGATTTATGCCTAAATTAGATGATGTGATGCCTACATGTGTGCTAAATCATAAAACTATAATAGAAAAAACGAAAATTTATATGTGAATTAATCTTTCTTCTTTTGATGCCAAGGGGTATAATAGATCTTTTCTTTCTCTTCCTCAAAAGGAAAGGCAAGCTATATATTTCCTAAACAGATCTAGACTACCGGAGCGTTTCTAGTTCACTGTGTTAACCAGATCGGAGCGTTTCTTGAATATGAGAATGTCATCATTTTTAAGACTGGATTTTCGGTCATCAAATCACTATTACGATAATGTATGGTGCGTTGAAGCATTGGAATTTGACTAAAATATACGTTGGTGCTCTAATCTTGGCTCAACTAATCACATGTATCGACAAAAGGGGTTTTGACCGGTAGAATGACAAATACGTTTTTGGATTTTGATGACTATACTGCTTCGTACAGCTCTTCCTAATTGCTTCAAACGTCAACAGCCAGTCAAGTACAACATGAATATCACACCCATCGAATGGTATACTCGAAATATGTAACTCATACCTCTTATTCCCATTATTGGGGAAATCGTCAGACGGCTCATCATTCCCGCCAGCCAGTTTTCCTACTCCGGAGCGTTTCTTTGTTTAATTTCAGTAATGAAACGCTCCGTCGTGCATGTAGGAGCGTTTGGGTTATACACCGTGATAATAGTGGATAAAAAGTGTAATGGATATATCTAAAACAAAGTGTGGAAGTAACAATTATCTCAAAAGCACTTTTGAATTTGATACCGTATAAGTACGTCATTTACAAATTGATATGTAGAATAGACCTGATATCTATGCATCTTAAGTCTTATACTATTTTAGAAGGACGTTATTTATATATTAAACAACTGTATCTAGTATCATTTGAAATGAATATAAATCTGTTTTCTACTAGAAAAGGTTGGGGGGGGGGCTAATATAGCGATTATATGGTCATATTTGGAAAAATATTGTATACTTACACTCCCCTTCAAAAGTTTGGTAACCCTAACTCCCTCATTGGACTACGAGTTAAAGTCTCTTAATGTTTGAATTTTTATTTACATAACCAGCAATGAAAATACTAATGATAAAGGTGAAAATGTAACTTGACTTCGTTTCCAATGCCTCTAATTTTTTCAATTTTTTCTTGATTACAATAGGTTGAGATTGATGACAACTTTTGGAAAATTATAATCCCAATTTAAAGAAATGGGTTCGGGGCAAATCAGATTTCTGGATATATATTCAGTAAATGCTTCATTTTTATATAGACGATTGAAAATTATTTTTCGCCTCCTGTGTTATTTCAATGGGAGAGGTTTCTCGAAAAATAATTTCAACTTTGGAGGCCTATAACTTTGCTAAATGTGAAAAAACATATCACTTTTGTGTTAAACAATTGCAAAGTTTGCAAATTCAATTTCCTACCTAAACTAAACTCGGATACATTGATATTCTGTCATATGACTTACGACAAACATTAGTTCCCATTGGTTTAACATGGGAGTGTCGATTTTAAAAACTTCATCAAATTTGTCTTCAATATCCGACCTATTGTTAATGTTGAAAATATTGAGAAAAATTGGAGGCATTTGAAATGAAGTCGATTTATATTTTCAGCCCTAAAAGTAGAATTTTCTTTACAGACTATGCAAATAAAAATTCAAACATAGATAGGCTTTAGCATGTGATCAAATAGAGGAGTTAGGGTTGCCAAACTCATGGAGGGGAGTGTAACTCAAGCCAATTGTTTAAATAAACTTTGTATAACGGAGATAATAGTACGACAACAGAAGTAGCACAAAATAATAAGTGTAATGATATCTAATTTATATCTATTCTTATAATATAAGGGGAATATCGGTGTTGGGGATGTACAATTTCAGAGACCATTTAATCCAAGTGTCTCGAGTGCTTTATATGGAAATACTTTTTATTATCGTATATGATCTCTTAAACGAAGCTCTGATTGTCCAGTTCTTGTGCTCTACCAATTTGTATTGCTACTGAGATTGTACGGAATTGATTTCGTCTTTTTCCAATACAGAATTTCTCGAGCAGAATATAACCTGTATTGCACTTCAAATCATCCAATAACTTATATTGCATTTAAGCGTTTGATTTACATTCCAATGGCCTCACCAGTTGTATTGTTACAATAAAGAAATTGAATTTCATCTACGCATCACATTAGTAACACGGTAATAAGTAGACTCATTTTATCGTTTATAAATAACACCTGACATCCGGCTGTGGAAATAATAATATTGAGTGATAAGTAATTATTTTAATTATTGATCAATTACCAGTAAGTAGTTGTGACACAACCATACCTAGCAAATACAGTTGGTCCAGTCTTTTTAAGAAGTATTCAAAAGAAATGCTGGAATAATCAATTTAATAATCAATTTGAGTTTTTCCTAAAAAGTGTTTTTTCTAAGCCTTATTAGGTCACTTATTTTTTCCTATAGATTAATGGTCCAGTTGAGCTTCCCATCCAAAGGCAAGCTTAATCGAAACGTTTCTTGGAGTTTTCCTCCAAATATTAGAGCTTCAATTTGGATAGCGATCAGTAACTTGAATCTGTCTTAAATATACTGTAGGTGATAGTTTGGTTACTTTCAGGTGTTCTTCCAACTGAGCTACTTTTAAATCGAGCTACACTGATTTGTTCGTCAAAGTACTGAAGCTAGGGTTTGATGGTTCAGTCACTTTGAATCCTTGAATCTTTCTCACGAGGTCAAGAGCTCTGATTTAATACCAACTTTTTACCGTTTTTCCTCAGGGGCTAGAGTTGCTTTGTATTGTTGCTATTCTATTTCTAATGTCTATCGTGCAGTCACAAAGACAATAACCAAAGTGTACACGGAACACTGTAAACGGACACTAAGGAGTTAAAGCTCGCGATGTTTTTCACAACCTAAACGTGAACGGAAAATATTGAAGTGATGCACTTGTTTTGGCGATTGCTCATACGTATAGGTTGGCGTTTCGATTTTCTATATGCAAGCTTAAACTCCTTAATATCTAATGATCTGAACGTGTAACTATTCTTGATGTTGTATATGATAATAACTATACACAAAACAGAGAAGTCCAGCAAACAAGCAAACAAACAAACAAACAAACCATAAAGCAGATTTAACCAATCAAATGGGTATCGACAAACAAGCAAGCAATTATCACTCAAACTGTATCATTATTTATATATCTGCTCTATTTCAGCTGCCAACATGGTACAAAGGCTGGTTCCAATATGTAGCCGTCTTCTTAGCCTACTCCAACAGTGCGCTCAACCCTTTCATTTACTCTGGATTCAATGAAAACTTCAGAAAGGGTATGCAACAAGTTATTATTGAATGTTCATATCCCAATGTTTCAACTTGTAACATATTGCTCGATTTCCATTTATTTTATTAATATCTGGTTAACTTGGATCCTAGTTCAAACTCGGACAGAGTTCAATTGTACAGTATATTAGCATTAATGTTGATACATCAACATAAAACCATTGTCACAACTAAAATGTATCAATGCCTGAACTATTTGGTTTATCATAATCGTTTTAGTCACTTTCCATGATAAAGGGTGTGGTGTTGTCTTAATCGAGAAAATATAACCTATTTGTCCAATATTTACCAATTTATTTATAGATTATTTCTACTACAGTTTGTAAGTTGACATTTTGCTCAAGTATTGATATAGTCAAAGTTATGTATTAATTCAAAATTGAAATTGTTCAAATTTGTTCAAATTAAAAAGTCATCACTATGGTTACCAGATATTGCCCCTAAACAATAGTCGGGCATTTTTGATTCTACCAGTTTCAGATAATTGTGCAAACAAGCAGGTAGTATACAGGTCGAGTAAACATATGAGTTTTAAGAGAGAATCAGATATAGCGAGCAGGCTAAACAAAAATTGTTTAAATTTTAGAATATTATTATATTGTCATTCCTTGTCATGCTTATTTTCTAAACACCACATACTTTAATTCCAGGAAAACTAAAGATTTTTACAATAATGTATTCTTTTTCTATAAGAATGGTTACCATTCTTATTATTTGGGAGAATTTAAACATTTTTGCACTTTGAAGCATTAATAACTTCACCGATTCATAACATATTCAAGTCATAGTCAATTATACATGTTGCTTGTAATTTTGTCACCCCCTATAGATCAGATTCTGCCTTTAATTAGATAATAATAGGCTGTAAAATAAAACAATCAGGCTTTTGTCCTACAATGACAATCCATCACCGTGGTTACCAATACAAAAATAATACTATGAGATCACGATTACCTCTGGCAAGAGTACATTTAATATGTTGCAAATAATAATGGTTAATGGTATAGAATGAGAACGAGACAGAGAAATAATTTCTGAATGCATATTGAGGAAGGAGTATTGTTATTTGACAGATGATTGGAGGTTAATCTTCTTGCAGTTTTTATTTAGCTCGCCATTGTTACCAGACATTTTTACCATATACATGGACACTCCCCTCCATAAGTTTGGCAACCTTAGCTCCCCCATTGAACTACGTGAATTTTACATTTGAATTTTTATTTACTTAACTTGCGATGAGAGTGCTTATACTGTTGATGGAAACGTGATTTGACTTTATTTCCAATGCTTCCAAATTTTCTCATTTTTAAATTACAATAGGTCGAACAATTGATGATACAGGGTGTTCCATATTTTTCAGAAATGATGTTGTATTTCATTGGTTTTCTTTTCAATCTAGCTTATTTTTGACAAAATGTGTCCAAATATGTTGTGAATATGTTGAAAAAGTTTCATATCATGAAACTCAGTAGACTGAATAATATGGTTGCTGTAGTAACCTAGGGGTAGGGTAGGTGGAGCAGGTGTAAGAACGCGCAAAACATGACATTTTGTAAAAATAGTAGTTTTTGTATAAAGTGTTCGAAGTATCAATTTGTCATAGTCGCATCAAACTTGTTGGAAATTAAAAAGAATAAAGGTGGATTCCTGGAAATTAAAAATGTTATCACACCCTTTATTAGCCATCATCATTATTTCAGCACCTATCCCTTCTGCATTCAATTGGTTATAGCGCTCTCACTTTTCTCGGATGTCCACATTTTGTATTATCGGTCTCAGTTTCCCTTTCAGATTTGAACCGCTTGTACCACTCCTACACTTTAGAGGTTACCATCATTGAGTCCCCATGTGCATTCGTTAGGAGTTTAATTGTGTCTGCTGCAGAAAACTGTTATTCACGCATGTCATGTCTTGTCACAGATTGTTGAGGATCTTCCTTTTCTGGTTTTCATTGCATGAAAAGATTATTCAACAAGGGGTCTAAAACTTCTTCAAAAGTAGAATGGTATTTAGAGTCTACTTTTGAAGATATCAATTTTCGATGACCAAAACTATGTTGAAAACAATGGATAGCACGAGTTTTCTAGAACTTAGACAATGCTCAAAATGTTCTCGTACTATCACACCAAACTAGTTCTCACTACTATCTCGAAAACGGGCTTCAACTGTGTACGAACGGACTGGACGTACTAAGAACCGTTTGGGATCTATTTACAAACTTCATCGAACGTACTCGAACGGGTAGGTCCTCTAGAACTTAGACAATGCTCAAAATGTTCTCGTGGTCGTCACATTCTACAATTAGAACGAGTGACAACGTACTAACGACGAGCTGGACGTACTACGAACTGAACCGTCGACTTCAATCCTACTAGGGACGTTTTAACAACGAGTTGAACTGTCTGCGGACGTGTTGAGAACGAGGTAGAAATAATTGCAAACGGGTTTAAACTGATTAAGAACGTATTTAAGACTGCTTATGAACGAGTTAGCAAAATATAGCTATCACACCAAACAAGCTGCCACTGCGTTCCTCAAAACTGGATTTAAACTTTTTGCGAACGGAATGAACGTAGCTGCAACTTTGTAAGGTATATTTACGAACTTTATGAACGTTCTCAGACGGGAATGTGATTTTAGAATTTTGAATCTGGTGAGCAATCTTATTTAACCTCCCTATCACATCAAACTAGTTCTTACCCGTTCTTGCCAGTCCTACGAAAACATCGTAAAACGGGCTCAATCTGGCTGTGGTTGGGAAATAATTATCTATTTCGTTCATAAACAGTCGTCACTACGTCCATGTCATTCGCAGTTCGTTCAGGTCGCACCACGTAGTTATGCAACGTCGTACAACGCGTCCCTTAGTCTAGAAGGTCATCATGACCTGATAAAAGAACGGTATGATCGCCATCGAATTTTGAATCAATTCAAAATTCTAAATCACATTCCCTGTCCGGGAAAGTCCTGGAAGTTCGAGAACAGACCCTAGGACGTTGTAGCTACGTTCATTCCGTTCGCACACAGTTTAAAACCAGTTTTAAAGAACGCAGTGGCAACTTGCTTGGTGTGATAGCTATATTTTTGCTAACTTGTTCATTAATACATTCTTAATCAGTTTTAACCCGTTTGCAATTAGTTCTACCTCGTTCTCAATATGTCCTCAGACAGTTGAACTCGTTGTAAAAACGTCCCTAGTAGGATTGAAGTACGACGGTTCCGTTCGTTGTACGTCCAGCTCGTCGTCAGTAGGTTGTCACTCGTTCTAATTGTAGAACGTGACGACCAAGAGAATATTTGAGCATGTTCTAACTTCTAGAGGACCTACCCGTTCGAAAACGTTCGATGAAGTTTGTAAATATACCCCAAACGGTTGTAAGTACGTCCATTACGTCCGTTCGTACACGGTTGAAGCCCGTTTTCGAGAACGTAGTGAGAACAAGTTTGGTGTGATAGTAGGGTAATATTAAAAAAGTCATTGAGTGTAGCATAGAACAGTACATGACGTGTGGACAACATCGATGTGTTTATTTCGTAATGGCCTTAATTTCCCTAATACGTCGTTACCCTTGTTCTTTCTGTTCTAGATCTTGATTGATGTGTTTTGAATTTTCCATATTACCGACTAGATATTATCACATCCCCTAAGGTCGTATCTAAGAAACAATCAAACATTTGTATGCTCGGTAATGGAATCATACGTATTTACAGTAGCTATTGAACAAGCTTAAGCCATTTCGATTGCCATCGAACGTCTATTTCTTTATACCGAGTCAATGTTTCTACAATTGGGAATAAATGTCTCATAAGACTACATCGGGTTGAAATATATTGTTTGAAATTATGGTTACTATGGCAACTAAATTGGGTCAACTAAATCTTTGTAGTAAAAAATCCTATATTATTTTTTTACATAAATGTATTTTTTGATTAATCCTACTATCACACCAAACTAGTTCTCACTAGGTTTCCGAAAACGGGCTTAAACTGTGCACGAACGGATTTGATGTACTAAGAACCCACTAAGAACCGTTTGGGATCTGTTTACACACTTCATGAAACTGATCGTCAAGACTATTTTCGTTCCGATACCAAGAACAAAAGAAGTGTCCGATGTGTTTTCTAAAACAATATAAAGAAAAGTATAAACATTATTTTCAAATTAAGTTGTTACCATGCAAAGATGATCAATAAATCGAAGATGTGTACAGTTTTAGAATTATTTGATGACTGGTTTAAAAGAAGCGCGTGTTCAATTCAATTCGCCATATCGATACCAATTCTTTGAAAATAAGCCAGGACTATATGCTAATGGTAGAATAACTAATCATATATCTTTTTATAATAATTTACAGACGTATATCCATGTCTATTGCAGGTTTTAAAGAAGTATTTGGTTTCCACCGTACATTGCGCAGACGTTACAGTAGTCTGTACAGCGGAGGGAACCATGCAGTGCGAGCAGAGACTGAGACGAAAAGAACGGACTCCACGAGTTTCAGTTGCGCTTTTGAACAGTCAAACTGTAGCTGCAGTACACGGGCAAGCACACATGCCGCATTAAAATGACCAATATATCGACTTATGATAGCACAGTTACACTATACGAAAAGCAAAATTACCGAAAGTGATCATCCACAAGGTGACTCAGTTGGTTCCCCGGGGCTGTCTAAATGTTTGGATATAAAAACGACATGTATATAAAATGTTCAATCTTAGCAAAAGAACACAATAGCTCGTCGCATTTTGTTTAGAGCTTGGAATGGGCAATTAACGCAACTTGTCGATAGCTTATATATTTAAGTGTGCAAGAGAACGTATATTTTAATACATTTAGAGCTTGAGATCTAAAATATCATTATCAGTTCTATTTGGTGTACTTAAACTGTTGTAGCAAAACGGAAATAACAGTTTCTCCAAATGGTTTTATGAGTTAACTATTTGATGTGGTTTGTTTAAGTATACGTGTCTAAAGTCTGTGTATTAAGCTTTGTAAATTTAAGTATCTGGCAACTTCATTATTGTCCAATTGCGTACTTCCGCATCGTGTTCTCATTGTTTAGTGTGTATGCCATATGCCGTGGGTGCATGTGAATATATCATATTTGTTGCGAAACATGACATGTTTTGTTTTACCGCGTAGCAGTACTCACCTACTCACATAATTATTATCGCATGTGGTGTTGTTTGGTGACGTTTGTATGGTATATCAAGCGTGTGGAAACGCGTATAGGAGTTTCGTCCGGTACACCGATTATTACATATTAACGCCCAAAATTCTTGTTTTTCAATAATGTAGGGTTAGCCACAGCGTTTTTGTTTAAAATCGAAATATTTCTTCCCCACATTTCCCAAAAATGTAGATGGATTTAACAATAACGTGTTTATAACAAATACGTGTTTTGGGAACGAGCGTATCGAGGGGTAATGAAATTCAAAATAACGTTCAAAAACTAAAATAAATCAATTGCCTGCTTTTGAAACGAAAATATTCTACGCGTTTCCACCCCTTGATACCATACATTGATTTGTATGCTGATAAAAGTGGTAATTAGTATTAGACAATTGATATCTTTATGTGCGGGATAGAACTCAAAAAATAAAACAGGAACTATTGCCCATTTTAGACAGTGTTATATAATAGCTCGTAAATTTAAGATTATTAAAGACTCGGATAAGACACTTTGAATAAAGCAGCATTTTTTATATGTTGGATTTTGTAAAAGTCCTAAAATAAATGGCAGAAAACACGAATTGATGTGATACATTGGGTCATAAAATGGTGGTAATGTTTAGGTATTTTGCACTGAATATGTTTGCCATAATGAAAATTGACATCTTCGGAAACAAAACGTGCAATTGTGCATCCGGAAATGTCAAATATCTATTCATTTGCTGTGACATATTAGACGCCTAATAGCATTTAATGTTTCATAAAATCAAAATAAAAGTGTCACAATGCCATATGACGACACAGAAGTGTCGTTAAGTTAAGTCTCTGAGGTGAGGACACTAATTGAATCTTTGCCATACATTTATTGTGAGTCGTATATAAGTCCCAAGATTAGTATTTTGTCTTGTATTTGTTAATACGTGTCTGTGTGCTTGAATATCCAGATATTGTAAATTTTTAGTGTGAAGTAAAGTTAAAGCGCCAATTTGTAATTCGTCGCTCTACATATTTGTGTTACTCAGATATGCAAGGTGTGACAGAATTGACAAATTACAAGCTATTACATCTGGAATTATTCAACTGATGTATTTTTGAGCGATTCGTTGCATAAGGGGTATTGCTTTTTTAACATTAATCAAGTTTGATTTATATCTCTAAAAAGTTCAATACATACAGGTTTTACTGCATTATGTTAGTATGTGGTTTGACTGGTTTTGATTGTATGTCTTGTCTTGACGTGTATTAAAAATGTTGAAATAATTGATCGACGGCACAATAATAAAACAATAAGAGGTTCTCAGACTTAAAGTGACGTTCATATAATTTTTACTTTTCAGTCAGTTTTTGCGATTTTCAGCCATAGATTGGGCAACTATCTAGAAGTTATGAATCTCTGAGATCATGAGACATTCAAATTTAGAATACAGCGAGATTCAATCAGAATTGTTTTAAATTGTTGAAAAAATTGAAGTGAATAATTTTGCACATATAACGTGATCCCAACATTCTTTTCAAGAAATGTGGAGTAGGCTCTAAAATCGGTTCGAAACCATATCTTTTCATTTTTGCCAGTTTTAACCCTAGAAGCCCTAAGGTAAAAATAGTCACACGAACACCTAAGGGGGGTCAAAAGGGCACACCCTTGTAAAAATTTTATTAGTAGAGCTAGGATGTTCAAACTTTTTACACTTATATTTCATTCAATTATCTACAACTTGGTGTAAAAACTTTAACAACTTCGATGATGTAAGATTGCGTAATTTTATTCTTAAGACAACACGAATGGTAGAATTAGTGCTAGCTTTTTTTCTGATTTTGTCTATTGGAGCTGATGATTACATCATAATAAATTAATAACAAATGAGTAAAGCTAAGATGTTCAAACTTTTTCAAGATATATTTCATTCAATTATCTACAACTTGGTGTTATCACTTTAACAACTATGATTTTTTTTTTTTAAATTAAAATTTATTAGACTTAACTTATATACAAAAACAGAAAAATTTACAAAAATATTACAATGAGCTCTTTGAGCTGCTATTCATTCAGTATAGACAATAAGAAGTAAAATTATTTCTACACAGTTCTTACAAGTTTTTCCTTTTCTAACATTAATGTTAGGTTACCTTCTCCATTGGATACTTTGAAGTCATGTATGACTTTTTTGATTAACAGGCATTCATATAATACATTTTTTTCTACTTGAGATATACCAAGTTTTTGATTTTCATCTAAATTCAACTTGGCCCATAAGATTTTTATGACTGGACACTTCACAAAATAATGCATTGAGTCATCTCTAGCATTACAAAATTTACATTTGTCATTTTGCTCTATGTTACACTTCTTAAGATAAACACCATTTGCATGTATATTTTGGAGTATCTTCCACTGTATAATCAATAAAGAAGTGTCTTTAGTACATTTAAACATCTCACACCATATATCTTGTGTTAAAATATTTCCATTAAGAATTACATAACATTTTCTTGCTAAGACTAACTTCTCCCTGATGTTCTTTGAAGTCAAATTTTTTAAATCTGTGTCTTTAAAATATAAAGTACCATTGCACTGTACTCTAGAAGTAATTTTATCTTGCCTTAGACATGCTTTCAACATGTTAAATTGTAAAAGTGTTTGACCATTTCTTCCTACTTTTTGAGCAAGTTCTTCATATGTCATTAATCTGTTGTTTAAAATAATATCATTTATATATATAACACCATTTTTTATCCAATTTGAAAAACTTAGTGGAGATCTGTTCCAAGTTATATCTTTGTTGTTCCATAATATATTTGGATCACTGTACTCACTGTGATTTAACCATGTTGTCAATATTGTTTTGTAGAATGAGTTTAGAATTTCACATCCTTTTAACTCAACACTTGAAATGTTACTGTTAAAAACACTTAGGTTCTTACCCATTGTGTTGTACATATATCTAGGAATGCATTTCCAGTGCCCATTAGTTGGGTTTTGGAGTTTTTTAATCCATAAGATAGAAAATGCTTTTTGCATATCTTTACAGTCAATCATCTTAAGCCCTCCATTTTTATAATCTTGAACCATTACATCACGCTTAACCTTATCAGGACACCTTTTTAATTCATCCTCTTTGAACTTACCCTTTGACCATAAAAATTTAAAAATCATAGTGTTGATTCTATTTAAAATATTTTCTGGCAAAATAAAGGCTTGCATTATATATGCAAACTGTGATAACAATAATGATTTGGCTAGCACTACTTTGCCTATGATTGATACATATCTACCAGACCATGATTTCATTATTTTTTGACACCTACTAAATATTGAGTCTATGTTTTCATTGTTATTTACAACATTAATGGATGTGCTAAAAACAATACCTAAAATTTTTATACAATTATCTGGGAAAAGCTTCCATTTAACATTTCCAACAGTGTCGTTTCTGTTCTTCCATATGTCCAACCACAAAGCTTCAGTTTTACTCATATTAATCTTAAGACCTGGCATTTCATAGAAAGTCTCCAGTACCGATAAAGATCTCTGTAAAGACTCCGAACTGTTAAGGAATAATGTTGCATCATCTGCATATTGTAATATCTTTAATTCTTCCTCACATCCTGGCATTTTAATACCCTGAATGTTAAGGTCAGAGCGTATTTTACAAGATAATAATTCACATGATATAATAAATAATAGGGGAGAAAGTGGACAGCCTTGACGAATACCCCTCTCTAGCTTGACGTCACCAGTTATCCACCCATTGTGAAGAATGTGATTGTGACTTTTTTTGTTTAAAACATCGACCCATTTTCTTAAACTTGGGCCAAATCCAAAACATTTTAACGAATACATCATAAATTCCTTAGAAATTGAATCATACGCTTTCGTGTAATCAATTCCTAGCATAATCCCTTGTAGCTTATTTGTATCAAGATAAATCATAACATCATCTATGGCTCTTAAAATCTGAGCCGCACTACGTGACTGAATGTAGCCACATTGATCATCATGTACAATATGCTTAATAACATGTTTTATCCTAAGAGCAATTACCTTTGCAGCTATTTTGTAATCTGCATTCGTAAGCGTTAATGGTCTCCAATTTTTTAATTCATTTTTAGCCAAACTCTTTTTAGGTATGAGCACCATTAAACCCTTTCTTTGAGAACACGACATTTCACCTTTAACAAAAGCTGTATTCAATGCATGTACTAAAACTGCCAATTTTCATGAAAAATACCTTGTAAAATGCAGCAGAGATTCCATCTAGTCCAGGACTAGCATCATTCTTCATTGACCTAAGTGCTGTTAAACATTCATTATAACTTATATCCCCCTCACAAAGTTGACTCTGCTCTTCAGTCAATTTAGGTATATGTACATTTTGTAAGAAATCATCTAATAGAACAGGTTTAAAAATTACTTTTTTAGAATACAAGTCATTATAATATCTGTTTATTTCATCTATAATTAGTTCTTGCTTTTTCACTACCTCACCATTTGCCAGCTTTATGGAGTTAATACATTTATTATTTGCTCTGGCCTTTTCTAATGATAAAAAATACTTTGTTTTTTTTTCCCCCTTTTCACACCAGTCAACCTTGGATCTCAATTGAGCACCCTTGGCTTCACATGTGGCTGCTATTTCAAAACAAAGTTTATGATTATTAACCCTTTTTCTCAGATCAACATTTTCTGGATCATTGGCCAATAAATCACTACACTTTTTCAGATTTAGCTTGGCTATTTTCAAATCATTATGTCTTTTACTGGCTAACAATTTACCATAACATATAGAAAAATCTTTTATTTTGGTTTTACAATAGTCCCATAATACTTGGGGATTGAGATTATTGAGATTCTGTTTTTCATGTATGAGAATATCATTCATATCATTAACAACTATGATGATGGAAGATTGTATAATCTTATTCTAAAGATAACACGTATGAGAGAACTAGTGCTAGCTGTTTCCGATTTTGTCTATTGCAGCTGATGATTACATCAATAATCAATCAATTACCCTACGTACAATTTTGCTGATTTTTTCAGAAAACATTTATCATATCTGTAGCTTCAGATATAGTGGTTTAAACAAAATAATTTTTCAATAGCTTTTCTACAAGAAGCACATTATAGTGAGAACGTTTATAATATTATACTGAGGGTACAAGAATTGCACTAGTGAATTGCTCAGCTCCAAACAGATACTATTGCATTTTTGAATAATCTCAGTAAATTAATCGATACGATTGATGATGAGAATTTTAAAATTATAGTTGGTGGTGATATGAACTGTGTGATGACCAATGACATTGATATTATATCTGGTAATAAGCATAGCAAAAAGGTGGTTGAAAAATTTAATAGGTTTGTCAATTTTAATAATCTGAATGACATTTGGCGTAATCATAATGATGATGTTCAAGAATATTCATGGTATCAGAAAAATCCATTTATAGCTAAAAGGCTGGATTATTTATTTGTTTCAAATGGATTAGCTAATAAAACTATGAGTGCAGACATTTACCCATGTGCAAGATCAGATCATAAAACAGTATGTGGAAATATAATTTTTGGATCAACAGATAAGGGAAGGGGAGATTGGAAGTTTAACAACAGCCTTTTAAAAGACAAACACTATATATCACTTATAAATAATTTAATTGAAAATGTCACTCAGGATTTTGAGAATCGTAACCCTCAAACACCGTGGGAAGCATGCCAAAGTGAAATCTAACAAAATACTATTTCATTTTTTCAAAAACGTGCTAAAAAAATGATCTCAAGCTTTTGGAACATGAGTTGAATTTGGCGAAAAAGGTTGGTAAAGGCCCTAAATAATGCAGAATATAAAAATGTTGAAAATAAATTAAATTTGCAATTTGAATTAGCGACAGAAAATAAAGCAAAGGGTGCTCAAATTCGCTCAAAAATTGACTGGGTAGAAAAAGGTGAAAAGAATACAAGTTTTTTTTCTGGGATTGGAAAGTTCTAATGCAAAAATGAAAACAATTGAGCATTTAGAAAAAAGCAATGGAACATTAACATCTAACACAAATGAAGTGCTTGATACCTTATTTGAATATTATCAGAACTTATATGAAGTAAATGATGACATTGAATATACTTTAAATGCTCAAAATGTTTAAAAAAGATGAAAAATGACTCAAGTCCAGGCATAGATGGACTTACATCTGCTTTTTATAAAGTTTTCTGGTCAAGGGTCAACTTGCTTTTAATTAACTCTTTAAACTTTTCATATCAAAAAGGACAATTATCGTGTAGCCAGAGAAAAGGTATCATCACATTGCTTTTAAAGGGTAAAGAACTCCCAAGGAATAAATTGAAAAGTTTTCGCCCAATTTCACTAACATGCGTTGACTATAAAATAGGGGCATCAGTTTTAGCTCAGAGGTTACAAAAGGTAATTAAGAAACTGGTTAATTCAGATCAAAATGCTTATATGAAGGAGCGAGGTATCCATCTTAATCTTCGACTTATTGATGATGTATTAAATCATATTGAGACAGAGAATTAACCAGCAAAGATGGCCGCATTAGATTATTCCCAGGCATTTGATTCGATATCAAAAACATTCATCATTGAAATGCTCAAAAAGTATAATTTTGGTGAAAGCTTTATCAAATGGATTCAAGTTTTTAATAAAAAATACTACATCAGCGGTAACAAATAATGTTTTTTTCAACCAGTGGTTTGAAGTAAAACAAGGTTTGTGTCAAGGCTGTCCATTAAGTGCATTGATCTTCATTTTAGCAACAGAAATGTTCTCAAATAAAATTAGGCAAAATTATAATATAAAAGGAATTACTATAAACAATGAAACTATTGTCAAAATTACAACATATGCAAATGATGCCACTGCATTTCTAAAAGATAGTGCATCACTAGAAGAACTCATGAAAGAGTCTGACAAGTTCTATTTGACCACAGGTTTGAAACTAAATAAAGAAAAATCCCAGGCAATGTGGGTTGGGCAAAATAAAACCTCAATGGAATCACCATGTAGTATACTTGGACACAATGCCAAACTGAAAATCTTAGGAATTATATTTTCTAATACATGTGAAGCTAGCAAAATTGAAATAAACTGGAACCAAAAAATAGATAAAAGGAAATCATTGATAAAATTGTGGTCAAAGAGAAATATTACCCTTATTGGAAAAGTCAACTTAATTAAATCTTTGATAGCATCTCAAATAACAATCTGGACATGGACCATTTATATTTGAATATCAAACAAATTATGAAAATCTCAAAAATAAAACAGAAATAGAGAAACTCCGAGAATTTTACATATATCTAATCAAACAATGGCTCAACAATAGAGACCTCAGAATCACAAAAAGTGTTTCAAAGCATGATGTGTTTTGGAATAATATGAACATACAGTTTAAAAGGTCAAATATTTATTTCAAAAAATGGATGGATCAAGGTATTGTAAAAGTAAAAGATTTTCTAAGTCAAAATGGTTACATAAAAGATTATGATGAAATTATACAACAGATTGTTGGTCAATCACTTGAAATCCTTTTACAATACAACGTAGTTAAAAGTGCACTGATGAATATCGATGTTGATATTCAACAGGAGGAGACACCTTGTAAATATAATACAATGTTTGTTAAAGATATCATCACAAAGCATTTTAGGAATATGCTTTTGGACAAAGAGTTAATGATTCCTAAGGTTGAAGCAAAATGGGATCAAATTTATCAAAATTTAACATGGAAAACTATTTGGTATGAATTTTCAAAAATTAAAGAACCGAGACTTAAATCATTGCAATATAAAATTGTACATAAAATTTACCCAACAAACATATTATTATACAAGATGAAACTCTGAGAATGAGAACTGTAAATATTGTAATACTATGAGAGATACTTATGAACATTTCTTTGTGGAATGTAGAATTGTTAAAGGATTGTGGAAAGTTATACAAGATAAATGCAATGCTAAATTTGGCAAAATAATACATATGTCAACTAGTGATGTACTTTTAGGAATGAAAAACAGTGATATAAATAATTTGGTCTTAGTAGCCAAAAACTGTATCAGTAAATTCAAATATGGAAATTATGTCAATTTAACAGTACTATATGAAAATGAATTGTATGTTAGAAGTTGTACGTGAAATGAAGTGAAATGAATGAATAAAAAAAGCTACTGAAAATTTGAAGACCCTACCAGATGCCAATAAAAAGTTATGGGGAAAAAACTTAACAAGGGGGGGGGGGGGCGGGTCATTTTGATGTTTCTCGTGTACAATGGATGGACATTTTAGTGAATACTTTTTGCCAGGTTATCCCGTCACTCTGGATTTCAAGGTCATTTCTCAAGTGACTAGAAGCTTCGGGTCTTCAATCCGGGTAGTCAGGAGGTAAAATAGTTTGATATTGCACACACGTATCGTTTCAGCTTTATCGGGTTAGACTGATCCTGGTTTATAAGGCTAATACTCTCTTTTGACCTCATCATAAATTATTTCTCCTGCAATGACAAGCTTTGTTTTTCCACAGATACAACATAATAAAGATTTTTACGAGTAATAAAATCTAAGAACAATAAATGACCCCGTTAAAATGAGGAAATATATCATGGGTTTATGTCGATTGTTATTTTCTGATTGATTGTCGTTCTTGAGTTGGTGAATGTTTGTAAATGGGTTTTTGTTTATTTAAATGATCGTGCTGTGCTCCTGTAATAGTACAGAAGTGAGACTTAAAGTGGACACATGCTTAATGTCGTAAGTAATGAGTAGTGGTAACGTAATTATACTGTATTGATTTGGGATTATTGTTATAAATATGTTGATCCTTTAATATGAGCTATAGGGCCTATACACGATTTAATTGCTTAGCATAAGGTTTTTTGTAATCTTGTAGCAAAACATAACAATGAAATAACAGCCATATTATATTGAATTATTGAGAGGGGAGATTATCTATGAGTGGTTTAGCCCTAATGTCTGCAGATGGGGGGATAGGAGGGTCAGTTTTACCGTCTTGATTTTTTTCGATAGTACTTTTTGCTATTTTTTGTACCTCACTTTTTTCACTTGAACCAATGATAAAAAAGTATACACTTTTGGCTTCAACATTGAGGTGATAGGGGATGTAACGGAAAAATTATGCGAGTCAGAAGTTCATGCCAATAAAAATGAAATTCTTTAAACATCGATAGTTACCATGATCCCGATGCTTAAAGAAAATGCAAAGTGATCATTATTGAATTCCAACATTATTGAAGTCAGACTCGTAATACAAATCGCAGAGTATAGGGAACTTATAGTGTTACAGAAAGGGCTGCGGACAGTAGGGTTAAACTAAACCAAAATATGACCAGCAAAAAGAACAATTGGGGCGTTGTGCTCCATCGGTTTGTCTGGTGCTATTAATCAGTCTTAACATACTTTTCCCAACGTTTGAAATTGAATAGTGTATGTATTTATGTAACACTCTGACATCTAAAAGGATTATTAAAGGTCTATTAACATGGAAACAATAGCAAAATAAATTGAGCATGAACTAAAATATATGTTATACTTGCGTCAAATGATTTATGTCATTACTAGTATATTAAAACATGTTGATTTGAGATTTTGTGTATTATGCGTAAATTGAAGTCTTGAATATAAATGATGCCCAAGACAACGTTAAATAAAGAAATATAACGCATCAGCAGTTCGAAGATAATAATCCCACTTTCGCTCGTGAAAAGCAAAAATGTCCCGAAAAAGCTTCGGATTTTGAAGACCTACTGACTTTATTTTCGGATTTGATATGATATGCTGACTCGGCACTTTTTATCATTTTAGAATTATTTATCGCATTTGAAGATCCAAATATGCTTCAAGAAATACACTCCAATTCACGAGAAAATAAAATTGAAGATTCAAAGATATGGACGTTTTTGTTTCTTTTCTTATTTATGCCCATCTTTGTGGAAGCTTAAAATGAGTAAATCATAGATATAAAACACAATTTGGTATTTAGAAAAAAACATGCGGTAAACATTCTTTGACATCAAAATACATCAAATTCTTCTGTAATTTGTTCTATTATTGGAATATTAGAAACAGAAATAACAGAAACGTTGGAATCTTAGAAATATCATCATCATTACTGCATCGATGCATCATATAGAAATAAAATATTGCGTTCAATTTCCCTCTCTATGTACACCATAAGACCACGTGTAGCATGTAGCACTTCCATACGGTATGATTCGATTTCTTGCCATGTTCGCTGTGGCAAATTCTCGTCAATGGCTGCCTTTTATTCTGTTATTCACACTTAGGTAGCAACATAATATAATGAATGGGTTTTATTTTTAAGAATGAAGAAGTCAAGGTGAATTATTTTTCCTTTTTTAGAAGTGCACACTTGGCACTCTATCAATAAGCAGTGTGGCACAAAAGAGGATTGACATTGTTTGACAGTTTGGCCAAGTTTCCATCATTCAAAAAACAATATAAAATGAACATTCTTTAGAATGAAACAATTTATCAATTTTGTTGCTATCTACATTATTGATCTTATCTTACTTACAAATATTCTGCTATATTAAAATTCAATGTTCACATCTGGTCAGTCACCTTCAGTGCAGCGAAGTTAGACTAATTAGAGCCCACTCACTCACATATCAACTCACACTCCTGAGGTAAATGCAACCAATACCAATTGTTATTACAATCCGTCCGCCCGCCCGTCCCTTCCAACTTAACTGTTTTGAAATGTTTGATTGATGACTCCTGTTGGGAAATGATGGTCAGTTAAAGGTCCTGTAGTTGTGGTGTCACATCTGCATTACCTGATCATTTGTGATAGAAAATGGACCAGTAACTTGCTTTCACTATATAAAACGTGTCAGGAAATTTGAAAAATCCATTTCTCGTATTCTGGTATAAAGGTCCAGTTAAATATTAATTTATTTCCTTTAAATAGATGTCACATCAAACAACATCCTGAAATATCTACGTTTACGGATTTGCCCCTACTTAAACACAACCACAAAAATAAAATGAACACGTCAACTGAACTTACAACCAAGAGCTTTTTTTTATCTAACTTCTTTATATAATTAAACTCGTTCACTTTTCATATGACCTTTATGCACCAGGTTGTTGAATAAGTTCACGGATAATGCTCTCATTTCAAAGTTTCTTGATATTTTCCCATAAAATGTTCACACAATGTATAAAAAATACTTTCTGATTGATTCTATGGTAACTTGACTTTTGGGTAGGCGGGGCACTTTTTACCCCACACAATTTACCATTACAGAAATCTATCAATATGTGCAAATGAAGGATTTTTTATTTGTTCTTTTCTAAATTTCAAATATTCTGAGGTAAAATTGATGTTGTTTTCATAAACAATATCTGAAATCATGCTATCCAATGCTGTACCAGTATAGTGGGTCAGAAAATAAACAAAGAGTAATGCTATGGTGAGTTGATTAAAACTTAACCATTCAGTCAAAAAAATTCGAAAGGACAATGCAGCCGATCACACTTCTAATATTGTGCAGGAAATCATCACATATAACTGGCAAAATAGAAGGCAAAGCTGCCCCAAGTTATATACTCTCCAGAGGAGACAATGCTTGATTTTGAATATTACTAAAAGCTTATGGGACAATAGTTGTAATTATTATATACCCAATATGTACTTATAATATTGATTGAGACGTAACTTGACTCTATTTCCAAAACCTCCTACTTTTCTCAGTTTTTCTTCAATTACAATAGGTCAAGAATTGATGATAAATTTTATGAATTTTTGAAAATCGTCATTCTCGTGTAAACCAATGGGAAATGGTGGGTTCCGGGCAAAACCACAATTTTTTTAATGCAACTGTATATTTTACCATCCAGCATTTTTAGAAAAAAATGCTAAACCAAGCTAGATTTCATTGAAGCTATTTATAGTCTCACGCTTACTTTCTTAAGTCCCTCATTTTCTATTTTTTCCTTTACTTTTTCACATGTGAGCAGAAAGTTTTGTTTAAACTTAGTAATATCAACGGGTAAGATAGTAATACTTAGTTGAATGCAAAAATTGACTATGTAACTTTTAAAAAACTAAACAGAATAATATACAAAACTTAGAATTAAAAAAACACAGAAAAATAGAAATTTACTCTCAAAATGTTTGAACACTTAACTGTATCATAATAAAGTATTAATGCTCATATATACACTCCCCTCCAAAGGTTTGGCAACCTTAGCTCCCTAATTGAACTACGTGTTAAAGCGTCTTTATGTTTGAATTTTTATTTACATAACCTTCGAGGAAAATAATAATGGAAATCTATCTTGACTTCATGCCTCCACAATTTCCTAATTTTTTCCTCAATCACAATGTCGAAAAATGTTGATAAATCTGATGAAAATCGGCATTCCCATGCAAACCAATTAGTCCATGGTATGAAATATCTAGGACGTCTAAAAAAGGAGATGGTAGCACACTATAGCGCAGCGATATTTGACCTAACATTAACATACCTACATATGTTCCCTAATAATTTTTATTATAACCATTTAATATACTTTCGGCTTTCAGGGTGAATTATGCCTGCCATCAACAGAGGTCAAAAAATTACCAAAAAATAAAATCCCAATTTTTCACAGTTTGGAGAACACAATGCAACAGCAAATAATACAAAAATATTTTAAATATATGATCTAGGTTTCTAAGCTATACGTTTGAGGTTATTTTTCTTATCAATGCCAAAAACATTATGTAATCAGTGCATAGACGTTTTGTATTGCTTCTCAGGTATTTATAAGATTAATGCTAGAAATTAATCACTTTTATATTAGAATGATGCTTAAATTATGTTAGATTTTCACAAAATGGGTCTCAATACTTTTTGAGATATTGTTTTTTATTCAGCGGTGAACATTAAAAATAAAGGAGAGCCTATTGCTCTTCCTTGACTAATTGGGACTACAGCTGGAAATTATATTTCTCGTAGTTAGATATAGCTCAGTTGCTTATAAAAGAACACCAAGACTTGGTCGAAATCCTGAATAATTGAGAAAAAATAGTTATCATTATCTTCCTAAAATCTGCTTATATCCAGCGGTAATTAAGGTCAAAGAAGAAGCAACAATCAAATAACTTGATGATAGCCAGCAGTAACGTCGAGGAAGAATGTAAGGCGTTCGATTGCATATAGCTCTAATTGATTATTAGACATGCCCCTAGAATATATGAACATTCCAATACCTCTGTAACACTTGCGTAATTACACTAATTAAACATCTACATCCACAGTAAAATTAAAGTATATTTTTACATTACGATAATCCATTTTTTGTTCGTATGCTTAGAATAATGGTCAGAGTCTAAAATTAAGGGTTATAAAATGTATAAAAGTTCGAATCAAAATATTTACGTTTTTGGACCCCTTGTGATGAAAGACATGTTTCGACCCGAAAGCCGGAAGTTTTTGAGCAAATGGTATTTTAGAAAAATCAAGACATATGCACCTCCATAAAATTGCTTCAAATGTTGCTGCGCTATAGTGTGCTACGGATCCTTCATATTCGGAAGTCATACCATGGACTAAATGGGTAATTGTAGGTTTGCTGCAAGTCATATGACAACTATTCATCCATCCGAGTTCTTGCAAAAAACTACAAGATACGCAATGTTGAAGAAGCATTGCATATTATTAGTGATGTCCCGAGAAAAAGTGATGATTCAGACTTCAATATTAACTAGTAGTGGGGGAGTTTACAAATTTATACTGACCAATTTATGTTGCTGACATGCAATTACAAGGGGTTACACAAGGTGTTACGGATTATTTTGTGACACAGCAAAATCAGGTATATTTTCGCTTTTCAATTCGACTTGATGAACTGCCATACCCATACCAGCTGTCTAATATATTAACATTTTATGTCATTTCTGAATAGTTGATTATGATGGCTAGAGCATTCAGAAAATATATTGTGTCATGAGCTTTCTGATGCTCTATAGGATTATATATCAATTAACACACGTACAGTCAAATTTTTCAAAGAAAATCTGAAACTTTTTATTGGTTTTGATCATTTAAGGATTAAAAAAGTTAGGTCTTCAAATTCAAAATTATTTTCAAAAGACTCCTCCGATCGAAATAACACAGGAGGCAAAACATGATTTTCAAAAATGACGTTGAAGCTCTGTAACTTTAGTATTCATAAAGTAAACTAAACACTTAGCGAACAAAAAATCAGACAATTCAATTTGATATACAAAAACAGTATTTCTTATAAAACTAATAGATAGATAAAATCTGAAATCGGATTTGCCCAGAATGCACCATTTCCCATTGTTAACATGGGAATGACGATTTTGGAAATTCAGCATCATCAATTTTCGACCTGTTGTAATTTAGAAAAGTTTGGAGGCAAATAAACAAAAATATAACATTTCAATTAAATGTTATGTGAGTACGAAGAAATTCAAGATAGCAAGTCATATCCTAAACGGGAGTAACGCAATAATAACTTAATAGCGTTTGTACCAAAAATGAGAAGCAATTTGACAGTTATTCCTCAACAATAGATATGCCAACGTATTTTAAAACTTTCCTTAGAGCACTTAAATGTATCTTTTGCTAGTGTCATGAATATTTAAGAGATTGGTTTCATATTATTTGTGTATTTTAGAATTAAAGGCAGTCTGTCAAAATAACCAATAACAATGTAAAATACACTTTAATCCATTTCCAAGCAAAAATATACCTTTCCGTATTTATTCTAACAATATCACCTCCAATAAATTTCGAGAATGGTTTGGATTTTGGATATTTGGGATGAGTGATTAATCAGACATCACTCGGCTCCCATCGAACGCAGTGAAGACCGAGCGTGCGAATATGATATCAGGTACAGACACTATCGAGGTATCATATCAGTAATAGAATACTAGGTAATATAATTTTTTGACATGCTATTTCGAATTTCTCAGTACTTACGGATATCTATTTGATCGTTTTATGTTTTTACAACGTACTATCAATACTCTTAGAGTACTTTGTACTCGGTGAATAAGGTTAATCATTTGCCGATATAATACATGTCAAAAAAGGCTCATTTTTAGGACACCCAAAAAATTATATGTATGAATGTTGTATAATCAAGTGACTCAAAATTCTTGAGTGTCAGAGAATTCTTCAAGTGACTCAAAATTCTTGAGTGTCGGTGAATTCTTCAAGTGGCTCCAAATTCTTGAGTGTCTGTGAATTCACCGATGATCATTGTTTACTAAAGTAACATTACAGATTTCGCAATGAATTTTGTTTGATCTCCATTTTTCTGTACAATTGGAAGCCCAAAAATTAGATTGTCGAGTGCGTCTTGTTCCATCGAAGTAATGAAGTGAACCTATAATATAAATGATACTGATTATTAAATCAATTTTCATTGGCAAGATTTCAAGATTTTTTGCAAAAAGTCATTTTAAGCCAAAGTTACAATTTAACGTATTTTTCAGTTTTTCTCATTTTCAGGCCAATTATACGAGAATAATATGCATAATTCACATAAAAATAATCGGGAGACAGTATCCCGTGATTCCCAGTTGCTAGATTGCCCCTACATAGCTTGTGTAAGATGGAGCGATCTGATTTGTAAACTGGCTCCAAGTTGGAGCCAGTTTTGAAAAATGAGCGGTGCGTTTTTATTTAACGGAAATGCAATGCATAACCTGTTCTGATTTAGTAAACGTGATCTAATTCATCGATATGTTTTACTTAGAAATGAATTTTCTCTCATAGTTTTGGCTTGAAATGACTTTTTGTAAAAAATCTTGAAATAAGTTACAATTTTACGTATTTTTCAGTTATTTTCATGCAAATTATACGAGAATAAGATGCATAATGCACATAGAAATGATCGTGAGACAGTATCCCATGATTCCCAGTTGCTAGATTGTCCCTACATAGCTTGTGTAAGATGGAGCGACCTTATTTGTAAACTGACTCCAAGTTGGAGCCAGTTTTGAAAGATGAGCGGTGCGTTTTTATAAAACGGAAATGCAATGCATAACCTGTTCTGATTTAGTGAACATGATCTAATCCATCGATATTTTTACTTAGACTTCAATTTTCTCTTATAGTTTTGACTTGAAATGACTTTTTGCAAAAAATCTTAAATTATGTTATAATTTTACATATTTTTCAGTTGTTCCTTATTTTCATGCAGATTATACGAGAATAAGATGCATAATCCACATCAAAATGATCGGGAGACAGTATCTCGTGATTCCCAGTGGCTAGATTGTCCGTTAATAGCTTGTGTTTAATGGTGCGAGCTGATTTGAAAACTGGCTCCAAATTGGAGCCAGTTTGAAAAATGAGCGGTGCGTTTTTATTAAACAGAAATACAATGCATAATATTTTTGGAATTGATGAACGTGATCAAATTCATCGATATCCATGCTTAGAATTCAATTTACCCGTATAGTTTTGCAAAAATATGACAATATATGTATAAACTATATTCAAAAGCCATCTTCTGCAGTACGTCAGTAAGTAAGAAGCCAGTTTTAAAAGCCGGCTTCTTGGTGACTCCAGAAGCCGGCTTCTGTTGTCCTTCAGAAGCCGGTTTTTAAAAGCCGGCTTCTTGTTGACTGTAGAAGCCGGCTTCTGTAGTACGTAATAAGCCAGTTTGTAAAAGCCGGCTTCTTGATGACTCCAGAAGCCGGCTTCTGTTGTCCTTCAGAAGCCGGCTTTTAAAAGCCGGCTTCTTGGTGACTCCAGAAGCCGGCTTCTGTAGTACGTAAGAAGCCAGTTTGTAAAAGCGGTTTTTGCCTTCGAGTACTTCTGGTTTATTTGGCGTCCAAATTGACAATATATTGTGATTGTGATATTCAAAGTGTTTAATTACCACTCGTTCTGCAACTGCTTTGTAGACTTCAAATGTTGCTCCTTTTTGCCTGGTCGAGAGAACAGCTACAGCTTCCTCTGCCCAAATCTCAATCAACTCATCATAGGTTTTACCTTAAACATCAAGACACAATACGTTCATTCCATATATAGGGGTATATTAATAGAGTTTTATTTTATACCTTGGAGATATATATCACTTTTTGAAATCATAAAAGGTAACTTAGATGTCATTAGCTAATATTTGTGCTTAGTAAATATTATTCGCTTATTTGTCGAGTATTTTACAATATAAACGTATCATATTTACACATAAAATATTTTTAAAGGACAAACCGACAAAAAATTGCAATGTGTCATTGCAATGACGGATGAAAAGGAACGTCGTCTTAAGTCTATGACATTTTGTTTATATGAATGCCGAAACGGTCCACTGAACACTGGGGAGTTCCTCATGAGTCTCTACATAACATTGTTCCCATATACCCTAGTGTATTGCCAAATACATCATTACAGGTTTATTTTATACATAAAAGATAGGAATTACCTTTGAAAATCATACAACGTATCTTAAATCGAATTAGCAAAACTTTGCGTTCACTAAATATTATTTGCTCATTTGTTTCACTAATCACAAAACAAGTCGTATATACACATGATATACATGTATGCAGAAACTTCTGAAATGTCAGAACAACAAAACATCGAATATGTCATCGCAATGAGAGATGAAAATGAAGTTGTCTTAGTCTATGACATTTTATTTATTTACATTTCGAAAAGGTTTACTGAACATCGGGTATAGGCTTTAATAAACGTCAAGAGTTCCATTATTGGGTAAGTCCCATGTACATGTGTGGCAATGACTCTAAAACTTTACGCAATGTATATTTAAATATGTGCACATAATAACGGCAACGTCTGATGACATCTGCGTTATTTTTCAATATACTTTGCTACACAGCTACACGCTTCTTTTTCTTTCTCGATAAAAAAATTGTATTTGAGCTGGTCTAAGCATGAACCTCCATCCCCGAGATAGAAGACCATGGTTTATGCCATATTTCGCAACAATGGGTAAACTCTTAGCAACATATCTGAATTCATATAGAAATAAGTCTGGTGTGAATTTTGACCAGCCTTGTTTCATGTTTTAAGCATGATTAAATACGAACTTAAATTCTATAAATTATCCTAGATCGTACATTTGCCTTGGCAAATAATACAAGTGGTGTATTGAACATGATTGCTAGGATTTTTAAGGATTATAACGGAGATATTCTCTTTCTGGTGTACACATGAAGTATGGCGAATCATGATATCAAGTTGATCCCCTACTTTTAGTATATCAGCGTTTATTGCAAATTTATCAATTTATTTCGCACGTTATGTAACGAGCCTTAATACAACGTGAAGAAAACTCATATAAAGATCAAATAAAGCAATATAACAGGCCAAACTAAGGTAAGTGCGCATCATATCGAATGTCCTCTTTGTAAAGTTCAATAATATATTCACCAATTCCATTATGCTGTGACAAAAACTTGTCAAATGTTGTAACGTACTTTAGAATCCTTATCTTTTGAATCGAAAAATGAAACTTTTATTACCTATACCTTTTGTTATGGATGTAATCGTCTTGAGGCTTTGCTCGCATTTTGATAAATCAATTTCCGATAAAACATCACTTTGATTTTAAAAGTTAAGTGATTCGTGTATTCTCTAGCAATTGAATTGTTTAAAGTGATATTTTAGAAAAAAAATAGCGACATAGATTCCGATCTGGCCCTTAGTACGTGTCCATAAATAGTTTGGATGTATATGTGTTGACGTTTGAGAAAAGAAACACTTGACACGAATGTCCCCTTATATGTGGTTTGAACGAATAATGGGTTCAGATGCCATACTTATACTTTAACATTTTTTTGTAAGCAATAACGGCTTCCTTTTCAATATAAAATACAGTACTAAACACTGTTTTTGTAAACATGACTTGTCTAACACGTTTGAGAAATAATGATCTAAAGTTAAAAAATCGTACATCTGTTAATATTTAATATTTAGCACTCTAGAGTTAACTCAACTATTCAACCTAAGGCTACTCTATATTTACTGTAAGTAAACCAAACAAAGGTATGATGAGTGAACCAGTCATTTAACAGTAACACAAATTAAATCAATCACAGCAAACTAGTTCTTACCCGTTCTTGCCTTAGTCTAGAAGGTCATCATGACCTTATAACAGAACGGTATGGTCGCCATCGAATTTTGAATTGATTCAAAATTCTAAATCACATTCCCCGTCTGGGAAAGTCCATGAAGTCCGTTAACAGACCGTCGAACGTTGTAGCTACGTTCTTTCCGTTTGCACACAGTGTAAAACCAGTTTTGAAGAACGCAGTGACAACTTGCTTGGTGTGATAGCTATTTTGCTAACTCGTTGATGAATACGTTCTTAATCAGTTTTAACTCGCTTGCAATTAGTTCTACCTCGTTCTCAATACGTCCTCAGACAGACAGTTCAACTCGTTGTAAAAACGTCCCTAATAGGATTGACAAACGACGGTTCCGTTCGTAGTACGTCCAGCTCGTCGTTGGTAGGTTGTTACTCGTTCTACTAGAGATTTTACATTTTGGCATGCCATCTCCTGATACCTTGGTGAACTAAGTCATGTGATCATTTATATCCAATCAGAATGCATTTCAGTGATCCAAAGCTAAACCAAGGTGTAGGAAGGGTTTATGCACTTTTCTAATTGGCCATGGTTGACATGCATGTTTGCAAACTTGGTACTTGCATCAAGAGCTCTGACTGGCATCCTAACAAAATAAATTCATACTACACTAATGCCTGGGTCACATTTGCTCCGTTTTTTCAATATTGTATTCAATTTTGAACAAAATACTCAATCGGCATGGCGCCGTAGTGAAAAAACGGAACAATCTGCATTACTTGTACATAGTGTTTACCAATAGCCCATTTTCAGCATAGCAATTTCTAAGAAGGGTTTCCAAAATGCTCCATCGTGGAATACCTTGACCCTCTATTCTTACATGCATGATAGATACAGACATGTTTATAGATGCGATGTGTACCAGAATGAAAGCTCTGGCTTCTTCCTAATTTTGCGGGAGGGGGCAAAGTACTTTCTTGATCATTAAAAATAAATGCCATTGTCACAGGAACTCTGCATTTTATGTAAATCCATTGAATATTTATCTGCATGCTCAAAGTTAAGTTAAGAAGATCAGATTCTTTATAACTTGATCCAAATCTATTTGATATTCAAAATCTAAGTAAACCTCTCTAGTTGAAGAACCAACTTTCTATCATATTACTCAGATTGGATTAATCAATATTCTCATACTCTCTCTAGTTTGTATGAATGAATGACCCTAAACATCATGTGAAAGACTTCTCAGAAAATGTGCCCAATATATTACTCTAAATCATACATGTCATAGGAGCTTTGAAATTTTGAAAAGTTGTCTGAAACAAAAATTGTGATCATAAAAAGAGAATGGACTCATTTTTTCTATTTTTAGGAATGAATTCAAATTTTCAAAAGCTTCTATAATTTCAAATAATATATTTGGCACGCTTTCTCAAAAATGCAATAGATTCTGTCTGGTGACCTTTCTAAAAGTCCAACTTTTAACTGTTTTGAGTCACATTTTCTGAGTCACACTCCTCTGTGTATACTTTCTCCAGTATGTATGAATCGAAACTAGGTTAATTTCCCATATATGTGCCTAAACCAATATTTTATTGTTTTATTTACTTTCTGTGTATGTGTGTATGGACTACTATTTATATTTTTCCAGTGTATATATGAAACAATAAATTTTAACTGTGTGTATTGACAAATATCATGTACTTTCTCCAGTGTGTATGAGCAAATATTATGTACTTTCACTAGTTATTTAACCAATACTCTGTACGTTCATACACACTGGAGAAAGAACATAGTATTTGTTCATACAAAATGTGTGTTCATAAACAATGGAGTACATGATATTTGTTCATACATACTGGAGAAAGTATATACACAGGCGTGTTGGTTCATATACATGTCCATACTGGAGAAAGAGCGTAATGTCTCTTCATACACATTATAGATATTGTAGAACATTAAATTCGTTCTATGGTTTAGGTACATTTTATTCGTTCTGACACATTGATTAATTAACAACGTTAGAATGAACAACGTTTTGGTTCATGCACAATGGAGAAAGTACAAATCATTTGCTTATGCATGTTGGAGAATGGACACAAAATATTTATTCATACATGCAGGAGAAAGTACAAAAAATGTGTTCATTGAAAGTGGAGAACCCAATTATATATTTTCTCCAGTTTGTATGAACAAATTCATCAATGTGTTTCATGCAACACATTTTAATTTGTAATTTAAGGTGCTATGTAAGTTAACAGAAATGACAAAACACAAAATGTCAAAACCATGCTGGATTCTGAAATTTTTTTGAACCAAGATAACAGAGTTCTGTTGGACCTCCAGTCAGTTTAACCAGTTCAACATATTTACATGACAGGGAACACAAGGAAAATGGTCAGAATTACCATAAACATGATGAAATAACCTTTTCAGCCCTCTGAAAATGTGACCGAAAAATAACTAAAAGTAGGTGCTCAGGAAAGGTCAATGAACAGAATCTCTTGATCTTTTCAGAAAATGTGTCTAATATATTGCTCTAAATGATACAATCTTTGAAATTTTAAAAAATTGTCTGAAACAATAATTGCTGTAGTTAACTCTCTTAGTGCCGGTGCGACTTTTTGTTCGTTTGACGTCTCAGTGCCGGTGCGACTTTTAGGTCGTTTTTGAAGGAAAATTGTGTAAAACTCATATATGTTCGTATTTCCAAATCAGAAGTGATTGAAAACACAATAAAACTATCTGATTACATACTTCAGTACTATACCTTATGTAAATGCTTCATATTGAGCCAATGGAATAGTGATAAGAGGAGAAATTAGAGTGAAACTCGACATATTCCTCCACGTCTTGGAAATATTTTCAATATGGCGCCATTGGGGAAATCCCTGGGGAAATCCATTTGACATGTCATTTTGAAACGTATGATAATTGATTAATAATTGATAAAAACTTCAATAATGCTTGCAAACGAAAAATTTAACGATAATTTATAATCTTATTTGAAGTATTACTCAATTCTAAATGCATATTATTACAAAATGATATATATAAAGAAGTGTAACTAAAAAATATATATCTTGAGAATGATCGGTTCATAGATTTAACCTACTTTTCAAATGAAGATCATCCCCCGATCTTCATGTATGTTTAGCAGATTTTATGACTTATGAATGCATTCTGTATGCTATCAATAATACAAAGTAATCTGATTTGGAGCTATATTCATCAAGTACCTCGCGTGTGTCATTGCTGAAGCAGATTGGAAGTTTTCGTTTCACTTTCATTTTACAGCATACACTGCCACAAATCAGTCGTTTTTTGTTTTTGACAAAAACATGTGAGATTTTGATTTTGGAGTAAAAAAGACTTAAATTCAGACCTATCAAGCAAATACCTTGATGAAAATGTTGAAGAGGATGTCATGGATTCGATTTATTCAGAAATGATCACATCCAATGTTGTCAGTTCACCGGAAAAGGAGGTTTCCTGTACAATGAATTTTTTTACTGAATTTTCCCCAGTTGTTTATATTGATTCAGTACATGTCCATGTGAAATTGGGCCTTGTGGTGTATCCTATCTTTGATAGGTAAGCATGATATCTATATTCCTTGTAAAAACTGAAATCGTAACGACTATCCAAGTAGTTCATTGTTTATGTACTTTTACTCTCAGCAGACTACATGTACATAATCTTAGTGTACCAGAAGTACTGCATTATTTCAATGACTTACAATGACAGAGCACTGTAATACCAATGGTTGCGGAATATCAGATAGAAATTCTTTTGATCACCACGGTAAGGTATTCTGTACTCATTCATTTATTATTGAATGCATTTGATTCTTTTCTAGGCATTCTAGGAAAATACGTATGTTGCGGCAAAGTAGCAAAATGTTGGTTTGTCAGCAAAGAAAGTAGGGGAAGGATGAGTGGACCGATGCTAACATACCCGAGAAAGCTTTCGTTGGACTCCTGTTGTATATCTGGTGTCATCAGAAAGACATACTGGATGCTTATCCCGTTCCCGGACTATAGTCCTGCACTGAGCGCATTCATTTGCCTGTACGATTACAACTTGGGAGAATTATCTACGCCCCTTACACTTAAGATACCTACCTCAATGCATTATAGAACTCAAGATGTAACTTCTAATATATTGGAACCGCCGATTGTCTGGGTATATCGGCAGAACGGGAACATTTCTCTTTTTCATCGAGAGAGATTCCATCACTTTTCAAAATGGCGGTTGGATTTAAAAGGGAATCCCCCGCTTGGCTGTCCCGGATGTAGCCCGGAAGTACCAATATGGAGGAATTTGACGGTTGAAATAAGTTAAATGTTACACGCAAATATTGCGATCAAAAACGAAAATGTCTTCGTTCTGCCGATAAACCCAGACAATTGTGGATTCAACTACACGAAAAGAATGCTAAATTACCAAGGAATCTATTGAAGTAGGTATCTGAAGTGTAAGATGAGTAAAAAATTCTCCCATGTTGTAATCGCACAGGCAAAAGATTGAGATGTTCACAGGACCATAGTCCGGGAACGGGATAACTGGATGCTAGTCCATAGATACCATGAACATTGGAAAGTAATGACCAGAAATAGATAAAGGAGGTACATATGTATGACTTGTTTTAACTTCCCAAATAACGAAATCAAGAAGAATATATTTTTTCGCAGTTTTGAAATTTTGTGTCTATTTATTTTCACTAACTTTCAGTTTTCTGAATTTCATGGCTTGTACTTTTTGTAGATTTGGGAACAAATTTTTCCAGTTTTTTTTAATTTCTTTGATTAAAATCTTTTAGAACCCAACTTAAAATTAAGAAAACAGTACCATTCTACCTTTTTTCACCAAGCACTAGACTAAAATTTATATTGTGCAAAATTGAACTATTGGGATTTTGCGGCTACTGTATTCTCTCCAATGAGAGCATACTGTACTTCCCAAGATGAATCAGTTGAAATTGAATCAGTTGAAGGGATAGGTAGAAAAAATATCGCCAATAATCTTTTTACAAGATGTTATCACTGAGCTCCCATATATCTTTCTCTGAATTAGATTAATCATATACCATATTCAATAATAATCAAAACTATAATGCATTAAACTTTGTGTTTTCTTGAGATCATGAAAGTCGCATGTACTTTATTGATAATATGTGTTCATTTAATAGAATACAGTATTACATTTTGTGAATCTTCAAAAAATCATGAAAAGTGCAAAATATAATTGAACAGGAAATTTACAGAGAATACAGTATATCATGCTAGATTCCCGGGGCTAGATATTGTAATACAGTACATGTATTTTTTCCATGCAGATACTGTGCAAAGTATGAAGCAGCAAATACAGTATAATAACAATTATCATAAACATAGCCATAATTTTATTTGACAAAAAAATAAATGTCCAATGCACGAGATAAAGTTTGGTCGGAATATCAATTTCCTAAATCATTTCAGATAGCAAAATATATACAGTAAAACCTGTCTAATCCGAATGCCAGTAGGGCTGGCTAAAAGCTTTGAGATTTTGAGTTGGTTTCATCTGCAAGATTCTTGCTTTTGAAGAAATATAAATGCATAAAATCATTCTGAATTAATATTAATACTTTTATTGACAACATAGCTTTGTTCCAAAGTCATGCCAGAGAAACCAACTAAGATTGAGATCATTTGTTGTTTTTTCAAAAGTTTTGATAGCATAAGAAATCAGTGTTAAATTGAAAATACGTGAGCAGTTTTGCAAGAAATATGTGATATTTTGTGAAAAGTGTTTGTTTAGACAAGCTATTTTTCAAATATGAGTGTTCGCATTAGAGGTGTTCAGATTTCAAGTTTTTTTTAACATAGGAATCAATGGGAGGAAAAAATTTGGACATCAAAAAATGTTTGGATTAGCCAGGTGTTCGGATGTACGGGTTTCACTGTATTCATTTTTAGTCCCCTCAAAAAATCAGAAATCTGTTCTTGTTGAAAAAGGTTTTGTTTTGTTTTGTCAATATCTAACAAATAACTTGAACTATTTTTATTACGTATTCAAGAAATGGAGTTCAGATTCAAAGGATAAAGTGAGCTCATACAGAAAGCAGAAATTCACAGGACATCCATTTCAAAACTTTTATTGTTCACAGTGACGTCAATAATGACATGAATGCGAGCAGTTCATTTTATTATTAAAGTTACTGAACATAGGATCCAAAAGTAACCACAGCAAGTTAAAATTTTATACAGTTGCCTGTCCTGCCTTATACTCATAGCTGACTATACTTGAAAGGAATATTTATTCATGTTTCAATTTTGTTTTCCAGAGATACATAGCTCAGTTATAACTGTCATGGGAGCAGTGCAGTAGAAAACATCAACCAGAAATGATACACACAAATATTAAAAGAACAAAGTAGAAGTCGATCTAGCAGATTATATTACCACAATTTATGACTGCAGGTATGGCTATTTATGTAAAATCTCTAGTAATATTTTATTATGAATGGCCCCATGTTTAATCATCCAAATATTATTTGTCATATTTTGAAAAAGTTGACTTTTTATGAAAACATTAAATTAAGATAAAAAGTGTCAATTGTATCACATTTTATAATAACAACAGGTAATAATACTTTTACAAATCGCCCTATGAGAATAAAAATGTCCCAACTCACATTTTTGTGAAATGGAGAAATCAATTTTTGAAAGTTTAGGCAGTTTTTCGTATCACTAACATTGAAAGATAAAAGCTGAACTATGTCCGTTTTGCTATGTATTTTCAATGGACACAAATTTCTCTAATCATTTTTTTTTTCAAAAATAAATTCAATTCTTGGTTTAAAATTGTATTATAATAATTCTTAGTCACATGGTGTAATTCAAACGATTTGATTGGTTAAAGTGAAACATAGAACAAAGTTAAATTGTATATTTGAATTTTTTATGGAGTTCCAGTATGTTATAATACATGGGTTTAATAATCTTTTTTAATATTTGATCCAAAATCATATTTATACCCAAAGAAACTTGAGGCATATCTGGCACGAAGAAGGCATTCTTCCGATGTGTAGTTAATATTACAACATATACCTATTTTCACAAACATGAATGGCAACACATAATATTGATGCTCAACATAGCATCTTTACAAATCAACAATTAAACTGGTGCATTGTTCTTTGTATTGGAAGATGCTTCCCAAGATATCATTTAGGGGTGAACTCCAGTAATCAAAATACAGAAAGGTAAACATGTTTCATTTACAGGGTGGACCACTGATTATATAATTTTACTTCTGTAAACATCCTTTTTATTGTTTTATATCTTCTGAAAAGAAAAAACAAATACAAACTCATCAAAGAGTAAGTATTAATTGCTGATTCAATCATTCTTGATTATATAATTTTACTTCTGCACACATCCTTTTTATTGTTTTATATCTTCTGAAAATAAAATACAAACTCATAAAAGAGTAAGTATTAATTGCTGATTCAATCATTCTTGATTTAGCATAGACTAGGCTAAATAATTCAGAATAGGAAATTGAAATTTTTTGAAATTCTATATATATATATTTTTTTACCTGATGTTTTTTACCTGAGATTTAATATGGTTACCATGGTAACAGATATGTTAAGTGGACTAAAGTTTCTTATGAACTTTCAAGATAATGTCATCATGATGACCCATAGCAAATGTCACAACAACTCATTATCAACTGAATGAAATATCTGTATTTCAGCAATACAGTTTCAAAAAAATCTTTACAAAATGTTATACTTTATAATATTTAAATGATAATGTGTCACAAAGACTTCAATATTTGAAATCTTATCATCACATTAAGACATTATATATAAACATCTGGATACAACCCTACACTGTATGCTTTATTTAATTTAGAATGTTTTATTCTGAATAAGAAATAATTCTGACATGCAACAACTATAAAAATGACATGTAATGTGCTGATATTGCTAATACAAAACCATTGTCTTTGAACAGAGATATTTGAATATTTTCTTGTTATTAAAGATACCAAGGTGAATATGGTTACTATGGCAACCCACAGCGCCATCACTTGGTGTTATACATGTATCTTCAAGCCTTTGTTATTTTCATGACCCATGATAAGTTTCATTGCATTTGGTTCAGGATTAAGTCTTATATCCAGGTTCTCATAATGGAAGTGCAAAATATGTCAAAAACATGTTCGATTTAAAGACAATGCGGCACTGAGACGTCTGTTTTGAAACCTATTAAGGCATCAATCAATCATATCCTAATATCAGCACATCAAGTTTGGATACACTATCTAGACTTGATAAATGTGTTTTTTGAGTAAGAGACGATTCCTGTGTTCCAAAACCGAAATTAAGATGGAATGCGCTGGTACCAGTAATAAGAAATATTGTCTTCAAATTGGAAAATTTCACGATTTTCATGTTTTATAAGATTTCAGGATTAATATGGTTACCATGGTAACCAGCACAGCCATTGACATAATGTTGTACATGCATTTTCAAGCCAGTGTTATTATGATACACCATGTCAAGTTTCATTGCATTTGGTTCTAAACTAAGTCTAAAATTCAGGTTTGAATGATGGAAGTGCAAAATATGTCAAAAAGCTGTCTGATTCAAAATTAATGTGGCACTGAGATATATGTTTTGAAATTTATTGCGGCACTAAGAGAGTTAAAAGGAAAAAAGATCGATTTTAAATTCTTTTTTTTTTCATTTTTTTCTTTTTCTGAGAATGATATGAATTTTTTAAAATTGTATCATTTAGAGTAATATATTGGGCACATTTTCTGAAAAAGTCAAAAGATTCTCTTCAGTGACCTTTCCTGGGCACCTACTCTTAGCTATTTTCAGTCACATTTTCAGAGGGCTGAAAAGGTTATTTAATATTTCATCATGTTTATGGTCATTCTGACCATTTTCCTTGTGTTCCCAGTCATGTAAATGATATGTGGAACTAATTAAACTAAGTGGAGGTCCAAACAGAACCCTGTTATCTTGATTCAAAAAACTCAAAATCCAGCATGGTTTTGACATTTTTTGTTTTGTCATTTCCTGTTAACTTCCATAGCACCTTAATTTGTATTTCCAAGTACGATTTTTTAGAATTGTGCCTGTTTGTGAAATTTAGTCAATAAACTAACCATAAATGTCTTGGATAATAGAAAAATCAATAGTGATTTTTTGGGCATTTTGGTAAAGCCTTTGGTTTGTAATGGGAAGATTGTCTTTATCACTAGAACTGTTCTGCATGGGGTCTTTTGCACAATTGATAAATTATATACTATACTAATACATTACTATATAAATTTGCAATGTCTAGGTTTTATTCAAGTAACTGACTCCACTGAGTGTGTATTCAAATGTTGTGCTTATAAAATGTATCGACTCCTATACTACCTTTTGAATGAAAATAAACTCTTCCAAAAGTGATAGGACCTTAGTGCACCCATGCCATGGTAAGGACCTTAGGTTGGCATGCCAAAATGTAAAATCTCTAATTGTAGAACGTGACGACCAAGAGAACATTTTGAGCATGTTCTAAGTTCTAGAGGACCTACTCGTTCGAGTACGTTCGATGAAGTTTGTAAATAGACCCCAAACGGTTCTAAGTACGTCCAGTCCGTCTCGTACACAATTGAAGCCCGATTTCGAGAACGTAGTGAGAACTAGTTTGGTGTGATAGAAGAGGTACCCTACTAGGGTTACCCTACTATCACACCAAGGTATTGTCATTATGTTCTCGAAAACGGGCTTAAACTGTGCACGAACGGATTTGACGTACTAAGAACCCACAGAACTGTTTGGGATCTGTTAACAAACTTCATGAAACTACTCGAACGTGTAGGTCCTCCAGAACTTAGAGCATGCTCAAAATGTTCTAGTGATCGCCACTTTCCGCAATCAGAACAAGAGACAACGTACTTAAGACGACCTGTACGCACTGGGGACACACTACGAACGTAGGTGTCGTACCTTAAGGTTCAGCTGGAAAGTAACATTTTGGTAAAAAAATGCTATACCTGCACATGTTATTTTCTGGTACAAAATTAAGTATGAAGTCATGTGTGTATTTCCTTGCTTTTTTCAGGAAAGTATCATTACACTGTTTACTTTTAGAATATCTGGAAACGGGTCAATGGAAGCGTCTGTGTTGTCTGGAAACTTTGAAAGAAAATTTGGAAAAATAGAAAGTGTGAAATATCAGAATTTCCTGGAGTTCCCATTGAACCCCTACCAGATATTCTAAAAGAAGACAATGTAATGATACTTTCCTGAAAAAAGCAAGGAAATTGACACATGCCTTCATACTTTATTTTGTACCAGAAAATAACATGTGCAGGTATAGCAATTTTTTACCAAAATGTTACTTTCCAGCTGTACCTTAATCCTACTAGGGGCGTATTACGATATTGTGTAGTCAGGCGTAAATTGCAGTCGTGAGTACCCCAATCTAGTCAGTTTGTAGCTTGTTATTTCTGTTCGTAGACAGACCCAACTCGACCGAATAACGTCCTTCCCGTTTATAAAGGTTCACAGTATTTTAGAACGAGTTCAACCGTATGGAAATTTGGTGGATAATTCAGTAGCATATTAGGACGTATTGAGAGCGAGGTTCAACTAATTGTCAACTGGTCTAAACTGATTAAGGACGTAATTGAACTGCTTGGATACGTTGTGTAGACGAGACGAACGCACAATTTAGCCCGATCTAAACTTGATGTACTGCAGACACAAAAAAGACGAGATGAACGTATTAAAAACTGCTTATGAACGAACTAAAAAATAGCTATTACGCCAGAACCAGTTGACACTGCATTCTTCAAAATGTTGCCACATCGGTTATAAACTGTGTGCGAACTGAATGAACTTAGCTACAACATTCTACGATCTGTTTACGAACTTCATGGACTTTCTCGGACGGGGAATGTGATTTACCCTACTATCACACCAAACTAGTTCTCACTACGTTCTCGAAAACGGGCTTCAACTGTGTACGAACGGACTGGACCTACTAGAACCGTTTGGGATCTATTTACAAACTTCATCGAACGTACTCGAACGGGTAGGTCCTCTAGAACTGAGACAATGCTCAAAATGTTCTCGTGGTCGTCACGTTCTGCAATTAGAACGAGTGACAACGTACTTACGACGAGCTGGACGTACTACGAACGGAACCATCGTACTTCAATCTTACTAAGGACGTTTTTACAACGAGTTGAACTGTCTGGGGACGTGTTGAAAACGAGTTAGAACTAATTGCAAACGGGTTTAAACTGATTAAGAACGTATTTAACACTGCTTATGAACGAGTTAGCAAAAATATAGCTTTCACACCAAACAAGTTGCCACTGCGTTCTTCAAAACTGGTTTTAAACTGTGTGTGGACGGAATGGACGTAGCTGCAACTTTCTAAGGTCTATTTACGAACTTTATGAACGTTCTCAGACGTGAATACGATTTTAGAATTTTGAATCGATTCAAAATTCGATGGCGACCATGCCGTTCTGTTATCAGGTCATGTTGACCTTCTAAACTAAGGGACGCGTTCTACGACGTTGCACACCGACGTGGTGCGACCTGAACGAACTGCAAACGAGATGGACGTATTGAAGACTATTTAAGAACGAAGAAGCTAATTATTTCAGACACATTTCCCGACCACAGCCAGATTGAGCCCGTTTTACGACGTTTTCGTTGGACTGGCAAGAACGGGTAAGAACTAGTTTGGTGTGATAGGGGGGTTAGAATTTAGAATCGATTCAAAATTCGATGGCGACCATACCGTTCTATAATCAGGTCATGATGACCTTCTTGACTAAGGGACGCGTTATACAACGTTGCACACCGACGTGGTGTGACTTGAATGAACTGCGAATGAGACGGTCGTATTGGAGACTGTTCATGAACGAAGTAGCTAATTATTTCAGACATATTTCCCGACCACAGCCAGATTGAGCCCGTTTTACGACGTTTTCGTTGGTCTGGCAAGAACGGGTAAGAACTAGTTTGGTGTGATAGGGGGGTTAGAATTTTGAATCGATTCAAAATTCGACGGCGACCATACCGTTCTGTAATCAGGTCATGATGACCTTCTTGACTAAGGGACGCGTTATACAACGTTGCACACCGACGTGGTGTGACTTGAATGAACTGCGAATGAGACGGTCGTATTGGAGACTGTTCATGAACGAAGTAGCTAATTATTTTAGACATATTTCCCGACCACAACCAGATTGAGCCCGTTTTACGACGTTTTCGTGGGACTGACAAGAACGGGTAAGAACTAGTTTGGTGTGATAGGGGGGTTACATGCAGTGCAATGAAGCCGAATCAATTACACCCACTCATTTCTCAACACACTTACCTCTTAGTGGATACAAAGGAAATCATGAACCATTTACCTATCATAATAGAAGATGTTTGGTCTAAAGGGATATTCCTTACCAGGCGATTTCTCTCCATATATGGTATACTTTTCACATTCAGCAAAACACGCGAACATGTTTTAATATGGTCAGTATTGATCATTTAAATTGAGTGTTAGTTTTCAGTAAAATGCCATGTATTTATATTAAAGTTCATACAGGAAGTGATTAAATCGACTCTCAATTAAGGAAAGTAGCATCTAAGCATTTCTATACAAGTACCTTACCTTACCTCCCGTGCAAAAATATTTTCAGGGCTTGTCAACTTGGAAAAAAGAAGAGATTTAGAAGGATTAAATAAAAATAGAAATAATATTCAGCTAGATTTGTAACTCTGAATAGCTAATAACCCAGTGCTATATGCAAAGTTGAGAGTGGATGACATATATTCCTATGTGAAATCTTAAAATATGACAACCTACTAGAATTGGGCAGGACGTTCTTGACTGCTCAATATTGACCATGTCAAAATGTTTTTCCTCGTTTTGTTAAACAAGAACAGTATAGTATATGCTATGGTTATAGCAACCATATAAGGGCGAGATGGTTGACAATGAATATCATTTCAATTTAGAGAAACCATATGGGGGTCATATGGTGTTTAAGGAGAATTAATAGGTTCTGATCAAGGCCAATGGCTATCATTTATTCTAAAATCCAATAATCATAATTCTCATCCGAAATAGTATACCAGCTTTCAATTATGTGTATGCTTTTTGAATTTCGCCAATATTTAGAATAGGTCCTAGTTACACATACGTACTGTAAAATAATATACCATATATAGCATACCTTTATAATCAACATAACCGGTTACCCACATAATGGTACTACCATCCGCTGGCAAATTACGAGGCGAAGGCGATGTCAGTTTATCGTCAGTGATTTTCAGAACAGCTTTTGCAAAATCCTCGTATGGCTTCAGCGCTGACACTTTTACGTCATACTCTGCAGGAAGTAATCCAACTATTGCATCGACATACGCAGGATTTGAGCTTTTGACGACTGCAATCAATAATGCATACTTGTAAATATATATATATATAATGCATATTTATCGTTTTTAGAAAAATCTTTTCCCAAATGTTTTTGAAATAAATGGCACTAATATTATAATTCCATCTTGGGATATGATTGTTGTGTAGTTGGCGAGAGCTAAACAGGTGTACACATTTATTCATCATATTTTTGAATAATATTGAGTATTCGTTAACTATTAAATATTTTGATTATTTACCTGTCATTGCCTTTTTTTCTCCAGTAACCTCAAAAAATAAAACATCTAAATTATAAAAGATACAAAATTAAAATGTATACATTTGATATTCATAAATTATAATAATCAAGAATATTGTCAGGACAATCCGTCCACATATCAGATATTAAACCAATAGTTGTTCATTATAAGAACAACCATATATTATATTTATAGATCATAAGCTATTTTTAATTTCAGCTATAAAATTAGCCCTCTCTCCCCTCCTCTATCTCTAGATACGCAGAGTTTCTAGACCGGCTAAGCACATCTAAAAATTACTAGAAATTCCACAATTTATACAGTGATATGGATTTCATGTTTCTATTGAATCCCTTATTTTGAAGTCTAGCTAAATAATCGAGTTTGATTTTAAACGTTTTCGGGGATCCGGGCAGAACTCAGGATATAGTACTTGAGTACATTTGCATTCAAATAATTCAAAATTCAAAATTGCAAATATCATGGAAGTTGATTGCAATTATGTTCGATGATCGTCAACATGAAAGAACAATATGTCTGAATAATTAGCTATTAAACATCTTTATCAAAACTTTCCTACACTTTTAAATGTTGATCTTGTCAAAGAGTACTCTCCATCTGAGATTCAGATGTAGATCTAAAATCAAATTGATTTCAAAGGTATTTATAGATGGTTTACATGAGGGGTTCTGTCCATGTGGGTGGTGTATTCCTTTCATAACAAAGAGTTGTTTTGCTTCCGGGGTCCTAAATTATTCAATTTTAAATAGTAACTAATAAGATTAAACAGATCAAAAAGACTCGGGGCACTGCCGTCGCCCCATCATGATCAATACAGGTGACAATAAGCGACACATGTTTCAGCGTCATGATAGTAAACCATGACATCTCAAATCTTCCCAGCCCTTGATTTTTGAGATCTTTCATCCCAGCTCATATTTCATCTAATTGGGGTCATAAAACTTGTGTAACTGTGCCTGTTGCATCCTCGCTGGAAGGGTATTTTACAAGTATAAATGAAGTCCTTTGAAGAAGGATGTGCCTGTTGTTAAATACATGTACAATGCCTTACTACATTATGTAATGTATTGACATTAAGGTAGATGATTACATGATAACAATCACACTTATTGACATTCATAACTCTTCCCATCTGATATGCTCAGATCACAGAATATGCCTCATTATATCAGAGCATGTTTCAGGCGTTCCAGACCCATAGCCAGGATTTGCCAAGGGGTGGGTTACTTTTTTAAGAAATTCCAGGGGGAGTTTACTTTTGGCAATGTTAGTTCAAAAATGAGCAAAATAATTTAAAAGGTGCTCAGTATGGGGTAAAAAATGCAATTTTGGTCACGGAGGGGGGGGGGGGGGGGGGGTTCGCTAGAACCAATCTATCCCCCCTGTATTCGGGCCTGCATGTGCTATCTACATATTTGACAATTTGATTGACACGGTTCAAAGTGGACTTTGTTAATTATTCAAACTGTTTTAATATCTAGGAATATGCGTCCAAGTTAAAATCACTCGAAATCAGGGTAGATAAACCTAAGAAAAACACATTTCTTGTTTTCATTTGATCTTTAACATGATCCTGTAAAAATGTCAGATTTAGCAAAATACATAGGCGATCTCCATCTGTACACATCTACTCATTTCGACTAAGCTATTGCCTATACTTACACGCACACTTTTAAATTAATTTTATTTTGATAATGATTTAAAAAACACAAATTATTATTAACACGAAATTAAAATGATTGTTATATTCCAAAATGAATCCTAGTAAAGTATAATTAAGCGCGACTATAGGGCATAACAACATGTGGCCGGTCTAATTATACTGTTTGTTTTGATAAGGCTGTGCAAAGAGATATAAAAACTCTTGACACGCTCTTTACACGCGAGGTCTTTGCACCTCTTGACACGTCTTGGAATCTCTAGATACGCGGAGTTCCTAGACTATCTTTGCACGTCTAGAAATTGCTTGAAATTTCACATTTGACGCAGTGAGGGATCAACGTCGGATAAATGAATAAATAATCATAAGTAAATTTTGGTTATGATCGATGCTAACAAAGTTTCATCATTATTTACCCGTTGAAAAGAAAAATAATGAAATTAATACACATTCCCTTCCCTTCAATAACTTTGGCAACCACAAGCCCAATTGGGATCACTTGTCTTACAAAAGGCTTTTTATCTTTGTCGATTTTAGGTTTTCAAATCATCTCGGTCAATTCAAACCCGAAACCTAACCCCCCTATCACACCAAACTATTTTTAACCGGTCTTGTCAGTCCTAGGAAAACGTCGTAAAACGGGCTCAATCTGACTGTGGTCGGGAAATATGTCTAAAATACTAGCTACTTCGTTCATAAACAGTCTTCAATACGTCCATTTCATTCGCAGTTCGTTCAGGTCGCACCACGTTGGTGTGCAGCGTCGTATAACGCGTCCCTTCGTCTAGAAGGTCATCATGACCTGATTACAGAACGGTATGGTCGCCATCGAATTTTTAATCGATTCAAAATTCTAAATCAAATTCCCCATCCGGGAGAGTCCATGAAGTTCGGAAACAGACCGTATAACTGCGTTGTAGCTACGTTCATTCCGTTCGAACAGAGTTTAAAACCAGTTTTAAGAACGCAGTGTTAACTTGCTTGGTGTGATAGCTATATTTTTGCTAACCCCCTATCACACCAAACCAGTTCTTACCCGTTCTTGCCAGTCCTACGAAAATGTCGTAAAACGGGCTCAATCTGGCTGCGGTCGGGATATATGTCTAAAATAATTAGCTATTTTGTTCATAAACAGTCTTCAATACGTCCATCTCATTCGCAGTTCGTTCAGATCGCACCACGTCGGTGTTCAACGTAGTATAAACCGTCCCTTAGTCTAGAAGGTCATCATGACCTGATTTCAGAACGGCATGGTCGCCATCGGATTTTGAATCGATTAAAAATTCTAAATCACATTCCCCGTCCGGGAAAGTCCATGAAGTTCGTAAACAGACCGTAGAACGTTGTAGCTACGTTCATTCAGTTTACACACAGTTTAAAATCGATTCGGCAACGTTTTGACGATCACCAGAAAATGCTCTTAATTCTGGAGGACCTACTCGTTCTAGTAGTTTTATGAAGTTTGTAAACAGATCCCAAACGGTTCTTAGTGGGTTCTTAGTACGTCAAATCCGTTCGTGCACAGTTTAAGCCCGTTTTTGAGAACGTAGTGAGAACTAGTTTGGTGTGATAGTAGGGTAACACATTGATAAATACGTTCCTCATAAGTTTTAACCCGTTTGCAATTAGTTCTACTTCGTTCTCAATACGTCCTCAGACAGTTCAACTCGTTGTAAAAACTTCCCTGGTAGGATTGAAGTACGACGGTTCCGTTCGTAGTGCATCGATATCGTCGTTAGTAGGTTGTCACTCGTTCTTTGGTGTGATAGTAGGGTAAGCAACCAAAAGGACTACAGTTGTGTTGTATCATATGAAAAAAATGCATAATTCGATCCATATATCAATGAAAATGCTGGACTGATGGTCAAACCAGATGCAATTCAAGATATACTAATGTGGGACGTGTAAAGTATTAATTTATTTATCTAAATTATTACAAATAAAGGAAACGATGAAAAAAATAAACATTGACAGGTCTATCAAATGAAATATTCGGTTACCAAATGTATTGCAACAAATGTGTATTGAAAACCGTATACCCATTTCTTATTAACATTTCGACAAGCATCGAGTTTTTTAGAATGTTGAAATTGTTTATTTGGAGATTACAAATGAAATTGACATGTTCAGTTCTTGAAGAACTAATTTAAGTATCCGTTGCTTGCAAGTGAAATCGGTTTCAAGAGTTTTAGATTTAAAAAGTTATGACAACTTTTGTCATTTTTCCACGTTTTGTGAATATAAACAAAGGAGGTTGGGATCCCAAGGCTTTTTGGCTCACACAGTGAGCCTATGGAACCGACCGTCCGTACGTTGGTCCGTCGGTCCGTCTGTCCGTCAACATTAGCCGCACAAATTAAAACTGCTATTCGGATTGAGTCATATCCACATTCATTTCATGCATATCCATAATGCCTATTTGACCTATCATCGCCATTTCCCAAGTTCGCCCGGTTTCTGAGAAATTGCTGATTTTGACGTCAAAAATCAAATTTTCTGTAAATACGAGAACTTTGTTGAAGTAGAACTTTCAAATAACTTGTAGTAGATGCTGCATATGCAACTTATGTCCTCTGATGATTTCCAAGCTCTTGGAATTACAGTTTTTGGTGTTTACTCAATAACAGTTGACAAAAAGTAGGACAGTTTTTGAGATATTTCACGTCAAAAAACATTAAAACTCAGTTATTTTTCAACTTGCTTCAATTTGACCAGGAGTTCAAATCTGACATTGGTTTTAGGATTTGACCCTTACTTGACCTTCAGTGACCTTCGAAAGGTAAAAAAAATTGATTATTCAAATTGATTTTTTGATGTAAATTTTGGTGAGCTTAATCAAAAAAGAACTTCCTGAGCTCTGAATAAGTAAAATTTTCAAGGTCAAATGTCATCAAACTAGGTCATACAACTGTGCTATCTAAGTTTCTCAAAGTTCGAGACTACAAATCCAAATCAATATTTTTGTTTGAAAGTCAGGATATACATTCCTCTGATGGTTCCGAACTGTGTGAGCACAGGACCTTGGGTCCTTTATTTATTATTCTATCGACAGAGATGTGTGTGGTGTCTATAGAAAGTAGAATCAATTCCATGGAGCGTGCTATACAGTATCGCCGTGCGAACTAGCTGTGAGACATAATCTCAATTTCCGTAGGACAAGGTCACCATTTTCAATGAAATGGTATGATTTATTCCGTTTACTGCCAACGAAACCACTAATACGGAAAGATATAAACGAGGCCGTGAAAACATTAAATTCTACACAGGAGTGTTACCGAATCTTTAGGTCGGTCGTTGCCATTCGAGTTTTTTCCATATATGTTATAAACTTTAAATGTTCTTACCTTGAATATCGATGTAATATTTACACCGTTCTCCTCTTTTGCGACATCGGCTCTCCACAATGCAATGTCCTTCTTTATTTTGTCAAACAATGTGTTTGTCTTGCCGCCATCATTCAGTGATGGACACATAGAAATCTCTAACATATATGTCTGCATTTTAAAGTTTTCTTAGACAGCAGTCTAGTAGTCAGTTGTTTCGAAGTTCTTATAGGCAGCGTTATTTTTTACAAAGCAAAACTACAAGGCGTATCACATACCTGTCAAGTAAAAAAAATTGAGATTGATTAGGATAATCGGGAGAAATCGGGGGTTTACAGTAAAAATCGGGAGGAAATCGGGGAAAACATACTAGGTAAATTGAGAAATACGTTTTTGAATTGCATTTTGGCCATGTACTATTGTTTATTAATGTATCCATGAGACAAGTATAATATCATAATTAATTAATGTGAATACACACTCAAATTTTGACGTTATTATCCTGCAATTTAACAAAGCTTTAATCATGGTTTCCCGTATTATTCATTTGGACCTCACAGCACATTACTGACATTAGTTAAATATCAGAAATAAGTATGTAATCTACATCTAGTCGTCACACAACTAATTATCTTTGTGGCAACTCATGGACACGTGTTTATGTTATACAGGAAGTCAAAGATCTACCATCAATAAAAACGTATCTATGCGTTCAGGTACGTTGTATTGAATATATCAGTCTAAAAATGATCGATAAAATTAAATTCTCGTTTCAAATAGTTTAAAGAAGATTAAATATTAAGCAAACGGTATGTGTGGTAAGCTATTTCGTTTTATCACAAAAAAACTTTTGCATATTTGTTTTCACCACGTTCCAAATGTCATTGTAATTTATCCTATATGTGTTTCAATTAAAGAACATGGTCGGGAGATGATCCCCCTTGCGTTTACAAAGCAGCAGAAATACAGTAAAAACTAAGGTACCAAATTATAGGTCATTTAAAACTATCTAAGGAGAAAAACGAGAGAGGGGGAGAGTAAATGGAAGAATGACATTTAACACGATAGGGTGGCTAAGCTACATAAATGAATTTAGAGGGGGTGGGAAGGGTTGGTGAATATATGCTCCTCAAAAAAAGTTGAGGACCAGTCTTTTTCCTCATAGGTCTACATGTTAAACCCTGTTTGAACTCTTATTTTCAAAGCCTGGAACGAATGAAAAACTGATAAATGTAAATGGATATGTACCTTGACTCTATTCTCTATATTTCAGAAAATTTTCAATTCAATATCTCCGTTTCAATATGTCAAAAATTGATGTCAAATTTGAGGAAAATTAAAAAATAGCATAGCCCATGTAATCCAATGGGAAATGGTTAGGGTGCCAAAAGTCATATGAGAAAATATCAATCAATTCAATTGCTCTCAAAAGTGGAATGTAAATAGACAATTGCATTTTTTTAACTTGTCTATAACAAAAAATTGATTTATTTCTCAAGGTTTTACAAAGAACGAGTTTCAAAAGTCAAAATCATTTCTCATGAAACCTCTCATTGATATAACAAAGGGGGTCAAAAATACGTTGATGCTCTATTTTCGGTAATTCTCACAAAGTAATCTTAACAAAAAGCATGCACAAAGTAAAACAATTCAATTGTCTACTCAGAAATTATTTTTATTTTTTATAAATGTTTTACCGAATACATCACCAAAAATCTGATTTGCCTCTAGCCCACCATTCCCCATTTGTTTAACATGGGATCTGCCATTTTTCTTTTTCATTTTGACATCAAATTTTGACCTATTGTAATGAAGATCAAACATTGAATTTTGCAGACTTAATAGAGAATAGAATCAAGATACAGATTTATTTACTTTATCTGGTTTTATTTTGCTCCACGCTTAGAAAATAGGCATCCAAACACATATGGGGCTAACATGTAAACCTATGAGGAAAACCACAGTGGTCCTTAACTTTTTTTGAGGAGTATATAAAACACCTTGTGTAGGTTTTCTCCAAAAATAACACAGTTGTAGGTGCAAGCTATTCAATTAAGCTATACAATGTATAGTAGAACAATTGGATATATAAAATCTAGTAAACATTTAGAAATATGGAAATAAGCCAACATCCTCAATTTGCAGCTTCGCTGTACAGTCAAGCCACGAATCTCTTTCTCATTTGATCAATGTAAACATTGAAAAAATGAAATTTTAGATTGATATATAAATGCATATACCATTAGCCATGGGGTTTAAGAAGCGTTTCTCAAAATATTTGTATTACTCTAGCTTTAAACAATTACTTGATTGTGCATCAAAACGTAAATATACTCTTAAATTGCTGGTATCGATGATGGTGCATACATAGGCTTACATTGATTCATGTTTCAAAATAAATGTTGAGTTTAAAGATAAACTAATGTATTACGTTTGAATTATTTAATCACATGAACAAAAATAAATTGCAATAGTTGTTGTTTATCTTAACAAGATAATTTTATTAAGATAATCATTGAAATACATTGTTTTGAGTTTCCCTAAAGATAATTAATTTCAAGATTTTGTTTTCTAAGCTAAATAATATGCCACGTCAATTCGTCGATCGACAAAATGAATGTGCAAATTAGACACACATGTCTTCTTACATCAAAATAAAACATTGTTACGAATAGGTCAATCACTCCTCTTTTTGATATAAGTGTTATTTAACAGTGTCGCTGATGGTCGCTTTGGTTTTTAAACAATAACGTTTACATAATTTACACATTTAAAGTATTTTATTGCAATTAAAGCATATAAATATTTCTCCAATAAGTATCCCCTTTACACGAGAACATTTCCCGGAATCTTAAATCCAGTCGGGGCATTTAGAGCACTTGATCAATTCGAACTGCGATTGTAAATACGAATAATAGTTGACACCGCATGCCTTATAAATATTTACAGTGTCTGTTCTTTTTATCGGGCCTTTCCTTTTCTTCGCGGAAACAATTGTGTCTGAAGACTTTGAACTTGTAGATGTGGTTACTAAAGGCCGACGCTTCAATGTGGTTGAAAGAGTGGAAACGTCGGAGGGCGTCGATGCTTTACTTGACGTACTGGGTGTCGGGTGTGCTCGTCGTGTGGTCCGTTTTGGTTTTAAAGATGGTTGCTGGGTGACCACCTTAGCTACCTGCTGGGTCTTCCTAACGGTTATAAGGTTGTTCCTTTGCCAACCACAGGGTGAAGATAACGTATCTGTTCTGCATGCGTCGCAATAGCACGATAATTCTCGCGTTTCAACACTATTATCGGAAACCCCTCTCCTCACAGCATTGATTCGAAAGGTACCTGGTACTGGTTTATATGTCCAGTCGCCTTATCTTCAATGTTTTAATAATGCGTTCTAGGATTTCTTGGATTTTCTTATGTGTCCTGGCAGGCAGTTTCACGTTGAGACTTTGAGCGTTCCCTTCAGTCTGGCGTGTTTTGATTGTTTCTCTATACACTTGGCGTATGCGTGCCCTGTATTCCCGGGATACCTTGTTCTTTTCTCTGATCCGTTGAAGAGCTTCAGCAGACAGGTAATTTCTCGGTGAATACGATGCTCGCTGTCGCAATCGTTCTTGGTCTAAGAAGCCTTTAGTATCTTTCTTTTTCTTTCTCTCCCTGTACTGTGGGGGACAACGGCACTTCTCGGCGTTGGTGAGTGCCATATTCTTATATCATCAGAAAGGTCTGATAAGTAAGACAGATATATTAATGAGAGTGTGGGAAGTTATGCACATTAATAAAATGTCACAAAATTGATTATTATTATATCCCAATGAAATATTATTTTTTTTACAATAATGGCAAGATATAAATTTCCTCTAGTGGTACACTGAACGAAACGTTTATAAATTAAGTAATATCGGGGAATGTGCATCTATATTTGTCAGTGATTTTATAAAACTATGAACTGCTCAATCATCCCAATTCTTGTGTCACATTACCATAGCATTTCAAGACAAACAGAATATGCATCATAAGTAAATAACATGATCTGTTTAATAGATTCAATTTTACTTATCACTATACTAGTCCATGGTATGACTTCCGAATATGAAGGATCCGTAGCACACTATAGCGCAGCAACATTTGAAGCAATATTTATGAAGGTGTATATGTCTTGATTCTTTTAAAATACCATTTGCTGAAAAAACTTCCGGCTTTCGGGTCGAAAAATGTATTTCATCACAAGGGGTCAAAAAACGTAAATATTTTGATTCGAACTTTTATACATTTTATAAGACACAGACTGTTATTCTAAGCATACGAACAAAAAAATTGAATATCATAATGTCAAAATTACTATGATTTTACTGTAGATGTCGGTGTTTAATTAGTGTAATTATACAAGTGTGTTTTTCACTTTTCAGATTTTGTTTGATTTTTCAAATATGAGCTAAGCCGATTCAACAAAATTGTATGGAATATTTAGATAATTTTTTTTTTGATTGGGAACGTATTCGTTTTCTTACCAGTTAAAACATTTTGTTACCAGAATTTTTCCATCTAATCGTAAAGGGTGTAACAACAAATTATTGTCGATGTTTTATAAAACATAATACAATAACAAATAGGTAAGATTCATATCTAATTCGATGTTACAGAGGTATTTGCATGTTCATATATTCCAAGGGCATGTCTAATAATCAATTAGAGTCATATGCAGTCGAACGCCTTAAACTTCTTCCTCGACGTTAGTTGTGGCTATCATCAAGTTTTCTGATGGTTGTTTCTTCTTTGACTTTACCGAAGGATATAATCAAATTTTAGGAAGACAATGATAACGATTTTTCTCAATTATTCATGAATTCGACCAAGTCTTGATGGTTGTTTCATAAGCAACTGAGCTATATCTAACTACGAGAAATAGAATTTTAGCTGTAGTCGCAATTAGTCAAGGAAGAGCAATAGGCCTACCTTTATTGATAATGTTCACCGGTGAATAAATTTCATATCTTAAAACGTATTGAGACCCATTTTGTGAAAACCTAGCATAATTTAAAAATTTGTCATTCTTATATAAAAGTGATTCATTTGTAGCATTTATCTTATTAATACCCGAGAAACAATACAAAATGTCGATACGCTGATGACATAATCTTTTGGTATTGATAAGAAAAATAACCTCAAACTTTTAGCTTAGAAACGTAAATCATACACTTAAAATCATATTTTATTATTTGCTATTGCATCGTGTACTCCAAATTGTGAAAGTTTGGAAGTTTATTTTTGGAAATTTTTTGACCTCTGTTAATGGCAGGCATAATTCAGCCTTAAAGCCGGAAGTATATTAAACGGTTATAATAAAAATTATTAGGGGACATATGTAGGTATGCTAATGTTAGGTCAAATATCGCTGCGCTATAGTGTGCTACCAGCTCCTTTATTAGACGTCCTAGAGATTTCATACCATGGACTTATACGTTGTAATCACAATGAACAATATGCTCTAAATCCTTAGCTCGGTATCACAGTAAAATGCTACACATACACAGGCCTCCTAGACTTCCAACAACGCGAACATCAGTTCTGATACCGCGAACTACGTTCCTTGCACTCGAACCACGAATCTCATATCGCGAACGTGAAATCTTATGTCGCGCACCATCATTTCCTTGTTTCCGAACATATTTCTTATACCGCGCACAAAGATCCGTTACCGCGAACCACGCATCTGATCGAAAAAAGTCCGTAATTTTGTTCGTATTATTACGCATAAGTATAATTCCAAAGAGGTGTTTTCATGTGGAATTTGGAAAAAGTATTTTCCCAGTTGTTCATGCATGTGAATGAATATCCAATCATTGACGATAACAGTATTTTCAAGCTCTAGGAAACACAAGATATTGGGACTACCTTGCAATCACGCGCATTGACATTTTCAGTGAAAGGGCTGGGTAATAACAACAAAAACCTGACTTTTGAGTAACAACACGTATGGCCAAATTAGTGACATTCTCCGATCACAGGGCTTCAAAATCCAGAATATCTTCTTTCTTTTTACCAGCTTTTTCCAAATTTGTCCATTTGAGCCGATGATTGCATCATAATAAAGAAATGAGTTACCCTGTGTACAATATTCCTGATTTTATAGAATACTTGATGTGCTATATCTGTCGCTCCAGCTACTGATAATTTGAAGATGCTACCCTTTGCCTGTAAAACCACGATGCCCATGTCAAGCAGCGCGCCTAGTAGGCACGCAGTTTGAAACTCTGACAAACTGCGCGCAAGATGGTGATCTGAAAATAAAAGTTTTTTCGTTCCCAACTTAATTGTCACTTCTATTATACATTTTGACTTTCAATATGAAAATCTCATAAAATCTGACGATAAAGCAAAATTTCCAAAGCTATATGAAGAACACCTACACGTGCCTCTGTAGAAATTCCAATGATAATATGTAGTTTTAATAGTGTATGCACAGTTTGCAATTTCTGGCTAAAATAGGCGCGCAGTTTGTGCTTTATTTCTTTTTAATCTCCTGATCATCTGACTTATCTCGAAATATTTTGAATTATACATGATGAATGCGTAAGGAATGAAATATAAAACGAGTCTTACGTATTTGTCATTTATGTCTAAAGTGCTAGATCGATTTACGTATAAGTTCCCGTTAAATCAGTGACGAAAATGCCATTTATCTGCCTATGTTTTAAAACTTAGATTCATTTTCACATAGTTTTTGCTAGTATTTGCAAGATTCGTATATTCGCTACAGAATGAACGCATTGAACAAAAATACAATGCAGGATAAATGTCTTTAAATTACGTTTAAAATTCAGACTCCAACTTAAATGATGCAATGTTGTTAGGCACGCAGTTTGTGATCGAAACAAAGATGGAAACTTAACTTAAATGTTGCCCCCTCCCCCATTACGGCTTGTGGGATTAACTGTTTACATACAGGAAAATAACAATCTATCATGTACTGATAAAGATTTTAACACTTTGTTTTTGTTTCAAAACATATCAAATGACTACTAAATCGTAGTTTTAGGGTAAGGGCTAAGAATACTTTATCGGTCTAATCTTGACCGTCTGAAATAAATGTGTGTTGACGAGTCCTGTACTTAATTAATCTTGGTTTTAAAACAGAAGCTTTCATTGTGGGCTGTTCTGCCCCACCTATGGGCCATTTTGCCTTACTCTCAACATTATTTTCGAACACTCTGAAAAATCACAGAAAATGTGAAATATAATCCCTTCATAAGATGGAACATGAAAGTTCGCGATGATTGACAGATTAGAAAAACCTCTGCACGGATCAAACTATTATGAGGGCCGTTTTGCCCCATGTTCCCAAAAAATTCCTGACTTCAGCAACCAGGACGATATCTGACCTAAGACATGTGGAGCGCTAAAATGGCAGACCCTTTTTTTCTGGGCCCATCTCAGAGGGAGGGGCGGGCCAGTGCATCTACACAGAATACAACCATAACTTGGTGTACTGTATAAAAGTAAACCTTGTAGTTAAAGGTCGCATGATGCAGTGTGACCAGGATCACACTGACCATGGTCAGAATGACCCTAGACATGATGAAATAACTTTTTCAGTCCTCTGAAAAGGTCACTGTAAATAGCTTTAAGTAGGAGCATAGGAATGGTCAATGAACAGTCTTTTGAATTTTTCAGAAAATGTGCCCAATATATTGCTCTAAATGATTGCTACAAACTTGTCTGAAAAAATGGCGGTCATAAAAAGGAAAAATATCGCCTTTACAAACGACATCTCCTATTACACCACACCGTGCGCAGATACTCTCTGATCTCAAAAATGAATGACTATGGGACGCAGTGCTTTCCTTTGACACATCATTTAAAGCCTTGCCAACTCGGGGCGTGGATGTTAATCTTAAGATAACGTTTCAAAATACAGTGACGAATGGGTCATCTAACATGCAAGTGCATGCTTTTCATAGGAACGAAAGTCCGGCGAAAGCGGAGGAGAAACTGAATTTCGTTTCCTTGTTTCACTCCGGTGCATGGTATATACATGTAACTTGGAATCCCAAACACCCGGATGTATTATGTACAAATTGTTCGCGGTAACGGATCTCTGTGCGAGGTACAAGAAATATGTTCGGAAACAAGGAAATGGTGGTGCGCGACATAAGATTTCACGTTCGCGATATAAGATTCGTGGTTCGAGTGCAAGGAACGTAGTTCGCGGTATCAGAACTGATGTTCGCGTTGTTGGAAGTCTAGGAGGCCTGATACAACAAAATAGTCATTCAATGAATGTAGGTTCATTCAAAAAATATATAGCGTTCGATTATACATGTGATCTACTTAATATGTGGATAGTATTTTGGAGTCGTATGTGGTGGAGTTGTTGATGGTCGTAAACATCTCAATCTTTACATGGTCAAAGAATAACATCAATAAAGCGTATTTTTATATTATCAATATATATTGAGCCAAACCTTTAACACCATTACTTAACATTGAAACCTGATTTTGATTGAAAGCAGAGTGCAAAGACAACGTACTTGAAGAGTCGATGATGATTTTGAAAAATAGTACTTTACGTCGAAAAATACATAAGAAGCTAAATATGTTATATTCAAATGTATTGTGAAAATGTTTTACATCCGTTAATAAGGCAATTTATATTTCAAAGAAGTAAATGGGGGATTATCATGAATAGTGCAGAGGCTTCTCGACACCATTGATTTCAAGCATGGTGTCGATGATGGTACCTTCGAGGGCTACACATACTTAATGTCCATTTTCCAATAGTAAATTAGCAAATAAATTAATTCCAGCTTACGTACAATCGACACGATGCAGTCTTTGTGATGAAATAGTCAATTATTATAACAAAATAAAGGGGGAGACGAAACACAGTCTAGGGCCTAAAATATTGAATAAATAATAATTTTGCAAAATGAACATCCTAGTATCAACCCTCGGCTATATCGGTTGAGTATTGGCTGTAAAAAAGGTTTGAGTGCGTGTTGAAAATAAGCATTTATTCAGAAGTTGCAGCATTGACCAATTTTTATCATTTATTCTGCTTCTTATTATAGATCTCATATGTTTTTACTGTTACATAATCAAAACATTATATAGAATCACATTTCAATATTCTATATTTACTGATCAATATAACATATTTTAAAATAGATAAAGCAATCTGAGATAAATAAAAATCGTGATATATTTTTTAAAACATCGGGAGAAGTCTTTTTGAACCTTTTGAAGAAAAATCGGGAGATAATCCGGATTTCCAAGAAAAAAATTGGGGGAAATCCAGATTTCTAGAAAGAAATCGGGATTTCTAGAAAGAATTCGGGGGTAAAACGACCGTATTAAGAATTCCAAAAATCGGGAGAAAATTAGGTAACCAAAAATGAAAAGGAAGAAAATCTGGATTGCTTAAAAAAAATCGGAAGAAAATCGGGGTTTATACATGTAATTTGATAAATACGTTTGCGAATTGTATTTGGGCATTTTACTATTTTTGTTTATTAATATATAAATTAAACAACCTAAACAAAACCTATCGTATACTTTCATTTTTTGCGAGGGCATCTCATTAAAAATCGGAAGTTTTGAACGTAAATCGAGAGGGTATCATTTGAAAATTCAGTTTTTACTGAAGAATTGGGATGCCTCATTAACAAATCTGGAGTTTTGAACACAAAATCGTGATATTTTATAAAAAATATTGAGATATTTTATGAAAAAATCGAGACATTTTCTTAAAATCGGGATATTTTCTTAAAATCTTGATTAAAATTGGGATGTTGAAAAAAAATTGGAATGGGAAATAAGAAATTGGGATTTCTCCAGATTTACATGGGAATTTGACAGGTGAGATATTTATATAAAAAAATTACCCAAACTAGCTGGAGAATGCTAAAAAAGATTTTGGTATATAGTTTTGAAGACATCTCGTCCAACGGACATCTTCAGTACCTTCCGAAAATATTTCATGGATATGTTAGCGAGCAGAGGACAGTTATGCGCCTCAATAATCTAAGATAATAAAAGTCTGATCACCTTGTAATATGACTTGTTCGAAACTATATTTACTATACCATACTATATGGTCCATATTTAAAATAAAATAGAATCATATAATATTTTTGGTCTATGAAAATATTGAGATGGTGTGATTTCAAGTTAAAGGGGGGGGGGGGCACATAAAGGTTGAAAAAACACAATCTACCAAACTATGGTCTCATCTATTTATTGCTTTTTTCAAATCTTATTAAATTTTCTTGAAATAATCGTATAATTCCCCTTTAGGTAATTTCACAGGTGTGCTATTGAATATTTCCTATTTGTATCAAAAGAGGTGTCCAGACTATGAGAGCTAAATATTGGACGAAATGCATGTCTCCAACATTAATAAACGTGTAACACTTAAATACTGCAGGTCTTGAAAGTTATATTGCAAAGTAAGGTCACCCCAAAAGCAAATATTTATCACAAATTGGCATTGGCCAGCTCAACTAGATGCATTTATGAGCGTGCCAACCACTTTGTTAGATAATTCTGTAAATAAGTTCTTAACTTCTAAAGATAATTGTTCTAGCAAGATTTTTGTAACTCTTAGCTCAATTTGAAAATATTTAACTCTTACAGAAAAACTTGGTTCATGAGAATGATATACAGTATTATGTGGACACTAAAACACAAAACATTTAACAATATCAAATTCGACATTTATTTTGCCGGTAATTTAATCAAATTAGTCTGGTATTTACAAATTAGTACAATAAATCTATGTTATCATATTGATGTTAAAAAGCTACATCTGATAACAAAATGCTAAATGCAATATGTCCCTATGTAATGAACAATTTCTTTCGCTGCACATGGCAGATACACAATCATTCATTAGTTCACTCCATAAATCTTCGAGGAAACGATGTTCATTTAGAGTTTATTCTTTCTTTCACTTAAAAGATGTCACGAGATGACAGTCTTCATATGCAGACTTCCGTAGACATATTCTAAGTGTGATCGAAATTACAATAACACGTATAATATATTGTTTGCACACATTCAGAGTAAACATCATGCATTGTCATTTACGAATCCGATTACAATGGGCGCCAGAATGATTTTATTCCTCATCATTGTAGTTTTAAGGCCGATTTTGTAGTCATTGTTGTCTTTTCACCGTTAGTTACCATAGGAAAGAGGATACCATCCAATGCCCTGTGTTTTTCCGACACGAACAAATGTACCTTAATGATATAAAGAATCCATGATAACAATATATTTTAAACTTTGATATTGGAACATTTAAATTAGCTTGAGAATCCTCCATTCTAATCAAAACGTCAATGGTTAGTATTGCAAAGTAAAATAATATGGGATATTAATATATGGAATGTAATTATTGATAATAGTTCAAACATGAAATCGGCAAGTCCACGGAGTAACAAATACTTATGAACAAAATGTTTGTGAATATCAGATTTTCAATCTCAAAATTGTCTTTTATTTGAGTATAATAAAGCTATATATAAGAAATATCTCAAGGTTAACGAGAGATCCAGATGTCCACCCCCCCCACGCAACCCCTAGGATTTGTGCCGAAAAACATGGAAAATATGGCACATAACCAAACAGCTGCAGGTGCACTTATTACTTTGGTTGAAAATGAAAAACTTAATACACATATATGATATATACGTATATATGTATTTCCGATTATTCTTAAAGTGGCGGTCATCTTGATTTTTTTAATACACAATTTCCATCAAATATGAAGAAAAGGCAAAGAGCTTTACTATATCCCGTCTGAACTACGTCAGTTGGAATAACAGCGAGATGACTTAAAAATATTGTTAGATAAACAAGTTACCATGTACAGCATCATATTTAATAATTATCAATGGTTAGCGTAGTCGGAGCATTAGTTTCATACCAATCAAAATGTGAATACGTACTCTTTGTTCGCCCACTTCTTTGTATCCCTCAAACTTTTGTCCATCAAATAAACTCTCTAAAACCTCGTCGAGGCTTTTATCTAAAAATGATAGAAAGACGATTTAGTTTCAGTTTTTGGGATCGAATTGGAAGGGTGGCTATTTTTATTTTCCACAAGTACCCTATAAACACAGACGTTGAGCCAATTTAAAGGAGGAAATATGTTTATTAGATAATTAACAAATATTTATAAGGGTTTTAGATAACTACTGAGAGCAATAATTGATATAAATCAATATAATTAATTATAAAGGCATACCAGTAGTTTCTATCGATATGTTCAACCACAACACAGATGTGTCATGTGATGAATCACATTGGGAAGATGACGTAGGTAGATCGTCATTTACTTCAGGTGCACTTTTTGAAATACCGTCGTATGGTACCAATGGAGATACTGTGACGTCATATTCTACAGGAAGTAATCCAATCATTTCCTCTAAACACTTTGCAGTCGAAGTTTCTACCACTACAATCAATAAAATATATTCCAAGGTAACATTTTTGAATTAGGATGACTGGTCTATCAAGCTACCTTCAAGATAGGATATTGTGACATTAGCAATTTGATATATTTTAATGTCCCTTGTAATATATGTGTGGGACAGCCAGGGTTGACACCACTAGTTTTCAGACTCTATAGTCAACGAATCAAAACAAGCTAATACTATTCTAACTCTAATATTGACGTTCTTTTTATGTAAATTAAATACATGTATGTTGAAGGGAAGACAAATAGTCCATGGACAACTTTACATAACTGGTGTGCATTACCCTGAATTTAGGTCATTACATCCAGAGAGGTCAAACGTATGCTTGTATTACAAGGACACATAAAAAGTTTAATATCATTTTACCTGCAATTAACTTTTTCTCTCCCGTTACCTGTAAATATAAAATATAATTCATAATTAATCGGTCAATTTTATTAAAATTGGATACGTGTATAAACAGAATAAACCGGAAGATATCATACGTCCGTCATACTCAGCCCCTTTCGCTAACTATTTAGCGATTTTTCAAACTGAGAATTACTTCATATTAAACAATCTATTTAAACATCATCTTGCCTTTAATATCTGCACAACTCTGCCATTTGCCCCGACCTCATCTTTGTTGATGTCAGCTTTCCACTGCCCGATATCTGCTTTCAATTGGTCGAAGAACTCCTTTGCCGTACTAAGGTCATCGTTTGATATACGTACTGAAATATCTAACATATATAGATCAAAGATTTCCTTTGCCTTTGTCTTCTCTGTAGTATCGGTATCCCCTTCGACTTTCTCTTTGACATACTCTTCAACATTCTCTTCAACATGTGTTAATTCATTTTTTAATTCTTTTGTGATAAAATTCTTGAACCGTTTCATCTTTTCCTTTGTCCGCAGATCGCAATTTGATTGACCTTTGTATTCAACTGTTCCGATAGACTAATTTGAAACGCAATTCAAATATCATAGGATGTGCAACCAGTATTTTCTTCATAATCTATTAATTAGAATTATTATTTGAACATGATGGTTGATAATACAGTGCTTCATATAGGATTTGGTCACTCCTCAAAAACCTTTCGCTAACCTAGGATACGGGAGGGTGTTGGTGACTTTAAAATACGCAAACATTAAATATTTTTGTATATTTCATGTTAAGAATATCACTTCTGTAGCAACTTTTACATTTCCAGGTATTTAACAGGCTATCAATTTGAGACACTCGGCTACCAAACTTATAGAGGGGTGTTACAGGTGTATAACTTATGTTAGCATTGCGTTTAATACTTCATGCATATTCCCTGCCATAACTTCTTTTCAGCAGCCACGTTAGTTTAACTTTAGCTCACCCGGTAGAGAAGCCATGTTGCACGTCAGATCTTTAAGACCCTATATTAGCCCCCAAAATATTTAGAAGAAAATGTACAGGATATCAAAGAAGGAACTTTGCTTGATAACCAGGTTAAAAAATTAGGTCATTCTGACCTTTATATTTCAAAATATAGGTCATTATATTAACATGTATAAAATGACATTTTGAAGGGAAATCACTCTTTCACATCATTATTGTCACTTCTATTTATTATCAAAAACTCATTTTTTATTAAGACTTTTTTTAATTGATCCGCTTGGTATTATCTTACGTTAGTGACACGCATAATATGCAACACTCGAAAACACAACATATAATAAGTAAAAAATGCCCAAAATACTGAATAGTGATCTTCTTAATACTTCAGATCATTGAGATCAATTGTCTACAAAAAAGTTTGCAAAATTGTGTCAGAATAGATGTTTTCAATTTTTTTTTAATTAACATCACAATGAGAAAGAACAAGGGGTAACATTAAAAAGCACATGGAGTAATTAACAAGTCAAAAAATGCATATCAATCAAATATACTATTGATGTGCTTTCTTGAGAGCAATTGCTCATATACAGTTTGCAGTGGCAGTGAAATACTGAATCCATTATTTCACATAAAATATAACAATTTCTAAAAGGATACTCTGGACTTTACACAACTGCTGTTCTTCTGTAGATGAGTTCATTCGTGTGTTTATTCATTATAAATATACTATATGAAGGCAACATTTCAGACATATCTTTTGATTTTAAAATGTCAAACGTTGTGCAGTTCGTTTTGCTTTTATACCCCTTGTGCCTACAGCCCTACTCCCAACAACACCGTCCATTGATTCCATCAATACTATAACATAAATCTGGATCTGGTTTGTATTCCACCCATGTACAGTGAGATTTAGAGGACACAAACTTATTACTGGGCTTTTACACAAATAAGGCCATATGTTTCTTTTTAAACAGTGATTGTATATTTCCCATCTACTTGAAGATGGTCGTCTGTGTATCGTTTAGATTGGTTGGCTTGATATACACCGAAAGTGAGTTGACATTCGTCATCTTCAGTCAAAATGGGGAAGTCCTCGAAAGAGTCCACTACGATTTAATTATTCAAATGTTGTTTTCCCATCTACTGATTCAGGCCTCCTAGACTTCCAACAACACAAACACCAGTTCTGGTACCACGAACTACGTTCCTTGCACTCGAATCGCGATTCTTACACCGCGAACATGAAATCTCTGACCGCGCACCACCATTTCCTTGTTTCCGAACATATTTCTTGACCCGCGCATAGAGATTCGTAACCGCGAACAATTTGTACATAATACATCCGGGTGTTTAGGATTCCGAGTTATATGTTAATATGTAGTGGTGTGTGATAGCTGTGGTGGACCAGAAACTGTCCCGGACGTCCATTTTTGTGACGGTCAAAGATTAAACAGACACATTACTCTTAGCCCTTTCAATAATAGTGGTCAATTGTTATTTTCCTGTATGTAAAATGTTAATCATACAAGCTCTAAAGGGGGGGGGGGCAACATTTTTAAGTTAAGTTTCTGTCTAAACCATGGGAATAGGAGATACAGATACAGCACAAGTATTCTGGAAAATCAGGAGAATTGTTCATAGGACAAATCAATTATTATGATGCAATCATCAGCTCCAATGGAGAAAATGGAAAAAGCTATCACTAATTTTACCATATACGTGTTGTCTTTAGGATAAAATTGCGCGATCTTACATCATCTTAGTTGTTAAAGTTAACCATATCATAAGAAATGAATACGATTTGGGGAAGTGTGAACATCATAGCTTTTTCTAAAAACCATTTTACAAATGGGGGAGGGGGCTTTTGAACCCCTTGGGAGTTCGTGTGATGTTTTACGGGTGGGTTTGTAGGGTAATTTTAAAACGATTCTAAATTATTACCGTAGTTTACAGATTTTCGTGGGAGGAAGCAAAAAAGATATGACATTGCCAGTGTAAAAATGGAGGTCTAGAAGATTTCAAAATCAATCATGTTAACTTTTGAAACTAACCAACAGAATGATTGCGTTCTTAACTATGACGGATTTTGTTGAAGGGTGGAATGATCATTAATGTTCGTATATGTAAATGGGCGATGGAAGGCCGTGGGTGGCGAATAAAATACAACAGAAACTATGATTTAAAATGTCTAAAAAAGTCTATTTCAAAATCTGATACATGTATCTCTGCAACAATTGACTAACTAACTGACTAACTGGGCAACACCCAAACTCAACTGAGTGAGTGAATGTGATCTATATATAACATGAAGACATGAATGAAAAGTAAAAACAAACACAGCATGAAACAACATACAAAACTGGTTTAAACAATAGAGCATATATACAAAAGTGACTTGCAAACAACATGGTTATAAATATCTGAAATACTGGATGTAAAAGTAGTTGATGCAAGAGGATTAAAAGGACCTGTTAAAATGAACAAGGAAACAAATGGGGATTGATCAATATGAAAATCAAAATATGAAATAGCCTGGTTACATTCACGCGGACAACGTCTTTAATGGTCCCACATTAAACCTTATTCGACCATAAACATTAAAAATAAGTTACAAAAACATAATAAACTGCACTTTTCAAAATGATTTACAATAAAATATTTAGTAAAGGTTTATCCTCCCCTGAAAAACATCCACGACCTTAACAAAATACAATATAAATAACACCATATTGAAGTGCCTAAGAATTAACGCATGCACATAATACATTAATTGAATAACAAAAGAAAACAGTAATGAAGTGGCATCATACTTGAATCAATGCTACATTTTAGATACTGAAATTTGCACTGTGTTATGATAAACCTGAAGAATATAAGCAAAATGTTTAAAATTGTATCTCTTGGCAGCACCATTATAGGTTTATATCATCCCACACCACAATAGGCAAAATAGTGCACCATGGTAGGCAGTTATATACACCAATATAGGCTTACATATACACCATTTTGTGGCAAAGTGGTACACCATGATTGGCTATGGTATACACCATTTAAAGCAGTTATGCATCAATTAAGACCAAGCAATACACCATTTAAGGCAATGCTATACACCACTAGAGATTATAATTAAATTAACATCTGCAAATATTGGGATTGTAAATGGTTTAACTATTAATGCAGCAAAGATACAAATGTAATTACTTGCATGATTGTCATATTTAAGTCAATCTTAAAGAAAATGTAGATTATAATATTATGTATAAAATTGAAACACATTGATTTTAAAGTCAATAATATCACTATCAATATCACATCAGCTATCAATATATCATTTCAACAGAATTATATCAACAGCAGTGTTAGATTGTACGTTATCTCATATCATCATGTAGTGGCTAGTTGAAGCACACGAGTTCTTCAGACATCAAAGATTAATGGTTGGTTGGTAAGATTGGTATATGGATACGATTTCCTAGTAGTCCCCAGAAGTTGGAATTTCCAGTAGACGATTTGACAAGGTCATCGACTCTGATTTGTTGAGATCGGATCACTGATGTATATGTTTCTAAATCTTGCGTTCGATCCTTAAGTTTATTTTCGATGTCCGCAATTATAGCTGAATATTCGTTGGAACGTGATGAAAGTGCAGAAATTTGTTTTACGGATTCCTGAAGTTTAGATTGCAGAAGACTAGATTCACTGGTCGAGGTATATAATTTATCACTATATTCACGAACATCATTTTCCAGAGATTTTATCAATTTCCTTTGTGTTTTCAGCCGAGTTTTGTCGTCCAATCGTTCACCTTCCAATTTTGCAATTTTTTCTTTATACATCTGATTACCTTTCTTCTGTCCAAAGAATTCACTTTCGATCCGTTTATAATCGGAAACTACATTTGTATATACGTCCATATTTACAGATTCTGCTTGGCTGTACTTGTTGTGCGTTTTTGGCTTTGTCTGTACCTGCACAGATTTACAATTTACAGTCAAAGATGATTGACAATCCTTGGTGCGATGCATTCCATAAGTTCCACATAATAAACAATAATATCTCTCTTGTATAAACGAAATGCATTGTCTTTTACGATGACCTCTTCCTTTACAAAACCAACAGGTCACGAGTGATAAATCCATTTTGTGTTGCTAAAATTCAGTCAGTCAGCTATAAACTATTTGCTCACCTCACACGCTGTTATTTTTGCCTACCCCACTCCTGGTACCAATGTAAATGGGCGATGGAAGGCCGTGGGTGGCGAATAAAATACAACAGATACTATGATTTAAAATGTCTAAAAAAGTCTATTTCAAAATCTGATACATGTATCTCTGCAACAACTAACTAACTGACTAACTGGGCAACACCCAAACTCAACTGAGTGAGTGAATGTGATCTATATATATAACATGAAGACATGAATGAAAAGTAAAAACAAACACAGCATGAAACAACATACAAAACTGGTTTAAACAATAGAGCATATATACAAAAGTGACTTGCAAACAACATGGTTATAAATATCTGAAATACTGGATGTAAAAGTAGTTGATGCAAGAGGATTAAAAGGACCTGTTAAAATGAACAAGGAAACAAATGGGGATTGATCAATATGAAATTCAAAATATGAAATAGCCTGGTTACATATATATATTATTCATGTGTCTGTATTTATCCTATGGATACGAAATATATATACGACACAAGATAATTTTGGTATGCACCATTAAAATCGTATCCGACTGAAACAACGTGATATCCAATCATATCCGACGGATACTATTTTTTCATTAGTTTTGAATTTAGCGCCGAAAATTGTTTGATAAATAGCAGCCATGCGATTTAACTTCCAGAATATAGTTCCAAATAAAACATTTTTTGCTCATAAAAATGATTTAAATGTTTTCATGCAATCACTTTATTCGGTTTAGAACCCGAACACAATGAAAAAACTAGAATTGAATTGATTTCTAAACCAAGGTGAAAAGCTTAATGTGATGACCATTTTTTCCAAAGGATTTGGATGATTACAATTATCTGCAACCATAGAATAAATAAGATATTCTATGATGTTCTCGGGCTATTATTTTTATCCACTCATGAATATTGCCCATCTCCACTCACTCGTTGCTATCACTCTTAGATATGGGCTATGTACTCATGGATAAAATGATATCCCTCAAAAACCATAGGATATCCTCTATATATCCAAATGTAATATTTATCATCCACTCTACCCTATATTTGCAGATATTAAAGACAGACATTGGATAATGTCCACCAATTTAAGCATTGGGTGACCACATTTAGTAGATTTAAAGGCTCAAATAATAAAAACAATGTACTATATTTAAGATCTAATGTAGTGTAATGTAACCATCTCAAAATGATGAAATCTGGTGCACGAATCAGAAAAATAATACCATAGTTGAGATCAACTCAAAAATTCCTACAATTTGTTTTATATGGCACTATATCTCGGTGATCTTGTTGCTTTTTACATTAATAACTTTTGAACTTGAATAGTTATTACACATATCAATTGTTCATACTGCAACACGGCTCTTATTGTTACAATTTGTTATTGTATCGGCAATTAATTGTAGCAACAATGAGTCAGGTTGCAGTTTACATTGACCCATTTTTATACACGTACACACAATAACGTTCCTAGATCCTTGCAATAGTTTCATAAACTCTCCGCACTCAAAAGCCATGTGTTTGTTTTTGTTGTTATTACCCAGCCCTTTCACTGAATATGTCAATGTGCGGTATCACAAGGTAGTTCCAATATGTTGTGTTTTCTGGAGCTTCAAAATGATATTCATTCACATGCATGAACAACTTGGAAAATATTTCTTCCGAATTCCAAATGAAAACACTTTGTTTGAAATTTAGTTATGCGTAATAATACGAATAAAAAATGACGGACTTTCTTTCGACCAGGTGTGTGGTTCGCGGTTATGGATCTCTGTGCGCGGGTCAAGGGATATGTTCGGAAACAAGGAAATGGTGGTGCACGGTCAAATATTTCACGTTCGAGGTGTAAGAATCGTGGTTCGAGTGCAAGGAACTAATTCGCGGTATCAGAACTGATGTTCGCGTTGTTGGAAGTCTAGGAGGCCTGTGGTTGTGACTTACAGTATATTTCTGCACAATAAACTTGAGCTGGATTTTTAAATATGAACATCGGTATGATCAGCCAGTGAACTGTGATAATATAAAAAATATTCATTGACAAAAATGACTCCTGTCATATGAAGATTCATCTCACTTTTGCATGTCCATTTATATGGAGGCATAAAAAGTAATTACATGTTATGTTTTTTAGAGCCATGGTAAAATATATGCTTCTCTAGAGGTCATGCCTCAGTGCAAGCATGCATATAAGTTCATAAAATGATCATATGAAACAAGAAAATATACTTGAATATATAAAACACAATTTTAAAATGGCTGACATCATTTTATTTCATGTTGAAAATTGCACAAAAGTTCCATTTTGGTCCTTACCTAGATTTTTACATATCTCAAGAAGTACCTTAGAAGTACACTTTCCCACTACATATAACTTTCTAGGTAAGAACCAGGCGTTATATGAACAAAGCAAGAGTTTATCATGACCTTCCTCTCTCTAAAAAATAAGTAGGTCAACACAATTGCAAACATTATTAACTAACCCCTACTCAATGACTATTGAAATATGACTATTTATATGTACAAAATATTAATCAAATGAATGTATACAGTGACACAATCAAAAAATGAGACATCTGCCAAGCTGGGTTTATACATTCTGGAGACGTTTTCTGAGACTGATAAAAAAGTCACATTTTCACAAGAAGTGATACATACCTCCCAAATCAACCAACGTATACTAATAATCTTTAATGTTTTTTATTGCTATTCATTGAAAATATACGTATGTATCTACTTGTACAATTTGATCTTACATATCAAGGAAATTAATGATATTGAATTTTTCAAAAAAATTTAAGTGACCCCAGCGGTGTTTATAGCCATTCATTCTTTAAAATCAGGTTCGTGGTTAATCTAAATCAAGATTTCAAGTGTGCTTACTTCTTCAAAAAGTTTGAGGAAATCAATCGGTTTACTTCTGATATTTTTTCTTTTTAAAACGATGGCCTGTTGTTTAACATTCGAATAGGTACCGACATTCTCGTTTTTATAATTATTCCGATTGAAGATTTCAATGTTTCACAATTAGATTGAAAAGAGTATTTTACCCGTTACAAAAATACCGTTTTTGTTTTGATATGAATAATACAGGTACAACAGAATAAGTCCACATATCCCGTACAAAACGAATATTAACAGTAAGTTGGACTTTGGTGTAACACTATTTTGTTATTCATACTAACGTGGTGATAAGCATTAATACAGTGGTTTATATTTCTATCTTACAGCGTTAAGGTAAGTGTAAATATATGTTTAATTTTGTGTAGGATATGTCCATTTAATATATTACTTAACAATCGATGCAATCATACACAAATTCTCGGTTATTTGACACAGTAGTGTGAGGGAGAACTTTTTGATAATGGCGAACAAAAGTAAAGCATTCAACAGTGTCATTAATGATATAGCATTGTGTTTGTATGTATGTTCCTGAAATGAACATGTAAAAGTAGTAGGCAAATAATAAGTGTGTTTATTATCTAAAAGAGGAATTCTTAGTGTTAGACTACGAGTTAGTAGTTCTGGTTGAGGACCTATACATACGATACATAGGTTTAATTGACCGAGATTTTCTTCATCAAGATGGACCGTTGGAGCGGAAGAGTTGCTCTCGTGACGGGCGCTAGTAGTGGTATCGGAGCGGCCATTGCTGAAGACCTCGTAAAAGCTGGGGTGAAAGTTATTGGGTGTGCCCGCCGTGTAGAGCTAATACAGGTTAATGCATCTCGAATGTATTGTCTTGCATGTCCACTAATTACACTTAAAAGTTTGTATCACTAAAAATATGAATTCCATAAATGTTAACGTGATCACGGATTAATAAATATTGTACATTCTATTATAGACTAACTTAAAATATTTACCAAAACCCTTCTATAGGCATTAGCTGAAAAACTTAAAGGAGAGCGTGGTATGTTAAATGCCATAAAATGTGACCTTTATAACGAAGATGAGATCAAAGCCATGTTTGAGGCCATCAACAAGGATCATGGAGGTGTAGACATATGCATAAACAACGCCGGTATGGGGAATTATGCCCCCTTATTGGACAGTGAAACGACTAAGTGGAAGCAAATGATTAATGTGAGTTAAGTTCATCGCCGATTTTTATATTAATTGATTTTCAAATCAATTCAAATATTGAGTAACTTTTGCTGACTTAAAATCAGTTTTGCTATATTTTATACACCATGCTCTATGATTCTACTTTTGAATTGTCTTACGTAGTCTTGAGTTTTGACTATTAAACAGAAAACAATATATAAGAAAGGGTGGTGTGTACATTGTCTTCAGCTGAATATTCTTGCGCTGTGTATCTGCACTCGGGAGGCTATTAAAGGTATGAGAGCACGAGGTATGGATAACGGTCACGTAATACATATAGCCAGGTGAGTTATTACAACAAACACAAATGAACATTATTTCATTTTAAGTAACAATTCAAAACATGTAGGGGCGAGGAGAAAAAATTGACATAGCATATGATTAAAATGGTCTGACTTGAGTAGCTATAACGGGATGTACATGTACCATCCTGTCTTTTCATAAAAACGGCACCTTATACGTCAGAAACTCCATAGCAATTTTGACAGACGTATTCACTGAACATTTCAAATTATTATGAAAAGGAAGGCAAACATATTCAATGTCTATGCTTCATATGTTTGAAGTATGGATGCTCATCGTATTTACCCGGAGCCGGGAGAGCACTTCCTGGCAGCGACAAAACAAATGGTGAGAGCTCTGTTGGAGGGACATAGGAATGAACTAAGAGCGTTGCACTCTCATATCAGAGTATCGGTGAGTTAATGTTCAAAGATTTAATAAATGGAACATTTAAACATGAATTGAAATTAACAGCAAAATAAGTTCACAGTGTGAAAGGGATAGGTGGATGAGGATACGGTGTCCAAATATCAAAATTGTACTGTGGGATAGTTAGGGTAACATTTGGACATCGGCACTTATAGTGACTATGTATATGCTTATTGTGTAGGAGGTATGCCCTGCGATGACCGAAACTCCTTTTACTCTGCAGGGAGGCCCTGTTGATGAGCAGAGTTCACAATATAAGGTAGATTTAGAACGAAACAAATGGTTCGTATTTAGAACGAAAACTTTTTTTTTTTATGTGTAAAGTTTATCAAAAACGAGGAATATAACTTAATCAAAAGAAGAAAATAATTGGAAAACGTTAAAATTAATTTCTCGAATAAGTACGTTTATTTCTTAATTTTGGAATCTTAAAACACCATTCAAAATGCTTCATTGGCTTTGCAACTAAGGGAGAAGTACAATGCCCTTAAACCAAGGATGCCACATATTTTCCTCAGGATAAACCCTGTAGCCCAGCAAATTATCCATTTGTATTGCATGCGCATGTAAGAAATTTGAAATAGAAATATTATATTATTTAGATTCACCTCCTGACTAGCTGGAGTGACGAGATTTCTTGTCACCTCAGAAATGACATTAAAACCCAGAGTGACGAGAAACTTTTCATAAAATGTTCACTAAAATTGCTGTTATTAAATTATTTTTCATCCGATTTACACAACATTTGTTTCAAAGTGTGTAAAACTGATCTATGTTGTCTAATTTTACTAAGTTTAGAATCTATAGTTGTATGGGTATGTAGTAAAATGTCAAAAGGTGGCAAAAATGGAACATTCTCTGGTTTCAACCGCCGGTTACCGATTTTAATGCCTGGGATTCAAGAGGTTCTTGAAACGTTGATTTAAGGAATCATGTTTTGTTCATTGGCATGCAGGTATAATTTTAATTCTTTATCTGTTATCATTTTGAATATGTCTAAGTTCCAAGAATATGAAAGTATATGCAGTACATGCAATCTAGTACATGCATATTTTCAATTGAATAAGTATTTGTTTGCTACTCAGTGGAGTACACATGGGTTTTAAAAAGAGAGAATTGAAGCTATTAACAAAGAAAATCGTATCAAACTCTCTGGCTATTAACCCTAATGTGTACAGTGGGACCGGTCCGTATTTCTCTGGCAGGAAAAACTTTTTTATAGTGCCTATAGCTACAGATAAACGATAATTTTTGGTGTAAAAATTTGGGTGATCGGGGATTACTATGGCTGAGTTAGCATGGTGGGAACTTGGGATTTGTTTCAGAAATTGCTTGAAAATCAAACCATCTATATGGTTTCATAGAATAAAACTATAACTCTTTCTTTTAAATATAGACCATATAGAATACTAAATACCATTTCAAACAAGCCATACTTCAAGGTAATCTGACTTGTATTGACTGAGATACGATATTATATTGTGGTCCGCGACTCGCGTTTTGATCAAAATAATTTGAGTAAAAAATGTATTTTTTCAATAACTAATGATCATATATCCATGGAAACTTTTCTGGGAGGTCCTGAACATGTTTGTCAGATGTTTGCAAAAGCACATACCCATATCTTTATTTGTTTTGTAGAAAAATTAATCGTAATATGCATATCATTTACAAACTTGAGAATATATATGCATCAACATATTACACTATTATTTGACGTTTGTCACTAGCAAGCAGGTCAGAGTAAATTGTATTTTAAGTTCTAGTTTTTGAGAATTTTTTTTCTGTTTTCTCTGGTGGCGCTATTTATTCATAATTTTTTCATAAATCAGTAAATGTAGAGCCAAACATGTGATTCTATGTAATATTTTAATTATGCACCACTAGAAAAATATCTATGATTAGAAGTAAAATAAACCATGAAAATATGTCAATCCTTTTGGCTAAAATACACTTATTTTCAACGCGCAAGATTGCGTTTTCGCCAGTCGAGATGCACTAAAAACAAATTTTCTCGGCTAATACTCAACCAATATCCGAAATCTTTACACTGTAATATAGCCAGGGGTTATTTAAAAAAATGTTATCTGTTCAGTATCTTGGGTTTTCGGCTGTGATCTGTCTTCCATCTCTCCATTTTTCGATATTTCATTTTCGACCAAATTATCTCTGGGTCTAGGAAAGGTATTTACCCAAGGTTTTCTGTCCTAAAAAGGTAGATACTATATATATCTGTCACATTTAGTACACTTTTCTGGCTAAAAAGCATTATATGTTGTTTTTGACTGAAAAAAGTAAAAAATACGCGAAAAAAACCATGTTACATTGACCTTCTTTTGAGCCCAATTGACCTATTTTTGAGATTTTGATACACTCCCCTCGATAGTTTTGAATGGCCTACAATATGGTACCTTACTTTTCTCTGTACCTCTTCAACTTTTGAAACGCCAGGTGAGGGGTCATCTGACCCCCCTGTCCATTAGTGTTATGAAAAATACGTTGTACACATTAGGGTTAAACTGAGGCCGTGATGACCAATAGTACAATGACGTCATTTCAAAGGGCAATATAGTGACATATTGGACCAAGGGCCGCAGGCCCAAGGTCCAATATTTCACTATTTTGCCCGCAGAAATGACGTTATTACTATTATTACCACCGTTAATGACCAGGCCTGAAATAGCAAATTTGAAATAGAAAATCTTACGCACTGAACGATATCACTTTTCCCGGGAAACATTACCGGGCGGATAATGTCATTATTGCCCGACTAAAGTCATTAACGCTCGACACAATATTGCTCACGTCAATATAGCAATTTAAATGCCTTCTCAACTAGTACTAAAACCCCTAGAACAGGCCCTGCAAGGTGGTAATAATTTGAGTTAAAGCTGTGTACTTTATATACCTCATTGTTCTAAAGACGAAGTGTGGAGTTATATTATTGCTCATAGAAAAAAAGTTGACATATTTTACTTATCTGTAACGCGTTGTCTATTGTGGTCTGTTTTTGTTTCAGTTTCTTGAGGCCAGGGACGTATCGGCTTCGGTCATGTATATCTTGTCTCAACCACCACATGTCCAGGTGAGTAACAAACTTAGACATCGATTTTAATAAGTGTTATTATCTCCACAGTGCTTGTTTTCAAAAAAAGAAAAACTGTCAATATCAATTCTGCGCCTATGATTTAAATATGATGGTGTTAGATGTAGTAGTACTAGTTCCCGTTTTAGTTATTTCTAAATTGTAATTGGCTCTTAGTTATTTAAATAAAACATTGTCAATAAGGATACTTAAGAATAAAAACCGTTAACTTAATTTTATTCAATGCTATTTTTGAATCATTTCCAGGTTCATGACTATTGGAATGTTTTCAGGTTCATGACGTTCTTCTTAGACCAACTGAGCAAGTGTCCTAAATCACAAAATAAATATTCGAGCATCTAATGTGACACTACCGCTACATGTAAAACAGGCATAAGTGTAAGAAGTATAGTTCACAGTAGACAGCACGGTGATATTCCTGTTAAATACAATAAAGTATAAAGACTAGTGGTGTCAATTAACCGCTTGAGCATTAACCGGTTAACCGGTGGTTTTTACCGGTTAAAGTCGGTTAACCGGCGGGAAATTTGAACTTATAATTTCAAATGAAATCTTCATCTTCGATCTTGAAAGTTGAAAAAATTGGAAAATGATATATCGGCGTTTATTTTTTACGTTCGTCAAGCTTTACGCTATTCTATGTAAGTAAGCGCGGGAAAGCAATGTGGCAGGGATTAAAGTTGCTGATTGGATGTTTGTAAGGAATTATCGGACCTATCACATGTATGAGTAGCTCACATGAAACTGACGCTTGAAAAACAAACAGATTAAAATGCAAAGTAAGCGCGGGAAAGCAATGTGGCAGGGATTAAAGTTGCTGATTGGATGTTTGTAAGGAGTTATGGGACTTATGACATGTATGAGTAGCTTACGTGAAACTGACACCATAAAACCAAACGGATTAGCATGCAAAATAAGCGCGGGAAATAACAGAATTATACACGGTCAACTAACCGCCCATAAAAACTCAGACCGGTCAAGGCATTATCGGCGGTTAACCGGTTAACCGGTTAATACTTGACACCTCTAATAAAGACACATCCATGTAATCTAATGCTTTAGTTCGACAGCACTGTGGCATTTCGATATAATGCACTGGAATGTAAAGAACATGCACCATTGTAATACGAATAGTTTATATTCGACATCCCTTTGACATTTTAATATAATACAGGGAAATGTTTTTTAGTCTTATTTGAAAATGTTTATTTTTGTGTCACTGATATATAGAGGATATCCTATGATTTATAAGTGATATGATTTTTATCCACGAATGGATATGATATCTGATATTTGAAGGAGAGAATCAGATCTAACGTTCAACCCAGACAAAAAAATGTTTATTTTTTTAAACATTTTTGGCTCATATCATTCCTTGTGTTTTTTTTCTAAAAAGCCATCAAGTGTAGAAAATGTATAACTTATTGCAGGAAACTAAAGTCTAACGAAAATGTAAAATGTTCTATCTTTACGGTTACCAAATGTATTACTTGGGAGAATTTAAACACTATTCCCCCATTTTTGCACTTTGTCTTGTATAACGTTTAATCCTCCATAAGCCAGTGACATCTATATTTCCATAGAAAGTTATTTCACTCAAATACAATCCATCATACCATTTATTGCCTGGCCATTTGTAGTAAAATATCCATTAGCTTTACTTTTCACACCAAACGTTTTATAAATGAAATCTGCAAGGGGACTCGAGGCATTTATCTTTATTTTCTGTCATCTGATCTGAAGTCGGGCGAAATCTTATTATAAGGATCAAACTGCAACCAGACAGTGCTGATCGAGGAGAGTCGTCTCAGATGAAATAAGATGCGATCGCGAGCAGATGGTAAATCGGATATTCTGATTAAATTGTTAACATGGGTGTTGGCATACACCTTTAGTATTAGATGTAAAATGAGCTAAACAATCGTGCACAGGGTGATACAATAATGCAGAGCAATAATTGTGTAATATTTATCAATAACGATAGAAAATGTTAAATACTATTGTACTGTATGTTCAATGTATACTTATTTAGCATTGCTCAAAATATAATGGAGCTGTCACACATTGGCAGTGTGGGCTCACCGTTCGCCACCGTGTGAATACGGTGGACAAAAAACTAGTTCAAAAGCAAGATATCCCCAATCACACAAAATACAAAAAAATTGCAGAATGCATTTGTATATTCGATATGACCTAATGCTAAATGAAAGATTCAAATTTAAAAACTCGAAAAACAGATTAAGGAACTAACCATGTGTTGCCATCCATTCGAATTGCTTATGACCACAATGGTAAAAATCAAATATTTGTTGCTAACTGCTTGCCTTCGTCATTTTTAAAGATATAACGTTAACAAAATAAAACGTAAGATCTGTGCATTTTCACTAGAGACATATATTAATCTATCATATCATATCACAAATTCGATTTCAGTCAGCCTTCACTTTGAATTTGAATTTAGATGTATGTCTCCTTAACATTTTCAAAAACACCATATGTGGCGTTAAAGGATGACAGAAATCAGGCTCGGTGTACTAAATGTAATCTACAGTCATATCTCAACAAAACCTCCGCAATTGACGTTTCCGATAAATCGTGCCCTCTTTTGATCCATCTGGGAAAATATAGCTTATTGGCTAGATTGATGCCCATTCAAAAATGGTATTAACTTTTTGCTAATTTTATTAAAGTACAACCTTTGACATCATCAACCTAGCCAATATATTGTGGTTTCTCTGATGGATCAAAAGATGGCACGATTTATCGTAAACGTCTATTCACCTGATCAAAATGGAACGGACACTGTCCGGCCGAAGAACAACTCGGGGGCATAATAAGAACCGTCTTTGAAATAATAAACATCGATTTATTCACGCTTGTTATTCCTAAGATTTGCCTGAAGAAATTACCGCTTGATATTAATTAAAATCAATCCAAATATGGAGAAAGGTATCATCAACTCTGCAAAAATGACAGGAACATTAGAAAAATAGTGGTTATCAATAATATTGCTAACTTAATAAAAGACAGATGTGAAAGAAAATGAAAAATATGAAGATTAAATTATAAGAAACACAAATACCAATCTAGTTGCACTAACTTTCGCGTTATCTTGATTCCCAATTGTATGTGTATACTAAATTAAATTTATAATTTCCAGCTGGTTCACTTTTAAACGAGTTACAAATTGAAATATATCTAATTATTTATTCACACAGCCAGACAATGTGTGCCCGATTCCAGCCAATTCGAACAGCCAATCAAAGTATTCCATTATAAATGCAGGTATGTAACCAATAACCCACCCAAGGTCTACTCGTGCAAAGGTTGGAATAAGGAATGTTTCTTTGTTTCAGTCCATATTGCACTGAGTACATGGCTTAAATCCTTAAATAATGATTCTCACATTCATTTCCGAGACCAATAAAATATACTGGTCTAATCCTTTCCATAGTGTTTATTGGGATCGCTCTTAATATTGGATTGTATTTTGTTTACCACCAATAAGTTGAGCAATACTTTTTGGGCATCATGATATACCATGACATCTCATTTCTTCTCAGCCCTGAGATGTTTCAGGTGAAACAGAAAGATGCTATGAGTATCAGAATGCTTTTTGGGTATATCACGCCTAACCATCGACAAGGTACAGTGACAAATTATACCATAGTATACTTTAGATGTACGATGTCACTATTTAACCGATTTTAGACAAAGACAATGCTGTACTGTAGGTTTGATGTAGGATTTAAAAAATAATCCGAGGAATGCATTAAGGATTTCATGTTTAATTTTGTGTGTATTTGTTTAGGAAGACATCTAAGTTTCCGAGAAGTAATAACGTTAAACGATTTAGGAACAATGCTTGATTCTTTTCGTAGTTAATCTACCCACATGATTGGTCGGTTGGAAAATCTTGTTCTTTACACATTTCCTTTGATCATTTCCTCCCCTGTCGTCTAAGAGAGTGTCGAATACTTTTATGATAATAGGTTTATTTTAGCTACACAATTAAGGTCTGTTGAAGATTTAATAAGTATTAACATTTTGGCTATAATTTAAAAAAGCATAAGTGTACGTTGTCAACTCGAATGCACGTTGACCCATTGAACTTTCTCAATTCACAGTTAACCCTAATGCAGAAAGGTATTTTTCATAACACTAACAGACAGGGGGGGTCAGATGCATTTAAAATTGAAACAGAACAATTACAGAGTGACTTATTTCAATTTTATTGAACTATTGAAACTTTCCAGATATATCATGAACAGTTTTTTAAAAAGTCATATTTAATAAGCAAGTATAGATCAGTAGATCTATCTATCAATGTAACTAACAAAACGTAAGGTACGTACGCCAAATAATCAAACATGCTGGAAGCAGACTCTGTGGCAGTGCTAGTCTTCAACATATTCTATCCAGAGACACTGGGTGGGAGTTTGGGCTGGAAGCTAACACCAAATGGGCACACATTTACCATCACCGCACCAATACTTTCATAAAATGAAAAAGCAAAAAGGATACTTGAACATGATCGTTAAAGATCACTTGTTACTAATAAAAACCTTAATGAATTTTGAAATGAAATCATTACATTGTTTAATATTACGTATATCTCATGAATTTCAATTACAAGGACAACGTACATTCGAGTTGACAACGCACTGATTTTTGATCTGATTTTTTAAATTACAATAAATACTTGAATACTTACTAATCTCCACCCGTTCTAAATTGTGTAGGATAGAGAAACATATTCTCATAAAAATAATCGACACTCTTATACAACAGGGGAAAAATGATCAATGGAAATGGGAAAAACCCAACATTTTCCAACCGATCAATTTTCGTGGGTAGATTGATTACGAAAAAATCGAGCACTATTCGAAAATCTTTTAACGTTATTAGAAAGTTAAATGTCTTCCTAAACGAATACACACGAGATTAAACATGAAATCTTTCAGGTATTCCCAATATTAATTTTTCAAAACTTACATCACACCTGCATCATTGTCTTTGCTTCAAATCAGTTAAATAGTGACATTGTACATCTAAGTGTACTACGGTACATTTTGTCACTGTACCTTGTCGATGGTTAGGCGTGTATATCCCGTACGGTCGTAATTTACGTAACTAACATTGAAGATAGACCCAGAAATCCCTCCTTGAAGGAGCCCTGTGCTCTTTAATGTGCAAATTAAGTCTTGCCTGAACCGGGGATCGATTCCGGGACCTATTTCGTAAGAGGTACCGCTGAGCTCTAATACGGGTGGAGTGCAATACTGATACCGTTTGCATTCACTCGACTTTGCTTCTCAAAATAGAGCTACACTTCTGACATATACTATTCATTGTTCATATATGACACAATACGTATAGATGTACATTGTTTAACACAGCTAAACAGTCTGAACTGAGCCACGTCTTTCCTAGTTCAACAAGTTAAACCTAGTCTGGGCCTTACGTCTTATCTGACATATCTTGTAAACTGCCCTAGGTTTAACGTCCGTGCCTATTCGGCACGAAATGCAAAAAATATTGATGACCTATGGCAGCGCACGGAATTCCATGCGCGATTAATTTATAACTGATAGTGAGAATTTGCAACAAAAAAAAGCGTAGCACCAAAGTTAAACCCAATCACGGCAACAATAACATTCAGGTTAATTAATGAAAGCCGTGGTATTGGGTTTAACGGGATTTCGAAAGTCATCTTCGATTAGCTAGTATAGATCTGTCCATGAACTCCTTAAGATTATTAAAATTCATAAAAGTGCAACATAACGTAACGTACCGACGCCGAATGGTCAGAGAGGTTTGAAAATAACACCCCATGGTCAAATATTAATCACCATATCAACACTTTCATAAAATAAAATAGCATTCAACAAGAGGTAATAATCACTTTTGCCTGTTTATCTGTACCAGGGTTACAAGAAAATGTTCGTTGAACATCACTTGTTACTCATAAAACCCCTAATGCGTTTTGAAATTAAATCATTCCATTGTTAACATTTCAATTATAGGGACAACGTACACTGGATATGACAACGTACATTTTTGATTTTTTATACCAAATACATGATTATTTATAAAACCTTCAACCGTCTTGGATTGTGTAGTTTAGAGAAACATATTCTCATAAAAATATCCGGCACTCTTAGACGACAGGGGAGAAAATGATCAAAGGTAATGTGTAAAACAAATTCCAACCGACCAATTGCATGGGTAGATTAACAACGAAAAAATCGAGCACCGCTTGAAAATAACGTACATATCGTAATTAGAAAGGTAAATGTGTTCCAAATCGAATACACACGAAGTCAAACATGAAATCCTTTATGTACTCCTCAAATAAATTTTTGAAAACCTCAATCAAACCTACATCATAGTTTTCGCTTCAAATCAGTTAACCTAAAGTGTGCGACGCTATATCTTGTCACTGTACGTTGTCGATTGTTAGGCGTGATCAAAGAAAAGCATGATTCCAAATGATGGTCAAATCTCAGAGTCAATGTGACCCGTACTAATATGTGAACTTTTTTACAGAAACCCAATCGAGATGGAAAACAGCTTAATCTGAATATTGACAATGCGTATCAACCTTAACTTAGTTCTGGAAATTCATTAAAATTCGCCTCTCCGGGATGTTCCGAAGACAGATGACTTGCTCCAAAGCGAGTATTAGTATTAAAAAGGCATGTGTTTAGAATAAATGAGAGTTGGATTAAGATTGCTTAATACATTTCTGTTTGTGCAGAACTAAACTAGGAATTGAAAATTCATAATTGGATCAAAGGTATTTACGTATATTGCATTTAAATGAGACAGAGACAAATACAAGTCACGTTTATTGTACCATGCAAAGAATTCGTTATTTCCAAAATTGGCTTGGTCAAAAACCAGTACTGTTCTGCAAATTGCTTCTTAAAGAGTACTGTTATACTGTTTTAAAAACTGCTTCCGAACAGCGATATCATTTGAGGAGGGGGGTTGTGTTGACATTTTTCATTCTCTTATCTCGAATCGATCTAATCAAGCATATCGATAAAAATGTTTTGTCACTTGTTTGTCCATCCGACAACAATGAGATGATATCCCAGAAGTGCTTGGGATTTAGAAATTTATATTATCATCCCATGAAGCAAACTGAATTCCAATTTAATATTTCACGCTACAGTTGTGTTGGAAATTTGGAGATTGCAATCCCTAGAGAAAAATCAAAATCTGGACTTAACCGATGTTTATTGAATAATTGATTAATATGATTTTCGACATTTTAAATGTCATTTTTAATCAACGTGATGCCAACACACTTTAGGCTGTGGCACAGATTATTTCCCGAAACGAACGTCTCTGTTTGACAACTACTCGTGATTAATTTCATACCAAGGGGCAAGTTTCAGATTTTCATAAAAAAACGACACCCGATACTACATCTTAAAGCATTCCAAATTATCGACGATCAATAACCGACATCAAACGGTTTTATTCACGATGAAAACATAGCTGACGCGAAGGTGCACATACAGATCATATTTGTCATTTGTCCCCGTTATTTACAAGTATGTATGTTTACCAAAAATTACGAAGAGGTATTTGAGGTATAAACATGTTGGCCAGTAATGACCTCCTTGGTCAATCAAAATATGTTTGGATCGAACAGACGTAAACGGTACATCTGCAAATATTTCAACTTTACATATATCCCAGCAAATTGGCGCAAATCTGGATTTGCAAGAACAATAATTTTGCATTTAAGTCATATTTGAGTGGTATATGAATGCATCTTGAAAGATCGAGCTTTTTATATTGCTATCTACATAGTGTATATTAATATCAAAGCAAATATTAAGTGCCCTTCCCATTTCGTAATTGATTTTCAGCAATTTAACAATTCAATAAACGGAGCAACGAGTACCTAGAATTGATTAAAAGTCTATCCTCGGAATTGAAGGGACTCCTCGGAAGTACTTTGGTCAAAGGTAGCATTCGCGAATCCAAATGCGGCTTTTGGTTGACGATTTAATCTACTTTATACGGCCAACTTATATAAATATGATCGAATAGTTGCAGGAAGTATCCATATTTAAATAAGTTGGCCATAAAATAATAGATAATCGATCAATCGCAGTTTAATTCGCGACTGTTACCTGAGTAAAAGTCTGTACAATAAGTTCTAATCTACGACTTTGTGGCCTTATAATCAGCTATACCAGCATAATCGGTTGTCTTGCTAAGCTTGTTCATTGCAATAATAAGATGATGCTGCCAACCAGGACGACCGTAACCTGATAGAATTCGTGAGTTACTTGTTTCCGTCGGTAATTTACTGTAATCCTATCGGGTACTCAATATTTTGCCTGGATTACTAATTGAGAAGTTTCGACCTCAGTACTTCGGGTGACGAAAACCATACTTGTCTTTAGTTGTATTTTCCCATTGAATCGTAACATTTCATCTCATGCGATAAATACAATTTGATTTTATTGTTCGAACCGTTTCAGGTTTGTTAACTCCGCTTCAATTTTATCTCTATACCGTTTATTGCATAGCATCTAAGGAGAGACAACATACTCTATTTCAATTTTGTATTTCACGAGCTTGAAAGAACCATTTAATCTCTACTTAATTTTGTACCAAATAGCAGCATTTTGAATTCATGAATTCTATCATTGATTCATAGTTCAATTAATTTTTCTAAGAGTAATGGCATGTTCAGTGAGAAACGTTGATCCTACGATCTCATCCTTTGTCTGTATTGCTCTTGGGACTTAATTGTTTTTCTCATGACTGGTTATTCTACTAGAATTTTTTTATCTGTGTTAACACGTTTTGACATTTACACCCTATGGTATTCCATTATCCATAGCATTATTTGGTAAAATCAGGCACGTGTTTCAATGTGATTTCCCTCAAATTCAAAATGTTTGACAATTCATCAAATTTTGGAGATGGGCTCGGGTGTTTCATTTTTTAAAGAATATTCTCATATCACAACGGCCCTTTAACACGAGGTTACAAATGGTGCTTGTAGTCCACTGATCTTTTTAAAACAAAGATCGGATAGCGTTTAAACTGGTCCGTCAGCCATTCTTTCCGTCCCATTAGATTGCATTGCGAGCGACGCCCATTTTTCAATGGAAAACAATATTTCGCAATTCTTTGCTGCTCATTTGCCAGAAATGCTGAGAACCAATGTTTCTGATATAAGCATTTGGGAATACATTACCCTGCGTGCAGAGTCGAGTTAGAAGACGAAGCTCTCTTTTAAGAAGTAAAATCAAACGAATGCAAAGGGTAGGAATACACCGAAACACTCCCAATTGATGCAAACTAGACTGAAAATAATCATTGAACTACCAGTACCATTTTGTAATCCAATGAAAACGGGTCGTTATGATCTGAGAACATTCTTGAAAAATGAAACTCCCTAAGATGGGGTTACCATATCTTCAGAGGGTAACATATACTGGTGGTGCCAATTAAACCTATAAAAGGGAACGGCATGTACAATTAGCAGCACCAGAACTGGATGTTATTACGAGGATTTTCTACCCTACCACCATAAAAAAAGAGGGATCGATAAATACGAAAAGTTCCTCGTTCTGTCGACAAACACGTACGATTATCGAATTGGTTACATGAAAAATAATCCTAAAATTAGCGCATTTTCGCTATGCATTTTCATCATATAGATACAAAGTGATATGAAAGAATCGAATAAATGCATTTGATGATTGTTGATGAACCTCATATGTTGTGACCTTGTTTATGTTTATGTTTATTCTATTAATCTAACAATGTAACTAATTTATATGAAATCCGATTTGAAATCGGGAATAAAAGATACATACATACATCACCATTTTTCTCCTCGAAATTTAGATGGCAGATTAGTAAATATCCACTCACAATATACATTTTGCATCGGATATAAATTACTTAATAGTGTCCTGTTACACATACATGTACAGGGTGTTCCAAAAGTAACAGGACTGGTGCTGGCATTTTGTTAAATATGCACCAATCGTCTTCAAAATTCTACATAATGTACTTTGATGTATCGTTACTAAGACTGCAAAGTTTCTACAAAATATATGAAACTCGGGTTGAGTTATGGTTGCTATAGTAACATGACATCACAATACCCGGGGCAACATTCCACGCAAAAAGTTACAGAAACAATAAGCATTTTGTACATGCCATATCATTTTGTGCATGCTATATCAAAGTTGAAATGCAACAACTGGTGGGAATTACATATGTTTTACGTCATTTGATATTTCTATGTATCCTCTACTTTGAAAAATAGGCTCCTCTTTGGTCAGTACAAGAGTAGAACTCTGTATCCATGACCCAAACACATGAGTGAACCCATTTGAGAGCATGTCACGCAGGGTCGATTGAATAATTTGGAGAAGGCCATTCTCATCTTTAAAGGTCGTACAGCACTGATTAGCATTCCGTTCTCAATATAAGTAATAAAAATCAGATACTGCATGATCAGAGGAGTATGGTGCATGGTTTTAGACCTCAAGACCTATACGTTCCTCTATAGCTGCATGGTCTTTAATGCCGACCTGCGGGCAGGCGCGCTATCAAGGTAGATGACTGGCTTCAAATTGGGTCTTTATTTAGACTGTTATACACTGTGATATTCCAGGAAATTGAATAAATGTTATTATCATTATGAAATTATACTTGAATCTGAGTTGTATAGCAACACCTTTACAACAAAGGACTTAATAAAATAAACAAGAAATTGTGTATTATAATAGGTGAATTAGATACTTTATTCAGTAATACAAAAATGTTAGATATCACATTTTCAGGAAAACAGTTGCCCCGGGTATTGGAATGGCATGTTACTATAGTAACCATAACTCTAACCGCATTTCATCATTTTTTTGAAACTTTATAATTTAAGTTGCAATACTTCAAAGTACAATTTGTGAAAATGTGAAGATACTCAGTGCAAAATTGACAAAATGCCAGCACCAGTCCTGTTACTTTTGGAACACCCTGTATATTAAGAAACAAAACATATCAGCGTACAAATACTTTAATAGACTAGTATGCGTCATCGAATTATCATATAGTGGTATACAAATACGACTTACAAAAGTAGTAGTACTATTCTAATTTTGTTGTCACCATTTCTCGTTCATAACCGTATTCATTTGCCTGTATTAAGCTTTTGATAATCAGTAGATGGGCCATTGGCACGATACTCAAAAAGTCAAAAGTACAATTCCATTTCTTCGGCTCCGTGCAAAGGATAGACAAATGGAAAGGTTTGGGCATGTTGTGCAGGTTTGGGCATGTTACGTGCAGGTTTGGGCATGTTATGCAGGTTTGGGCATGTTGCGTGCAGGTTTGGGCATGCTATGCAGGTTTGGGCATGTTGCGTGCGGGTTTGGGCATGTTGTGCAGGTTGGGCATGTTGCGTGCAGGTTTGGGCATGTTATGCAGTTTTGGGCATGTTGCGTGCATGTTTGGGCATGTTATGCAGGTTTGGGCATGTTGCGTGCAGGTTTGGGCATGTTATGCAGGTTTGGGCATGTTGCGTGCAGGTTTGGCGTGTTATGCAGGTTTGGGCATGTTGCGTGCAGGTTTGGGCATGTTATGCAGGTTTGGGCATGTTGCGTGCATGTTTGGGCATGTTATGCAGGTTTGGGCATGTTGCGTGCAGGTTTGGCATGTTATGCAGGTTTGGGCATGTTGCGTGCAGGTTTGGGCATGTTATGCAGGTTTGGGCATGTTGCGTGCGGGTTTGGACATGTTGCATGCAGGTTTGGGCATGTTGCGTGCAGGTTTGGGCATGTTATGCAGGTTTGGGCATGTTGTGCAGGTTTGGGCATGTTGCGTGCAGGTTTGGGCATGTTATGCAGGTTTGGGCATGTTGCGTGCGGGTTTGGGCATGTTATGCAGGTTGGGCATGATGCGTGCAGGTTTGGGCATGTTGTGCAGGTTTGGGCATGTTGCGTGCAGGTCAGGGCAAATCTTGGGATCATTTTATGCGAATGGTTCGTTTTGTGTCTACTCGCAGGTTCTAAAGTATGTGTTAGTCATGTGCTATCTGTGAAGCATTGAGTTTTACAACAGGACTGTGCTTAGTGTTTGTAAATGCATAACACGGCTATTGAGTAATTAATGGGAAATATCGTTTTACGTTTGCTTTATCAATTACGTTAATGGAGCGGAATTCTCTTGTGTTTTAAATAATTACATGTATGTCTAAATCAATATGATTAAACTTTATACAATGTACGTAATACTGGGTACTATTAATTGACTTATCGATGCTATATATACGGAACAAAACATTTCGATCCCTGACACAAACCCGGCTAGTGCATACTGAGTACAAGACAGACGACCAACGAGGACCACTATTGACTAACGTGTATTATTTCAATTATACTTCCTAAACAAAAGTAAAAATAACCAGTTTATATACCTGAGTACTTCTCCAGAGATGGCTTTTATTATATCTAAAACTGTGTTCCTTATGTACAAACACAGACGAACAAATATGTGATAAACAACAATTATGTAGTTAGCAAATATTAATGTATTTATTTTCTAGAAATTACTACATTGTATCTTATGCTATATAGGCAGTGATTAAGCCTAAATGAGAAATTATTGATTGATAAGCATTAGAAATAAGTATATGTGCAATACTTTTAATAATATACGCCGCACTGGCTTGGACAGTGTTTTTAATGATATTTTAGTACTTCTAGTATTCTAATAAATCTGCTGTGAGACGAAAATAAATAAATAAATAAACTATTTCAATTATAGGCCAATGTAGAGTTACATCGACTGATCTATTAATCAAGAGACCATCGGTTACATTATAAATTGCATGGCCGAGATTGGTCATACGTATCTGTTGGCGTTTCGATTTTATACGGAAGCTTAAACTTTCTATTTTGAAAGTAGCCTGCCTGGAACGTGCTATTTTAAAGATTTAACAATGGTTTTACTGAATTTCAAAACTTAGAATGTCCTTAACCTTGGGCAAAATAAGCAGTTCATGCACTAACAAATCAATTAATTTTTGGCACAAGACTCTCGTCGGAAGCCTGTTATGCTCAATACAAAGTAATTCAGACTTTCAGTTTGATAATAACGAAAAAGGGATATGATTGTTAAAAGACAATGCACCTACAAAGCTTGAAACGAGGAAAATAGAAAAATCGTACCTTCGAGGTTCCGACATTTTGTTACCAAACGGTACGTTTCGTTACCCAGCGTAATCGAGTGGAGCACCAGTGATGAGGACAGTCTAATTGTTTCCATGCTGCTCTCTCTTACCCTTTCCCGTTTTTGATTTCAGCTACTAAAGGCAATTTGTGAAAAATAAAGTAGACTTGTTTATAAAGATGTCGTCCTTATACAAACGTGATAACAAGTGCTGTTGCTTCTCAATCGAAGTAGAGATACTCCACTATAGAATAAAAGTAATACTAAAATGAAACTCATGATCACGAATCGCAAAGCTGTTTTTTTCTAATATAATGTAAATACGTTATGATATAACATGGTTTGCATTACTTTGCGTAAATGTATTTGAAATTAACTTCTGTTAGAGCCGATATGTGCCTCTGAGTGTTTAGAGATGTGATACTAGGAAGTTAATAAATTGAATAGAATTGAATTATTTATTCGAAATATCGGTTTGTCTATCAGCTGATAGGATCTACAGGTATTGAAACTGCAATCGTCATTCCGATGACGTATTTTGTTTTTTCCAATATTTCGCAGAACGCAATATCCAGAATTCGGTATGTCATTTCGAAATCATAGGGTCAATTTTTAAATCATGACGTTAGACAATGTTGAACATAATTGTGAATATATGAAATCTAAAACCAAGGAAAATCAAGACCTTGGTTACCAAACAATGTATCTGATTCGGCTTATTGCTAAATTGTGTTTTAGTCAATTAGAATTAGAAACCTATTATATGTCATCACTTCATATATTAGAAGCTGAGGCCACACCGTGACCCTAATACTATAGGAAAAGTTATCGCTGATGTCCACTTCGACTCCTCTTAAAATTATATCTTGTCGAAACAGATTATTTATCAATACAAACCAATTCCAATCGCAGTTATTATGATAAAAACACAATGTAAACCAACAACAATTCTTAATCTATCAAGTATCTCCTTTAGGATTAACGTTAACCACCATCAGAATAAATAACTGTGTAATTATACAAGACAGTATTCAAAATATTTATTCAATTTCCAATACAATTTATAATTCATATATTATATTAATTTTAAAAATCACGCCGCTAGACGTCCATATGCCATCAAATAGAAGAAAATATTGCTTTTTTGTAGTAAAAATGAAGATCTCCGAGGATCTCATTGAAACGAGACTCGGGTTTCTAAGCTATTTAGCAAATTCAAATTCACCATTACATTTAGATATATTGCAATTTGTATCTGGAGAGATTCAGGTTCAAATATAAACAGGCGTCCATCTAACGAGAAGTCAGTTTACTAACTTAAAAGGAATGTATCTTCCTCTATATATCTTTATAGTAAGATAGTTTATGTTATCTGGGAAGGATATTATGATGGTATCCGCTCAATGTGTCAATAAGCTAAATACACAGCAGATATGAAATACACACAACCGAGGTTGTGATTTATTTCCAAGCTTGGCTGTATTGAACAGAGCGGCTGATTGCTATTGGTCGGGAAGGATTCTCCGCCAGCTATATAAAATAACACTTGATAAAGCTGGGCTTATAAAGCAATTGAAGAGTCGATGGTGTTTCGGAGCAGCTCTGTGGATTCTGGACTTGTATTGCAGATATTTAAGGTATATTGTTGAGAAGATATCTGGCGACTGAAATGTCAGAAGGAATCAATCCTGCAAATATCAGAAATGGTTGAGCATATGTACGAGTCTAGATCAGAGTTTATTAACATTTGGATATAAACGAGCGTATACTATAGAATGTACCATTAGTCAAGACTGTTGAGAAAAAAGTGAGTATGGGGGAAGTGCTATAAAGTGCTATCGACGGAAGAAATAGTAGTCATCATCTATTCTTACACCCACTCGGATTTATTGCAACTAACTTATCTTCTAGGTGAATATAATATAAGGAGATTGTTCATAAGCGACTGTTATTAACTGCGTTCTAAGAATTCATTCAATCTTGCTAATGGTCACAGATGTAGAATGAGAGTACAAAAAACAAAATTGACATAGTGCTTATTAGACGCTAAAGAACAGCTCATAATTTGCCGAGGGCGGGTTTCTGGTTTTCGCTAAGTAATAAAGGAAAGCACTTTTCATGAACTAGAGTGCGAAGTACACATTGGAAGATTAAGAGACGGTATTCATCATGAACCAAAGTGAAGTGGTATTAGCGGGAGGGACGATCGCCTTCAATGACACCCCTGGGTACAGTATCGATGCAATTAATAAGACAACTGATGCAAATATTACGATTGGAAATAAGGAACCGTGTGTTCCTGCATATCTATTTGCAATTCCGCATAACTTTGTTATATTTACGATTACTATAACTATCGTGCTTGATACGTTAATAAGTGTGCTAGGAATTGCTGGAAATATTTTATCAATCGTTATCCTTTCAAAAGAGAAACACTTAACTACAAGTATATACCTACTCCGTGCGCTAGCTATTTCAGATATGTCGTTTCTCATGCTAGTGATTTTTATAGACCCGATGTACGCAATGTATACCACCACGCATTTTGTGCCACAGACTGCAGCGTGGCCGAACCAGATGACATCAGCTCTGCCGTACATCCTCCCCGTCATTTCTACATCACAAACACTTACCACCTGGATGGTTCTCCTGGTTACAATTGACCGATTCATACAGGTCTGCATCCCGCTCTCGGCCTCAAGACTCTGCACGCTGCCTCGCGCTAAGATGGCCGTAGTGGTTACGGTAGGGCTATCCTTTATGTACAATGTACCCCGATTTTGGGAATATGTACCTAATAATGTCCAGTTCCCCTGTGGAACTACGGTCGTACTAGGCTACACGGCTTTTGGAAAGAACAATTACTACACGTACATCTACCAGATTTGCTTAAATGCTATATTTCGCTATATGGGCCCAGTGCTCGTTTTGATCATCCTCAATGGTAATTTGATAATTGCCTTGAAAGACGCGCATCGGAGAAGGCAACAAATGACTGGTAACGAAAAGGAAGCACAAAACATCACCTTTACGTTGGTGATTGTGGCCACAAGCTTTCTTTTGTGTATCATGCCCTACAACACTGTCAACGTAATGGTAACTCTTTGGAACACAAACAATGCTGCGAAACCCGATCAATTAATTATGCGATACCTTCTTGCAGTTGGGAACTTTCTTTTAAAAGTAAACTCATCGGTTAACTTCCTGATATATTGTCTGACGGGAAAACGATTCCGAGAGACATTCATTAGTATGTGTTGTCCGGGGTTTCGTAGAGGACAACGGTATAATGCAGTGAACAGTAAACCGCCGAAGGAGTTATCTGATAATAGTACCGTTCAAACTGTTGTCCATAGCTCGACAAAGGGGGACACTAAAATGTCGCTGTTATGACTAGGACTTTGTAGCTGCAGCTCTAGTAACAGTAACACTTCGATAGAGACTACCGCAGTTAGCATGTCGAAAACGCGAGCTGACGCTACAAAAAACGGCAACCTTGCTGAGTCCAAGACTAATAATGTAACACTTGTGTAGATAGATTAATGGGGTGCATCGAGTGCATTCAATTATGTCTTCGCTTTCGAGCTACTAAATAGATCCCGGCAAAGTAACGCTGTTAATTGGGAGGTCAGGCGAGGAGCGATAGGATCGACAACTATTATAACTACAGTTTTAATCTAATCAGCTTCAGTAATAAGGATCACTAATAATCTCGAATTGCTCGAGACACACGATGTTTAACATTTACCCATGGTTATAAAATACGTGTTAAACTAAATGCAGTCGTTAACGTATCGACCTTCTTTCCTGAATAGCTGGTTGTGATTCATTTAACTCAAACACACCGATCGTCACATATATGGATTCGACAAGTGATGCAAATATTAACCATCATATACAGTAGACATTCATAAACAATGGTTTCAACCATTAAGTTTTATACGTAATTTACAATCGACTTGGGCAAAATGAGAGAATTTCCTATTATTACCGGAACTGCCGATGCGGAATGGTTTATGCGACTCGGACTGAAAAAATGTTTCACTGTTTGTGTATCTGTTACGTAAAACTAAGGAACTGATTTACATTAAGTGCTTGTGTTTTTGTTTTATCGTTATTTACAATCGCATGGGGTACAACAATAAATTCATATTCACACAACCATGCTACTTTTCTTAAATCATTGTATATCAAATGACATTGTTCTGTTACAACAACTATAATCAGATTCATACACGGCAGACAGCATGCAATATGTATATATTGTTAATTTTTCACTTTCGAATCGATTGTTCGCTAATATTAATGTATAGGCCTATACTAGTCATATATTGACTGCGATAATTTCCCAACTGCGAGGTAAAAATTAATTTTGTGTGGGAAATATAGTTGAAGAACAAGGGACATCTACTAGATATAGTACCTTGCGACATTGCTCATAATATATTTGTCTTTGATTTTAACCGATTTGAATGTGCTTTATACAATTCGTTCAGAAAATAAGCTCCACATTCCTACGATATATCATATATACGATAATACCATATTAAAGTCTCCATACGAAATTACATCTAAAACGTATTGAGTTTTTTTTATTAAATTTCAATTTAATATCTTTATTACTCATTATACAAATCTAGTTGGGTCGATTCTAGATAGCGTTTATGCATGAAAAGCGGAATGGATGTCCATTCATCGAACAGATAATCATATATTTTACTAAACATATGCAATCATAAGTAATAGTTAGAAATTGACCCGATATGGGGAAATTTACGATAATTGATATTTTTTGAAGTCCATGAGTTCTACTATTCTACCACATCCTGCGCCAAGTGTATTGATATAAACGACATTATATGTGTGCTATCGTGATGTCAACACAACTGTTTACCATGACAATGCGATATATACTAAACATATCGCTTATTATTTCTTAAAAACAACTTTAATGGTGATTTTTTTGACAAAAAATCAAATTTTGCTATGGAAACTCGGACAACATAAGAAAATATGCATCAAATCCGTCGATAATTTCGAAATGTTCAATAAAATATGTTTCCGACCATCTCTCAAAGTTGTAGATATGTAGTACTCATCAAAAAATAACAGGTTTTATGATTTCCATATGTTTTGTATCCTTCAACACATGCTCAACATATTCAATTTACTAAAGAAATTGAGATTTTATATAACAATCATTTAAATACTTAATTGAATTGATATTTTTCTTTCACTAATACGCGATAACGTTTAATTTAGTTCAGTTTAGCTACCTCCCGTCGTGTCGCTGTTATCAACACACACGACGAAGGCTTTGATTTTGAAAATATCAATTATCGTAAATTTGCCCATATATATTATTCAAGTTTCGGGTGACATTTTGGATATTCTGTAATTATCTGAGCATAATTCACCAGTATGGTTTCTTGTAAAATATCACCTTCTTCAGATTCGTTATCTTTCCTGAAACTTATTTATGAAGGCACTTTGTAGTAATGTCATTTTGTACTCTTCCAGACAAATTTAGAAATATCGTTACAGTATAATTTTATAGCAATGGTATGTTGGATTCCCCCAGACAAACGGCATATCGTTACAGTACAAATTGTGAAAACACCGATTTTCTTTGAAATGTCCAATATTACTTAACTATAAGCAAATAGAGTATGTGATACACTCCCTTCCGTAAGTATTACGGCTAAAACCTCTTTTAGATCGCGTACCAGGATTAAAGCCCGTTTATGTCCGGCTTCTTGAAAACTCTTCAGAGACATATCTCCCAAGATTTGTTTTAAGGAACAAAATAAACATTTAACATTGATATATAGACTTCTCTGCTATGGTATCCAATGTTGCTAAACGTATGTAGAGTAGTGTTACTATGAGGAATGATCTATAGGTAAGCAAACTAAATTTATGTTGACCTGTGAACGTTTATGTGCAGTGCTAAGTTGATCAATGAGTCAAATTGGAACGTCAATCAATATCCTTAGACTTATTATCCTATTGATAAGCTGAGACAAGTTCTAGCTTAAGATAGGCTACTTAACATACTCCGCAAAAACAGCAATATATTTAATAAAGACATAAGCCGCTTACTGTTGTATTCATAAGCATCTGTGTGTTAGAGGCTGACGGTAATTCCGGTTATACGGTTTCGGTACGGAATTGAGCATTTACCGGTATTGAAATTATTAACCGGTTAACCGACGATAATCCCCGGGGGAATAAAAGACACGTCGTTTTTTAATTATTTCGTTTATTTCCACTTTCACGATGCGTACATTAACATAGACAGTTCAGGTGTGATTTCCATGTTTGGCAGTTCAGGTGTGATGTCCATGTTTGGCAGTTCGGGCGTAGTAGCTTCATGCTCATGCTCAGATTTGGTTGTAGTTATGTTTGGCAGTTCCGGTGAAGTTGTAGTGTCAACGTCAGATCCAGAAACTGAATTATGTTTGTAATAGTCATTTACGAATGACAAGGCATTGACAATAAGTTGAATTAATATAGCCTACATTTCGTATTATATTTTGTAACTTTAATATTTTGTGATAGTATCTGAGCTTTTAATTGTGAACAAAATAAAATAGAAGCTCTCTGCTAAAGTGTTTTAGCAAACAAATAAATAAAACAATCTGAACTCCCGTGCCTTTCGTAAGTTTTAATTTTTAAATTTAAATATAAACGAAATATATATTAACATACGTTGGCCATAAGAGCACTTTAAGGCCAAACAAAAATATATGTCCGTTTCCGGAACCCCGACGACCCTAGTTTGAGCCCCCGGCCCTAAGACATTTTTTAGTACACTGAAAAAATAAAATATTCTATCTCTGGCCCTACTCGATTGAAACAATACATTTCCTTCTGAAATGTTTTACTCACATCAGGCCCAGGTGTCCATATTTCTCATACCCTGATCCAGTGCTAAATATACTGATATTTGATGTTCATGAAGGCCTTTATCCAGAAGTTTCGAATGTTATGATGGAATAAAATTGATAATAGATCAACAGATCAATAGACTTGTTTATTATTATATAGGCCTAGTGTCAAGGAAAACTTTGTTTTATCGCGATAATAACAATTTCAAGCGATAATAACAACTACCTTACTTTGGTATTAAGTTACCTAGAAAAAATCTCACGTAACAATTTTCAATACCAGGCGAGAAAGTTAAGTTCGAACCCTGACCAAGTTGTTTATTAATTAGTTCAATATCTGAAGGTTTTAAGTAAGTATGGTACAAATGATTAGACTATAGACTGCATGATGAATTAAGGTCTCATGGCAGTTAAGAGCAAATGACAAAATGAAGAGATGACAAAGAACATAAGATAAAATATTTTTCTGACTGACCTACCCTAAAAATAATTGAGTAAAATTTTAACGAAAAATAAAATAATCCTCCTACCTACCTACCCTAATCTGAAAATACATGGAGCAGGAAACAGACATATATTTTTGTCATCTTTTTGTAACTCGGATGTAGGAGGGTTGCTATAACGTGGGGACGGGATAACTCATTATTGATACAGTTGAGAAATGGTTTGAAATGTGTAATACATTTAATTTAAAACTAAAAATACATCTTGATTCGTAAGATAGTTACATACTATTATATTAGGAACAAAGTGGGGGTGGCAGCGCATTGGCATTTTATCTTACATATTTTTACCGGTATTTCGGTAACGGTACGGTTATTAGGGTGACGGTTACCGGTACTGGTTTTCACTACCGTTGCGACCTCTACTGTGTGTAGATAACTGGCTTTACAAAACCTGTTGTACGTCAGAGACTCTTTATAGACATTTGAAAGCAATTCATTAATTGGCTCATGTGTCGACTTAATATCATCATCGATTTCAACACCTGGATCATTTTCAATGACATACACCTCTTCCTTAATATAATATATTTGAAGAGCCACAAATAACAAATTGCGACATAAATAAGGTTGTGTTTCAAGCAGCAAAACTGGTTCGAGATCAACAATTGAAAGGAGAGAAGTGATATCTGACGTTCAAATACAAGTTCTCTTAAAATGTGTTTAATCTCCCAATTGCCTTTCATAACGAGCGTGAAAAGTTGATGATAGCCCGATGATACAGTGTATATCCATACTTGCTTACCTATTTGATATTCAATCGTAAAAACGTCAATCCAAGACGGTGTATTTCAGTGATATCTTCATTACATCATTTAACATCTCATATCACCTGACGATAATTCAAAGTGCAAAATGTGTGAATTCCTCATAGTAATCAAATGCTCTTTTGTTTCAAAAAATCAACGAACTCACATATCCTGACTTTTGGGAATTTGATAGAAGACAGGCATAACAAAGAAGGATTTGAGCTAAATAACTATTCAAAGCTACTCGCTATCTCTGATCCTCTCTTTAATATGCGATCAATCGTACTGAGTTATTTCGTGATCGTGGGAATGTGTCCGGGGGTGATAGCAGGATAGCCGACTTTTTAAGAGGTCGTGTTTGTTATCAAATCCCTTAAGGGAATTTAGACACTCAACTCATCATCGAATCAATGCAATTATTATACTATACAGAACCTATTTGTCTACTCTTCCATAGTGGCTCCCTTTAAATATTTATATCCACAGACGTGCTTTAATCGTTTTTGAGGATGATGATTATAAAAGTTCAAGATAGGCAGTGTTACACTTCGCTCTTGATTATCGATGATTTTTTCAGAGTCAATAGTTTTGATATACTCTGTTTTGTTAATGATTCTTGTTGGACTCATTTTATTGTTCGAGAATAGGAATGCTCAATTAATAATCATGCAAATTATCATTTTAATAATTTTGAAAAATCATATCATAAAAAAGTGATTTGTGTTAAATTCTTAATTATGACATCGTGTCTTTATAAGAACTGAATGTCAAGTAAACCATAAAGGACTGTAGTTGCATTCATATTGATACTTTATAATATGCAACAACGAATGACTTTAGTGACTCGCTTCTGGTATCGCCATAGGGCAGAAGAAGTGAGTAGCCCCCACAATTACAATTCCTTCATATTCTATCGTATTCGGGGATTCCACATTATACGATCTCCAATCAAAATGCAGGATGTGATCACGTGAACAATCATGAACACGTGCTTTCTCAGTGCAGCGCATGCGCAGAGTGAAATTTGAAATCGTTGAAATGGCGTTTATTTTAGTTTAACATCAGTTGAAAATCATCATTTCAAAACTACAGTAATACTATTAAAGTTACTCGATCCAAATTTTCAGTGAATACTCACAAAACACAAGCGAACATTGAGAGATCCATTTCATTTTCAATGGCAAATGAGGTCTGTTTATAAAATTGGTTATCGAACGTGCTAATATGAAAGGTGATCTTTGGGAACCCCCCCTGGCCATAGGGGACTCGTAATGATCATATTGTATTAACATTTGATAACACAAAAACGTTGACACCACTGCCCGATAAGGCTTTACATTTCAATTGATCATGCGTATGGATAAGAAGAAACATGCGTTATTGTGTTGTAGCTTAATATTAGTAAGTGTGTCTCAATCGTGAATGCACGCATATGATTCCTTATACATTGTTGTTATTTACATTAATGATAAAACAAAGTCATGACATTTTAAACGATAATAAAGAATATGAATGTGCTTAAAAGAAACATACGTTGTAGAAACATTCGTTACAAAGTTATATGAAAATAGCAGTTTGAACCTTGCAAGTACCTTTTTGCTAAGCTGTAACGTAATTATGAACGCCAGGAACTAAAAACGGGGCGTACTTCAAGTGATCCGTCAAAATTTCGTTCCTAATCCAAAATAGGTAGGATCCACTTCAATGTTACACTATCTTAACAAATGTTAATAAGTGCATTCAGATTTTGTAAGTATATTTATTAATATTAAACGTATAAGAATAAAAAACGACAATTATGTATGATGTCTGATGATTTAGCTATATTTTATCAGGTAGGAAACATACGCTACATATGTAACACATGTTTCATATATTCTCTGTATGATAAATGGACTGTTTCGAACACTAAAAAGGATCGCAAGGAATTGTTGAGATAGAACAAAAAGAAAAGTGGAAGCATATCCAGTGTATTCAGTTGATGATTATGTTGCTACCAATTTTTACGAAGGGCGTACATAAAGATTATGTAAGTAGATGACAAAGACAATCACTTCTACTGTGCCTTTCAAACTAGTTACCACGGATCCGTTTCGGTAAAAAATGTGGGAACCTCGAAGTTACAACTTTTATTTCTTCCTTATGTCATAAAGGAGGAGGGAAGTTAGCGCAACAGATTTTGGACAGTCATATGTTTGGTTTTGGCCATTTCCTGGGGATTTAAACAGGTGCATATGTTAGGCGAATGCATTACCTCCAGGAAAATCACTTCTAGAGATGATAAAATAATTTCGACTCTGAGACAGGGTAGATGCAAACAACCCACCAACATGTTTTTTCTGAATGTTTTCCTGAACTTCTCCCATCCTTGCTTTTTTAATTTTTCTAGCATTAATATGTTGCGTTTTGACACACAGTTAATCCCTTAAAAGGAGTAAATGATTCCTTTTAGATAAAGTGTAAAACAATATTTCCCATGTTATTTTCCCATTGGAAAAATCATTGCTTTCAGCTAAGTTTGGTCACCCATAATGGGTATCTTTAAAACCCCTGACGGAATCACTTATTCCTTTAAAGTGGTTAACCATGTGTCAAAATAATATTAATAATGCAAGAAAAATTTAAAAAAGCAGGGATGGAAGGGGTCGAAAATTAGGAAAACATTTCACACATATAGCCAGCTTTCCAGGAACACTTTTCTTTCTCAAGTTTTGTTGCTTGTGCATTTTAATTTCTTCTTCTGCTGAAGTTATATTAAATAGATTACTAAAAGCTATCGTTTGGTGAAACAGAGTAACATTTTCTTCATCATTTGCAAGTCGGGGTTTCCTCCACACTTCAAAGTGTCATTCGCAAAAGAGAGAAATCGAATGATAACCTGTTAGTAACGGATGTTTTTTGCAAAATTAAGTGACTGTTAAGTCCCCCTCCAGATGAGTCAGGTCCAAGCTTGAAAGTTCTACAATTGACTAACGAATTCACGTGGGAATCCTATAATGACTTTCAGAGGATATACATAAACATTTCTAATTCGATTTTAAAGAATTAATGACTTGCTAAGCTCATGTATTTTTATACATTTTGCTCTACCATACAACTTGGTCCTTTCCATTTTAGAAATCTGCGTACATTATCATATTTTGCTGCATCTAGGGATATTAAAATAAATGTATTACTTTTTACAATTCCCAGCATTTTGCATGTGGTTTTGGCCAAAGAAAAGTGAACACCTTGGCAAATGCTAGGTACAGGCCTACATCATGTAGAAAAATGTCTAGGTGCCCGTCTGATCCATACATAATCATGGTTTGTTGCTAACTTACACTATCATAGATCCCAAAAGAACACCTTAACTAAATATAATCCGTCTAAACGTGAATATATTAGTACTATTATTTCATTAAATGTGTTTGATAGACATTTATGCCTCCCAAGATCCTAACATTTCTGGATAGTTCCGTTCACAGTTTGGTATAGACACACCATGTATTTTCTCTGTAAATCTAATTTGGGTCCCAAACGAATATTCCCCATCATGTCTTACTTTAAGTTTTTGTATGTTTATGTTGAGGAAAGACAATAATCTGATTAACATGGGGTGATCATTTTACCCCCTGTGATAAGCAGTTAGCATTTCCCCGATTAAGAACTCGCAATCTGATTAGCTGTCGCAAATCTGCGACAGAAATCAAGTACAGGGTGTTCAGGAAATAAAGATAAATAATGTCATAATCATAACCTTTTTATTTGTTTATGGATTGTATTGAAATTTTCAGAGATTATAGTCTTAAAATATATTTTAACTTATTGTTGGAGTTTCAACTTCAGGCAATTTGATTGGTTGATTCGGTGGTTGTCATAGCAACGTGAGCAGCGCTAAGGCAGGGCAGGTGGAATAACTGAAGTATATTTTCATGTTTTAAATGTTTCAAAAATATATTCTATCATGTTTATGACTTAAAATGGATTTTTCTAGTGACCCGGGTCACTTTCTATGTAATCCCCGCATTAAGTCATGAAAATCTCATGGAATATCATTAAAAATCAGTTGTATGACTTTTATATCATAAAACAAAACAAGATACGAATTCATTCATGGAGATGCATCAAGAAAGCTATAAATATATGGAGTCAAAATCGGTTTGCCATGCTAAATGTTGCACAGAAACTACTGCAGGTATTCCACGTGCCCCGCCTTAGCGCTACTTACGTTGCTATGCCAACCATATAATTGACCAATCAAATCACTTGAAGCTGAAACTCCAAAAGTAAGTTTAGATATGTCTAAACTATAATCCCTGCAAATTATATTAAAACCCATCAATAAATAAAAAGGTTAAGACATTATCATCTTTATTTCCTGAACACACTGTATAAGTCATTGCGCATAATAAGATCACGTGATTCAGTTTAATCGGGCGCTTCCAAATTGGTTATAGCGGGGGGGGGGAGGAGGTACGGATTCTCAACACCTTCTTAGGAGGATGATAGCAGCCTTGCCTAACTGAACTTCCAGAATATAGTTCCAAACATCTCATTAAAATGGTTTACAGTTTTTCATGCAATCACTTTATTCGGTTTAAGACCCGAACGCAATGCAAAAATAAATTGAATTGATTTCTAAACCAAGGTGAAAAACTAAATGTGATGGACATTTTCCCAAAAGTATCTGCAACCGTAGGATAAATAAGGTATCCTATGTTTTTCTTGGGCTATTAATGTTATCCCCTCGTGGATATCGCCCGTCTCCACCTATTAGCTGCGCTCACTCGTGGATATGGTTATATCCACACATGGATAATATGATATCCCTCAAAACTTATACGATATCCTCTATGTATAAGACGTGCATGGGCTGCAACTGAGAAGACTATGATGGACTGCAATGCGCCGCTTCATTTTCATGGGGGGATATTTCAAAAGCGCATGCGCATCAACCGAGAACAAAATAGATAAACCCAGAATCTGAAATGTATTTATGGACCACTTGATTAGGCCTGTCAGTTTTAAGATTATGAATCCCAACTAAAACGCAACTTGAAAAAAGATGAATCCTTCTTATCCTCGGAAGTGTTTGATTGTTAATGAATGAAATGTTGGTCAATGTCACTGAAAACATTTTTCACTTTAGGTTATTCTGTTAGAATGCTGGAAATGTTTCCGTCATTAACCCGAATACTAATTTAATTTCATTGTTGTTATTAGAAAATTGAAGATCGAGGTGAATGCATTACTGATTTTATGTCAGCATCTTTCTTCGAGAGAAATGAGGTGCAATAAAAAGCAATATTATCTTGTGAAAGTGAGTTCTATACCTTGCGATGTATCGGAAATAATGAGTTGTTGTATTTTCCAAACATACGTATGTTTATCAGCGTGTTTGTATAATTCGTAAAGATAAGCCAACAACCAATTAGGGATACATTCAGAAAACACTGGCTCGATCAAAGAAAACTCCCTGGCGACATATGTTAACGTCTAATTGTTAAAAGTTCAACTCTTTCCGTAGGGTTCGGAGTTTGTATATGCGATATTTTTACACGTGGATTTTATCATTGTGGGTTTTGCTAATTCAAGATTGGTAAACGTTTTGTTGGTTTACAAAAGGAAATTCATTATTAAACATTATTTTGACCATTCTGAATAACAAGAGAAAAGAAATTCCATTAATCTATGGTTAGGCGAATGCTAATGTTTCCTTGCGGGGAAATTATACTGAATCAACTGTGATTTAGGTGCCATCGTAATTCTGCTTTCAGACGCTCTTTATCGGATATCAAATAAAATTACGGGTACATACTTTATTCCATTCCACTCTGTAATATACACGTTGACTTTCGTTGTGCCATCAATAGTCGATACAGAAATAATTTCCTCTATGTCCATATAAATGTTCTTATCAATGGCGGCTCTGTCCATATTAAACTTACACCGTTCTTCCTAATTATGGAATGTTTTCTAGTTCACGATAGTATCAAACAATCGTCTTTACGTCTTTACATATTTACACACTTGGTAAAACAACAAGCTCAACAATTTTAGAAATACTTTCTCAGAACCATTTTTCTTGTTTTTGAAAATTCCTCATTCTTTCGATTATGTAAATCCCAAAAATGCAGTACTCAAAGGAAACTCGTTGAACGGTCATTCTACGACGTTAAAATGAACATATTGTTAGCGTGGCCGAATAGGAAACTAAAGATAATCATGTTTCGTGAAGTGCCTAATATTCCATATATCTTTATATATGAGGAACGGTGTACTACAAACAATTTATTTCTAATAGATTCTCATTGTGGTTGACCTTTCCTATCAAACAGTCTAATCAACTGGGATTTAGATGCCAAATAACATATAATGTAGTGTTCTAGCAATAGCATTGATTAAATGAATAAAATGCCAAAGGCCAATCTTCTCCGTGCCCACTAGAATGACCATCCACATAATTAGGAGCTGGCACTTGAAGAGCTGTCTTTAATGCTGACATCCAAACAACCTTTAGCGATTGTACTTGAATGGATCGAACCACATTTCAAGAGGTATACATGGATTGGAATGAATTTCCCGTTTTAGGTTGGCAAAATACCACCACTCTGAGGCATACGTGTACGTATATTCAAAAATACACTCCCGTACTAACGTAAGGCAAGTCGCAGCGTTAGAGTTAAACAAATGTCTGAATATAAACTCGCCTACCTACCTGTACATTCCGATTCGAGTGTTGGAGACGTTGCGGTAACATTTGTCCAGTTCAAAGTTTTATCTGCAATTCCTTAACAAAAATAATTAAATCGAGTGTTGGACACAGAGCATTGCAAGTAACGGACGTACATCGTATAGTTTCTCATGGCTTCCTATACAAACTAAGATGCGTATGTCTACTAACATGTTAGAAAAAAGCGTTTGCCACACAATGTGTTTGTAAATATATACGATTCAATGCGTTTGCCATACCATTATAGTGCATTTGATGAAATGTTGCAACAAGTGCTTGAAATTATAATACACAATGCGTTTGCTACATAAAGCGATTGTAAATTACTCAATGTGTTTGCTAAACAATGCGTTTAGTATACACAATGCGTTTACTACAATATGCACTTGCCGTACACAATGCATTGTATGGGATTGCTCAAAGTATGCTATCGAATACAGATTTTCCAATGGGCCAAATAGCATAACGAAGGTTGTTCAATGAGAGTGCATGACGATAATTCGCGCCAGCGTTTCTAATGGATTTCAATTAATTCATGCATTTATGTGTTATTGATTTTAAACTACTCAATGCTTTCTTACAGTTAAATTGTATGTTCACAAATTGATAATTAATTAGTCTAATAATCAATTCTATAAAATATATTGTGTTTTGCATTATTAATATTTGTTTGAGCAGTCAATCGATTTAAACAATTTAAACAATTGTGTCAACTTATTCAACTACATTTCGATTTAACTTATTTCTTCAGAATATGCATCCATGGATGGAGCCGTTTCAGTAAGAAAATGTCGGAACCTCGGAGCTACGATTTCTCTTTTGCCTTATTTCACGAGTTGAAAGCAGAATTTCTCTGTAGACAGAACTTCAAAAACGGTTAAGATCGATCTGTATTTTTAACCCGGTTCCGTTTACGTAATTATAGTGAGGTATGAGATATATTTCGCATCTTACATTCATGTTTATTATTCCCGTATAACATATGACGCGTTTGATTACGTCATCATTTATTGCGCAGCTCTATATGTCCATACATGTGATATTCCTACGTATAGACAACGATTTATAAGAATATCACACTTATACTTACAGCATGGCCCAACAGTCCCCTTACATTTTAACGAATCTACTAAACGTACCCTTGTACACTGCGAACCGAAGCGTAACGTTGCGTATGTTTCCTAAGCCGTCCGAAGCTTTCTAAAAATATACTTCTGTATAGGAACGCCCCGGTAACAACGTATGCCTATTCGTCAGTACACGCAAGTTGACGTCTGGGGTTTTCGTACATATGTGAGGAGGCCTTACAAGCCTTATGTGGATCTATCACATAAAATTCAAAATGGCTAACAACAGTAAGTTGGATTCCTATTATGTCATGTAAGCCTTAAATGCAATAAAGCAATATTCGATTATGGTGTTTAAACTGCTTCTTTATTCGGTACATTAAATATTCCATACACACCAAATAAAACAAATAATTTACCTTTACCTTTACCCAATCTTTCGAATGTTTTTTATTTTCTCGAATATACTAATCTATACAATTTATATTCGCTAAATAGTTTCACTTGTTCTTCATGTTGGCATTTACATTTGATATTAATACATACATTTGTGCGATGTAGCGAATTTATTTTCCTTATAATTAACGCATGTATAATTAATTATTTGTACATTCGGTATTTAAATAATATTCGGCAAATACTGAATGCTACATTCGATAGATTTCGATATTTTACGAAACTTTCATTCACGTGATATATGAAAAAGCTGTAGAATAGCTGCGCGGCCGTTTTGCAAAACTCAAGGTCACGTGACAAAATATCGAACAACAACGAAAGTTATCGAAAAATAACGAAATTTATCGAATATGGCATTCGGTATTTACCGAATACAAATGATTTAAATACCGAATGTATAAATAATCAATTGAATTATACGTGCGTGAAGGAAAACATCGCTGCATCGTACAAGTACATACATATCATGTGTAAATGCCAACAGAAAGATTATTTAAGATTTTTATATTCCATAAAACAAAAAAAAACATTCGATAGATTGAGTAAAGGTTTGGTGAATTGTTTGATTTATTTGGTATGTATGGAATATTTGATTTACCGTATAAAGAAGCAGTTTAAACACCATAACCAAATGCCAACTCTGCACTTTGGAAAATCCCTCCCCGAGTGTGACTGGTGGTTAAACACATATTTTGAGACTTTCTATTGGTTCCGTGAAGATATGGTGACTCACCAGACAGTTACTGGACAGAAAAGTCAGCATTTACATTCAATCAGTGTTATGACCATCTTGAAATTCGAAGATGATTACTTGTTTAGCATGTACTAATCTAGTCGTATAGTGTTGACGTTTAAGATATGCAATCACTTTGTGATAATATACACAAATTTGCTAATCATTTAGATTAACACCTGCCATTGACTAACGTCTCATCGGGGAATTGTTAATCGTATATAGGATGTTTACGTGATATTTTGATTTATTATGCCTTTGTCATTCTGATTACTGGTTACAATTCATTTTCCATTCTCAATGTATGTATATACGCCATTAATTTATAGAGTAATGTATATTTGCAGGGGCGGACGTCCCCTGGATTTGATAAAAACAAAAACACTCTCCATCTTCATAACTTGTAGTTGAAACATTGAGGTCTAGCCTCACCATCTCTCTCGTCAGAGTGCAGACATGTACTTGGCTTTCAATAGCAGGGGGCGAGTGTCCGAAATCGCCGTTTTTTCGATAATTCGCCGTTTGTTAGAAGTCAAATATTGGCTAAGTTTTGGGGAAAATTAAAAGTCTTGTATAGACTATATTTTATTTTATTCAGCGATCTTGTTTTGCACTCCCTTGTCTATGATCGATACCTCAATTTCGAACCGCAATGGAACTCATTATAATGAGAAAGAAAATGGAAAGAGGGCGTCACTATAATAGCTAATTAAAAATTCGCTGACCACTTTTGAGACAGGCACCTCATATATTCTTGGACCCTGGGGTATATGCTAATAGTTAAAAGAGTCAAATTCCATAACTTTTACATTTTCAGTGGGACCCCGTCAGCAACCATCTTCGATCACTCGGCTCCCGTCGGTCGCACCGAACTTGCGAAAATGGTCAGCAACAGGAGTATACAATTGTTGGGTTTGCGCAAACAAACTTTCAGATATCCCTTAAATCACTAGCGAATCAGAACCATTGTTACAATCAAGGGTCAACATAAACAGCGATTTTCTAAAGATGTTCACAGTGATAAACAAGCATTACATGTTCACTAATGAGTTTATTGCCCCAGTCCGGATGCATTTCTCTAAGTAATTTGCATCCTATTAGAGGTCATAAACAGAGGGAGGACAAAGCATGCCGATTGAATTTAGTATAGAGCATTGTGATTGGTAGCGCCTTTTCTAGGAAACTCAGCTTATTCATGACTCTAAAATAAAACTAACTGGGCTTAAGTGAAGGGCTGAATTTAAGCACAAATGGAGTTCTTTGGAAATATATTGGATCCATCCCTTATCATACTGGTTTCTCGTTAATAACACCCATACAATGCGAAGTTACTTAAGCATGTTAAAAAGTGTATGTGTGGATGGGGGAGGTTTGACCCCCCACTTACCAAAAGCTGGGGCATGTATACCATTATATTCAACCGGCCGAGTATTAACAGTACAACAGGGAGGACTAATCCATCAGGGCCATAATTCTACATGTTCACGAAGTTAAAAAACGTATATCTTTACCTCCCTAATGCTTTCTCCGAGAACACATAATGCGGGGTGTCATATTCATTGCAACACATCTTGCAAAATATGTCTTATGAGGGTAATTTCTTATATATGAGAAGTTTATCATATATTGAAATCAATTTGTTTGAGCAGTCCTAGCTCGACATATTATAAAGAAAAAAAGATTCACACCATGGTATTCTTAGTAGACTGTTCATTTTGGAATTTCGAAGCTTAGCCAAACATCAGATTTCGAACAAAGATCATCAAAAATGGATTTTATCAAAGTCTTCCATGCAAATGAAGGTGCGAATTCACATTAACAAATTAAGAAAAGAGCCACAATATGTTATCAAATGGTTAAATGTGCAAAACGTGTAGATATGTTTTCCTTAATAGTGTGAGGAGGCCTTTAAGCCAATTTTCGAGAACGTAGTCAGAACAAGTTTTGTGTAGAGGGGAGGGGGATATCTCCCTCCTCGGCCTCTCTCTTACAAACGGGTGAAGGCAAAGAAGTGCATACACTGGCAGGCGAAATGGAGGCGAAACGGCCGAATTGCTTGAAATGGTTGAAATGAAAATGATTACTAAACTAAAAAGGACGTCAGGCAAATTGATTGAAATGCTTGAGACGACGAAACTACAATCGTAAGTAGCGAAACAGTAATTTGAAACGAAAAACGTGCGTGTTCGTCTTTCTTTTCAATCGTTTTGCCCATTTCTTCATGAATTAGTTGTGATTGAAAAGCTTGAAACGGCGAAACAGGCGCAAGCGGAAAAATTTCGATTTTCTTTTCGAAGACATATCGATTGAAACGTTTGAAATGCTCGAAATGACGTAAACATTGAAAAGTAGGAAGTGGCGCATGCATCGAAACGGTTGAACTGATCTAGGATGAAGAAGAGATTCATCTCTTCATCCTCAAACTGATTGAAACGATTGAAACGCAATTTACAGTGTATATGTATATATACTTCACATATTACAATACAACAATTCTTGCAAATTGTTTGTTTTATTTGTTGCTTCGTTGTAATGGTATTGCTATACAACTCAGATCCAAGTATGATCCGAATTAAAATATTTACGTTTTTTGACCCCTTGTGATGAAAGACATTTTTCGACCCGAAAGCCGGAAGTTTCTTCAGCAAATGGTATTTTAAAAGAATCAAGATATGTACACCTTCATAAATATTGCTTCAAATGTTGCTGCGCTATCGTGTGCTACGGATCCTTCATATTCGGAAGTCATACCATGGACTAATCTATTCATAAGCAATTTTTGAATATAAAAAAACTATTTTGAAAAATGACCCCTGCGTAATCCCACATAAATGATAAAAGGTTATTACAGGAGTAAGTTATTAAAATTTTGTCAATTCCTTTTGTACTTCAAGAATTTGCATTGTCGGGAGCGTAAATTGGTTATTTTGAATGCCGCCTCCTGTATTTTTCATCTGCCTCTTGTACACAAAGTGAAACCACTGACGTAGCTTTTTCCTTCTTTCCAGCAACACATGAACCAATCCTCGCACTCAACGCATGCCTCTGCTAATGCCCATGATATGATCACGTTCTAAGTTCTAATAGTTCACTACATTGTAATGAACTATATATCCAAAGAAACCGAGTAGAAGCTTAGTAATTTCTAATTAATTGGGATAAATGACATATACATACGAGGGTGTCTCCTTACATACCTTTAGAAATATAATCTTGGAGAGGAAAATTGTATGTATGAAGATCGCATGCTATATTTCTAAAAAAAATACATGAAAGGAATATCCCTTTATTAATTCATATTTTATTTCTGATTCGTGTTTTGCGATGCGTGCTGCAAGAGTATGTGCATGTAATAGGCAACTGCGGGAAACAATGCAACCACAACAATGCACTGCAACAATACAACAACAACAATGCACTGCAGAATCGTAGACTTCCATATATATTGGCTGTAATTTAGAGGAGGAATGCATAGCACTCTTGGCACATCCTTCTTCAAAGGACTTCATTTATGCCTAAATTCCATACTTGTAAATTACCCTTGGAGCAATTCCAAGGATGTCTCGGCAACCTGTCCTGAGGAATTTGTCGGTAATGTTCTATTACCCTGCGCGCAGAGTCTAGTTATAAACTACCAGACAAAGCTCTCTTAAGAAGTGAAGTAGAACGAATGTAAAGGGTATTGTTCTATAGTCTCGGGGTTAAAATGATGTCATTGAACTAAAAGTGTTTGGTTGATGATTCACACTATACACACGCGCGCTAGATGCAAGCCCATCGAGATTTCAATTTGAAACCCATTCTCGCAACAGGTTGATTCTATTAATTGGATTATCCGAGCTAATTAATTGGTTATACGAGCTACAGGCTATTGTCTTCCATCAATAACCTGCTTAATATACTACTTTAGTAACCCTACATGTATGCTACATATTAATTTGATACTTATAGGATATCCTATGATTTTGAGGAATTTCATTTTTATCTACGAGGTGATATTGATATCTGCACGAGAGAGCGAAGCATATTGGGGTTTCCGGAGTATAACGTCACGATATCCTCCGCATGTTGGGTTTTCCGGAGTATATCGTCACGATATCCTCCGCCCGGAGTATATCGTTACGATATCCTCCAGATATTCATTTTGCCAATAAATATCAAATTTATTTGTTCATGTTATTATACATTTAGTACACTAAGTGTAGGATAAGTTATGTAATGAACATATCTAATAATGTGTTACATCCAAAGATGTTCACTTGAGGTACGAATTCATTGTTTATATTTAAGTTATATTCTTCAAAGCATATATGAAATCTAATCATTGGTACTGGTGCGATAAGATTTGTTTTATTTTTGTTCAAGGTGTAGTTAGCTCTGCCTTGATTATGAGTAGAATACACATATTATATTACCTTTTACAATAATTTGATTTCTGCGAATCCCGGCCAAGTTTAGAATGTCTCTGCCAGACGTGTCAAGTATTAGATCTCAGTTTAATGTTTTGTGTTGAAATCATATTCAAAGTGTGATCAATGTGCAGATAAATCTAGTCCATACTAATGTGTATTCGTATTCGTGTACGAGTCATCTCGCCCACGTGTTTCCAACGCCCTCTATATGATTTCAATACTTATCTATTGCATGTAGCTGTATAGTATATTATATACTACCCACCTATTTTGTATTCTCACTATCAACACGGTGTCAAACCCAAACGCTGACGATTTACCCAATAATGGGAATAAGGAGTATGTGCTACTTAACTCGAGTATGCCATTCGATGGGTGTGATATTCATGTTGTACTTGGCTGGCTGTTGACGTTTGAAGCAATTAGGAAGAGCTGTACGAAGCAGTATAGTTATCATACATTCATGAACGTATTTGTCATTCTACCGGTCAAAACCCCTTTTGTCGAGACATGTGATTAGTTGAGTCAAGATGAGAGCATCAGAGTATATTTTGGTCAAATTCCAAAGCTTCAGCACACCATACATTATCATGATTGTGATTTGATAACCTAAAATCCAGTCTTAAAAATGATGACATTCTCATATTAAAGAAACGCTGCGATCTGGTTAACACAGTGAACTGGAAACGCTGCGATTTCTAGATATGTTCAGGAATTAGCTTGACTTTCCTTTTCAGGAAGAGAAAGAAAAGATATATTATACCCCTTGACATCAAAAGAAAAAAATATTAATTCACATATTAACTTTTTGTTTTGTGTCAATAGTTTTATGTTTTAGCACACATGTAGGCATAGTATCATCTAATGTAGGCTTAAATCGACTTGGTGCACGTGTAGGACCACCGGGTTGGGTCGATTTAATTTGCCTGACAAATACAGCACGTTTTTGAGAGATAGACTCGATTCCGAACTCTTCTCTAATAATCTGAAAATAATATCAAAACAAAATGGTAAGAGCGTTTCTAAGATTGTGTCCAAAATCGACGGAGCGTTTCGAGGAAAACAAGCGATTTCTTGAGAACAAGTAATGGATTTGGACTGAGATCTTAACAAATGAGAATATACGAGTTTGTGATCTACTACTTTGACAGAAAGATTGGCATTTTCATATAAATACTAGTTTAATTCGTAATTTGTGGTCTATTCGTCAACTTATGATTCGTTCGATCTACACTACGGAGCTTTGATCAAGCAAATAACAGTTTATCAACAAAAGTTGAATAAATAATTGAGATCTTTGCTCAGGGTATTGTTCATCAAATGGTAAATAATATGTTACCATAACGTATGATATGTAAGAGAAACGATTGAAACAGTACTTACGGTCATAGTGGAATCTTCATTAGCCGCCATTTTATTTCGCTCCGCAGAATTTCCGCGTGAGTGAAACGTCCCGTCGTGCACGTAATAGCGTTTGGGTTGGACACCGTGATCAAGGTAGTATCGGGTTCAGCGAACAACATAGAACAAAAGTTCTCTACATTGTACAATAGTTCGGGCTCATATCATTGATTGTCATGTCTATTGGAAAATCACCAGAATTCGTATTTTCATTTTTAGAAAACTACGATTTTTATAATAACATGTTCATTTCTCTTTAAATATGGTCACCACATGTTGGCAGAATTTACATTCATTGAAAAACGTGCACTTTGTATCTTAAATAACTTCAACGAATGATAAAAGTATAGCCAATATAGTCAGTTACAGTGACCAAATTCTGTTTTACAGCTAAAAGATTGCCGACCATCAAACTTTTTATTGTTCCCTGCAAAGCGAATGGGTGGACAGTAACGTCCAACAAAGTGAAGTGCACCTGAATAAAGCAGAAAATTACCAAGGGCATCAGTCTTGAGATTTAATATCTTCCATGGACATAAAATAAAGATCGGAATGAAAATGCGAGACGCCAGTTTGCTGACATGAGCATAAAGGGTACAACACTGATACGGAGACTTTCAAAGTATTGTTTTATGAGCCTGATCCGAGATAACTTGAATTACAAGAAGGTTGAGTATGAACGAAAGAGAGATGCTAAGTCAATTATTAGAATGGTGAGATTATTTATTCTTGTAACTATGTCTATTGCATTGCTGGCGCAAATTGCTTCTAGATAGATAGATAAATATTCCTTATATTTAACCCTAGATACTTATCTGGAAATCCTCTCACCCATGGTTGAATTCATCAAGTTTTATTAGTAAAACATATTTCTCGTGGTAACAGAGACGTTCAGTTTCATTTTTGTTGGGTAGGATTTCTTTATAAAAATACTAATGATCGCTTCAACAGACAGTAAATACTCATTATATCACGAACTTGAAACGTAAATCATTTGTCTCATTTTTAATTTGATCGGTTAACCAGCTCATTTTGAGGAATAGATCGACTCAGTAGTGAAGGGCGATACCTATTAGAAGACTGCTGAAGAGCAATTTTGTCAAAATACAATCAGCTCGAGTGCAGTATCCCCTATAATAAATAAATAGCTATATTGTAAATAAATATCTTGTCTCTTGTACGATTATATGTATCCACAATAATTGACGTTACCCCCCCCCCCCCCCTATCACACCAAACTAGTTCTTACCCGTTCTTGCCACTCCTACGAAAACGTCGTAAAACGGGCTCGGGTGTGGTCGGGAAATATGTCTGAAATAATTAGCTTCTTCGTTCTTAAACAGTCTTCAATACGTCCATCTCGTTTGCAGTTCGTTCAGGTCGCACCACGTCGGTGTGCAACGTAGTATAACGCGTCCCTTAGTCTAGAAGGTCAACATGACCTGATTACAAAACGGTATGGTCGCCATCGAACTTTGAATCGATTCAAAATTCTAAAATTACATTCCCGTCTGAGAACGTTCATTAAGTTCGTGAAAAGACCTTAGAAAGTTGCAGCTACGTTCATTCCGTTCGCACACAGTTTAAAACCAGTTTTGAAGAACGCACTGGCAACTTGTTTGGTGTGATAGCTATATTTTTGCACAATGCAAATTCTTGTAGTACTAAAGGAATTGACAAAATTTTAATAACTTCCTCCTGTAATTACCTTTTATCATTTATGTGGGATTACGCAGGGGTCATTTTTCAAAAGACTTGAGAAGTTACTTAAGACCCTTATATTGAGATAACTAGGTTTACATCGGGAAAAACATTGAGTACTATGAGTAAATTAAGTTCATCTTCACAGAATGGCACTATCTTTAGAACGAGACTAACCTTGTATTTTTCGTATTTTGGCTCTTTTTGGGAGTCGTGTCCTCCCTGTCTTCCATTTTGAAATATGCGCGCAGTTTGTCAGAGTTTCAAACTGCGTGCCTAGTAGGCACGCTGCTTGACATGGGCATCGTGATGCATACTTAGATGGAAAAATGACTGAAAATAACTGCTGAGTTGAACAATCTTTGGGGAGGGGAAACAAACGAAGTTATTTCTACACAAAATGATAATCGAAATGCGTGGGTAATTGTGCACCCAAATATGATTTTGAAAATAATGTAAATCAGGCAATAAAAGCCCGATTACCTTGTAATATGGATTCAAAAAGAAACAAAATAACCAGGTTATAATTTAGTTGTATGATTTGTAAAATGAAGCCCTCTGATTGGTCAGTTCTTGTGCTGTCTACTAAGATTGTCCCCATTGATCATCTCCATAGTAATACAGAATATATTATCTGTCTCGATATTCTGTATTAGCACTCGACTTCGTCTCGTTCCAATACAGAATTTCTCGAGCAGAATATATCCTGTATAGCACTTCTAATCATTCAATAACTTATATATTATTCTGTGGCGTAATATGTTGATAAAAAACAACAAAAATAAACAAAACAAAATGTTGAGATTTACGAATGTTCGATATATTCGAACATCTTCATAAGGTAAACTCTGAAATATAGAGACGGTGTGATTCCAACGCGATATCTGACATAAAATCCATCGTTCCAACAATCCCCAAATCGGCCAACATACCACCAGACGCGGTATTGTATCTGTAGCTATAGCTACGATTAGAATTTTTCAATTGCAGAAAAGTACCGGGGAAAATCCAGAGGGTGTCGTCCGACACCCCTGTCTATATCAGGGTTATTAATTAAGGGTGGTTGAAGATGATTTCCAAGAAAAACATCATTGACCTCACTTCAGCTTATATTATAATAATTGTATATCGAAAAATGCTATTTCTGTATTTTTTAAATATGTTCCTACATTGTAATTTTATAAAACAAAACAAAAATACCATTACTACAATTCATTAAATCCAAACTATGTATCAATATGTATCAATAAAAAGTAAACACTCATTTTTCAAAAGAGTTATATCGCGAAAGTATGTCCCAAAGTTGAACAATAGTCAAATCATTGCTCCTGTGGTATAGGATGGAGCCACCTATTGCGAGCCTAATACTTTCTTATGTAACGATATACGATCTCTCATCGAATACGGATGCCCGGGACACGTTGTATATACCGAATGAGATAACCTATAGTAGGTTTATGTTTGTTTACATTGTGATGTTTCTCCATTAACTATCTTTTCTTAGTGCGTGTGTAAATCAAAGTGACACCCCAAGCCGTTGAACGTAAAACAATACGTCAGTGCAAATATAGGCCACTTCCTACTGGGAACTGATCCACGGCGGGTGTGTCACAATGAATCGAAAGGCCACATAGAATAAACACGGAGCACTTGACGTAAAACAAAACAAAGCAATGGAATATATACCAGAACATTTTAAGTATTTATATATGGCATTATTTACCTACCTACCTGGAACTCAACGTTCATTTATACTCTTAAGTGTTCCACTTAATGTGATTTGCAAGCTTCAAAAAATATAGCAACGAGTCATATTTTTCTATTTGAGGTTAATTATAAATCTATTTTTAAGAGTGACCTACTTGTATTAATGGAGATGTGTGCCTAGTTTCAAGTTTGTTATTTATTTATGCGATGAAGTGATATCGAAGATATATTTGTTCGGCAATCCATCAATCCATGTCATATAAGCTCGTAGTTCATGAACTACAAGCTCATCATAACGATTGGTATCGGTTTGTCTGTCATAACTGACATTTTGTCTCTATTATTATGATTGGTTGTAATCTTTATCAAAATCCTACCAAGTCGAAGTATATTGGAGAAAAGCTAGATATTGGAAAACTCATTCAAAATTCATACACATTATGCAATCGTCTAAATCTAGATCATAAAGCTGAAAAATGACGCTCTGTTTTCAGCTAAAAGCATTGAAATATGGTTACTGATTGCATTTGAAAGACAATTAACTACAAATGAAGCAATTTTATGATTAATTCACGATACATTGTAGTGTAACAAAACTTGTTCTGTTGCGATCAACCATATCATCCTTGATTACCCGATTCTCATTTATTACTATGTCGGAGCACAGAGATAAAGCCAAGTTAATAGTTACTTATACGTTACGTATTTCTAGTAAATACACTACCTTACGAGAGAAAAACTAGAACCACTATCGAGACTATCGCAGATTACCATTACTGAAATTCGCATGATCATTAAAATAAATGCAGCTGTAAAAATGTACACGTGGAGTAAACATGTTCAAATCAACAAGTAAACTAATGTAAATTCTGATGACGTTACCAAATTGCTGACTGCTGCTTGGATCACATTAAAACGGAAACCGTTTAATTAATACATATGATACTTAAGATATGTGTCTGCTACTTTGACCAAATAAAGCATGAAATAAAGAGATTCAACAAATCAGCAAATTGATTTTACAATGGGACAACATTTTCAAAAGGAAGGGCATAAAATGTTTACAATCGGTTGGGAAAGAATTTTCTCAGGGATGAGGAAACAATTCCACACAAAACGCTTACACAGACCTTCAAATACACCACGTTTCTGTTTGAAAAGAAGATAATTTTATTAATGCACCCTTAGTCTTCTTAAAAATCTCGCGTGAAATAAAAAAATCTAAATAAAACTGATATAGTCAGTTGACTTAAAGTTTCATAAACGTGGTTTATTCATATTTTCATTACAGTCAATATGGTACAACGAAAATGGGACTTCTGCGCATGTTACAATTTTTCGTCAAAACTCAACTTTTGTTCAAGTTGATACGATTGTCTTTCGAACTAGAGATTTACCTCATTCGAAAGATCATAAAATACTTTATCTATACTGAAAATCTTAGATCCAAACATAGAAGAATACGCCATCAGTCTGCATTTGATTTTTTGAAGTGAGTTTCGTAGATCGTTAGATTTCTCCGACTGATATCGGGTTATCTCAAAGTGGTTCGTTTATAAATACGAATTTCTTTACCGTTGTAAGGCGCATGCGCAAAATTGATTTATAAACGTTATTGGTTTATGTTTTTTCTCCTGAGCATGCGTGAAGTCTGATGAACACTTATGACGAAGACCGGAGCAAACATTACTAGCTCTCGAACGAAATTCCAAGATTCAGATCATTTCGCCGTGTTTGCTAAGCGTGTATACGTGAATGACAAGCTGTTTTGGGTAGATCAGGTACCTGTTTTAGACACAACATTGATTTAGCTTGACATTGATGTGCACATTGGCACTTTTGAGCATGTTAATACAAGTTTTTACACTCTTAGCACGAGACGGGTTTTCGAAAAATCTGTTATCTGATTCACTCGATTATCGTATGGATATGTATTTCTGCTGACGTTTCAACACCACATCACATAGAATTACGATGCACAATGATAATAAAACACAAAACAACTACTAAATTCCACTTGTTATTTCACAGGAGGTAAAAATGCACACTGCCTAGATTCTTTGTAAGGGTCGTCAGACATCGGATTGGCCGCCATATTTGAAATGAAAATATCACTAAATAGAGCTCTGCGCATGTCTCAACATTTCGACTGATTGTATTCCGTCGTTTCACAGCGATATCAATTTCAAATAAATATATATTTAGTAACCACGATATACACATGCTTCTGGGTGTAGTTTATATACCCAATTTCCACACTTGCTTCATTTGCATTTCATCTATTGCCATCGGGTCTCTGTTAACGTGTTTTTGTTTTTTCAAGTTTCGTATGAAGTAACATGATAACCAGAGGCACATTAATCTACGCCCTACGTATTGACCTGTTCCCTGTCCAGAGGGTAAATTCGTTTTCGTATGTATGTATAATATTCTTATAGTAACTTAAAAACCTTCAATTTTGATGATGTAGGACACCTGATATTATACCCATTGGGAAGGGTGTCTCCAACTCAAAGGAGGCAATAACGAGACATAAACATGGGGCGAAGGTTTATGACGTATTGTCAATGATGTTTTTATAATGCCTAATGCGCAACATTTTCATTTTCTATGACTGACTCACCCGTGGGTTTTATGAACCGCAAAATATATCGTCGTTATGAAAACTATTTAGGCGATCTAACTTGTGCAATTTCTATATTTAATCGCGTGGTTCTCATTATTTCTGGTAAAACTGTACTTAATCGTAAGTAATCCTAAAAATCTCACAGCTTTCTACAAATATACTGAATTAAGCGATAGAAGGCTGTAATCTCTAACGATGCATCAGATCATTTACACTTTCATATACACATTGCTGACAAGTACTTCGACAGTCTTTATCTAACAACTAATGTTTACACTAGAGAGGTTTCGCACAACGTTTTTTAGCTCAACGTATCCGTATCCGTAACGTATTTACCAGATTTATGCGCAGTCCGTCCAATTTATACGTGCAGCAATACGGAAAACACGAAAAATGAGGCTTTTGTACGTTGGTCATTTACGCATCCCATTTTATCATACAATTACATTGATTTTAGTTCTAAAAGTATCACTGTATGAACAAACACATTGTGTTGTTCAATCATGACTTAGATTTGGTGAATGGATTTGTTTATTGTTTGACATAAATCGAGTTTTCCAAATGGTATGTTCAATTCATTTTACACTGTGTGGAATGGTATTACAATAATCACAGTGTAGTTGCTTCGCACAACGTTTCAGCTGCCCGTATCAAAATCCGTAACGCATCGATGGAGCAAATGTGGACTCAATACGTTTGTGTTATCGACTGCAATACCAAAAGTACGTAAAGTTGACACTTTTGTGCGTAGTTGTTTCCGCATCTATTTTTGTCCTTCAAATGTATATCAATTTCCCCTAAATGTTAAATTTAAGTGACCTACATAATGTTTAGTGTATGTCGTGCTAATTTTGATGAAAGGAACCAGGCTAATTAGTCAACTAATTTGATTATGAGTGAGTGGCCTGCAAATCGTACTTATAAACAGCACAATGAGCCTTCAATATTCATCCATAGCGTGTGGACTGCTGAACATCATGTCTCAAGATCAAGAAAGCGCCAAAAAACGTGTTTACTTTAGACTCAAAGACGACTTAGTCTTAGTGCGTTCTTCCCTGGCAAGAAATCCATGGGAGAATCCTCCCAATCAATTGGGAGGCTGTTCGCCTCGACGTGTGTAAAAGTCTCCACGTTGATAGTTTACGAACTATTCGTGAGAGGATGGAACTCCTCATCAAATCGTTCAAGAGGGAGGACAGATTGCGGAAATCCAAGTAAGACGAAACGTTTTATGATCTTATCTCCCGGATTTAATCTTTAAAGTTTCAATATTCTTGTAGGTCATTTTAATATAAGTACATGTAATTATACATCAATTATATCAATATCAAGTTAGCAATTGTATGATTGGCCATACACGTCTTCTTATCAGACAAGGCAATCACTGAATACCTAACGATAATTAATGCCATCATCTGTGTATATCAAAAACCCATGCACAATTAGCATGTTACACCTAAGCTGTCTTTGGCAGGGCCGTCAGATGGGGGGGGGGTTCTATGGATGCGACCGCATACCCCCTAGACAACATCTTATTCAGTCTTAATTTTTTTTGAAATTTGGAATGAAAATTCTCATTCAGTCTATTGGATATAGACTAGCACCCCCCCCCCCCCGATAAAGAAATTGTAAAATTTTCTAGAGGGAGTGGGCCACCCTCACACCCCCACAAAACAATTGAAGTTATTTTATACATTGTCTCAGACACTTTTAAAGTGCCCAGACATCATCAAATAGCTCCTTACCATAGTCAGCATTTAACACTTGCTTCCTCTCTAGCACCCCACCTCACCTCCACCTCTTAGTATGTATCTAACAGACTGACTATAGAAGTCAGTCTGTTATGATGTACTACTGTCCTTTGGAAATTGCAGTGAAATTTTCTGCAAAAAATTATCAATTTGAGGAAGCATTAGTTAAAAAAACAAAATTTTATCACTTCAATTAAGTAGTAAGGTACAATCAATTAAATGCAATAATAACACAACATATTAGGTGGAAATAAAGCTAGTTGAAGTAAGAAATATGCAAATTAATTCACTCCCGCCATTTTGAATATCACTTCCTATGTAAACAAACATTTTTTGTTAACAAATTTTAACATACTATATGTATAGTCTGAATATTATTCAGACTAAATAGGATATAGTCTACTCCCCCCCCCCTGGTTCCCTAATTTACACCCCCCCCATAAAAAAGTCAATGTGTCTTATTGAATCATACACTTTGAAAGTTCCAAGAAAGCACAAGATAGCATTTTAAAATTGTAACTTTTTCTAGGGGGACCAATATACAAAACAATTGAAAATTTTGAATTTATTTTATGTTTTTTTCTCAGATACGTTTAAAGTTCACAGACACCATTTAATAGCACCTTGATATGGTCAATGTTTCTTGGAGACAACCCCTAGCTCCCATCTGGCACCCCACCTCACTCTCTGGCATCCCGCAATAAAAGATCATTTTATTGACTCATACACTTTGACAGTGCTCAGAAAGCACCAAATAGCATCTCAAAAGTGTACAATTTTCTAGGGGGAGCGGGCCACTAATCACGTCCCCATAAAACAATTTAAAAGCTTGGAAGTTGCATTTGTTCAATGCCCAGAATTAACATCAATAGCACCTTGATATGGTCAATATTTATTGGGGACAAACAATAAAGTGCCCAGAAAGCACCAAATAGCATATTAAAATCGTAAAATGTTCTAACGTAGTGGGCCACCCCACACATCCCACCAAAACAATTAGAACAATTCTGAATTCCATTTATTGTCTCAGACACTTTTAAAGTGCCCAGATATCATCAAATAGCACCTTCATATGGTCAATGTTTCTTGGGGACAACCTATTGCTTCCGATCCCCTCTGGCACCCCACCCTAGCTCACCTTCTGAACCTCTTTGACTCAATTCAATTTTATTGACTCATACACTTTGAACGTACCCAGAAATCACCAAATAGCATCTCAAAAGTGTAACATTTTCTAGGGGGAGCGGGCCACTCCTCACATCTCTATAAAACATTTGAAAAGTTTGGAAGTTGCATTTGTTAATTTAAACAGTGCCCAGAATTAACAAAGTGTCATAATGAAATCATCAAAATTTGTGGCGACCCAACCCAAAACTCAAACATTCATTTACTCAACAGGTACTCTGAACACACATCAAAAGTTCTTCGAATTAACCGGTCAGTATCTTGAAATCGAACATGACTGTATTCACACCTTTTATGACGTCAACATTTCACCCGGGGTATATTCGCCAACAGTACCCCTGTTAATACGAGTAATGTGTGACCTCATAACGGCGGGCCGTAGTAATGGCGGAAATTTCAATGAATATTTGAAAAATGTTGGTGAATTTTCATGGTCGAAGTAATATAGACCTCAGAGCAGGTGTTGTTATATCGACGAATATACCCCGCAGGGCTAGGCACAAACGTTTTCTATACCCTGAACGACCGAAGGGGATCATTTGTTTGAACTACAATAACGCTAGGAGCAAAATCTATTGAAAACAGCTCTAGAGTATCATACTCTAAAATGTACCAATTATTTTCTAAATTTTCAATTGCACTGAACACAGTGACATGATAATATCGCATATGTTTTAACTTAACTATGGGGGTATTAAGAGATCTAGTATAGATGAATTTTAGTATTTTTAATTTGTTCTATTGAAAAATGATGTCTAGATTTTTGTCCTCTATGGAGGACTAGTTGCAAATGTGAGATGCATCAAAGTTCCCAATATATTACTTTTACAGCTACACTTTAGGAATGATTTGATTTTGGGAGGGAGGTTTGATACGTTTTCTCTATAGTGTAGTTCAAAAGATATATTATGAATCTTAATGTACTCCACATTTGAAACTGTTCTTCCATAGCGGTCAATAATTTAACATTATTTTTTATTAAAATAAATAAAAACGACCCATTACATCCAGATCTCATTAATACCTTCAGGGTTATGCTGAAGATATGGAAATATTATCGTATCACTATATCGTGCCATTAATAAGAAATGATACATTTAGAGTTTGATTTTGTCGTTTCCAATAGCTTTTACTAGCGTCATTGGACGTCAAACAGAAGTTAAGGTTACCCGCTACTGATTAATCTCATTGCACGGAGTAGGTGAATTTCTTTGGTATAATGAAACATGTGAGTTAAATATAAATTGTGAAGTTTTCTTGGTGTGTTTTAGAAAAATAGCATGCTCCACCACAGCGGACAGATTTTTCGATTCCAATCAGCGATATGGTGTTTTTGCAATAATAAAGTTGTTTAATTATCAATTGTTTTAACAGTTGACAGTTTTCTATGATTGTTCATGTTTAGTCTCAAAATGTTTGGTTTGTTACACAATCATGTTCATCTATGAATGTAGTATTCAAGTAACAGAGGTTCAGTGTTAAAGTAAGTATTCACTTGACTACCATAAAGGCATGTATGCACATTGGTTAAAAAAGCTCCATTTTTGTAATACTTAGCTATTGGAGATAAAAGTATTTTGAGATTCTTTTTAAAGTCCAAAAAAGCAAATTCCCTGATGATTTTTCCGAAACCCCATTCAACGCTTTCCCTCACAGAACTCATACTTCTATTGAATTGGGCCTGTTGAGGGGTCACATCGGGTCCTCTAAATGGGGTAATAAGATGGTGAGTTCGGGGGTACGCGGGGTCTCCATAAATCGACATGGGTTCCCCGTTAGGCAGGCTTTTTGTTTCAAGTGCATCCAGGATATTACTGCGACGCAGCATTGAGGCATCGTGCCGGGACCCCTCAACAGGCCCATACAAATTTGTAATAATGCCATTGGGTAATATGATAGACTGAAATTTAAGACAGTGTTCCCTTTTATGCCCACTGTAGAAATGACGCTGCCCTTCCTGTGGACGAGCACATGGTCTTGGAGTCCCATCAATAAAACCGTAACAGTTTATAAGAGTTGTCGACAGATCCACACCAAACATCCCATTGATGTCCCACAGTCGATTTGGGTACACAAGACAAGAATAAGATATTTGGATCAGGATATCATATTTTAGCAAAGAATTCCCAAACAATCGAATATCACTCCTTAAAAAGAGGCAAAGCTGGTTGAATGGGGTATGCTATTTAGGATTGGTACTGAATGGGGATGGGACTGCTGTCAACGTATCTATAGTTCGTCATTATAAATACCTCGAAGTTATATTGTATACCATAGAAAATATAGTCTGGTAACATGCATCCTTGGACTATATATCCCGGTGTAAAAGGGTAGGAGGTCCTATCAAATTATGGCCCTACTCTCCATTGATTTATATAGTGACCTAATCACAACTCTTTCCCTTATTATTTTATACACAATCAGGGCCAGTAAGGGCCGTTTGGAAAGGGGACCATAATCCCCAGGGGACCATAATTTCTTTCACACCGGGACTATACAGGGTGTCCCGAAAGTATGGGGCCCCCCATAGGCAGACATATTCCAGTGTCCTCATAGTATGTGTCATATATCATTTTAAAGCTTATCCAAAGTTACATTGATTTGCCAAGTATCATGGTTTAACTCCCAAATGGGAAAAAGTTACAGTCATTTTAAAAGTTAGTGTTTTGTCAAAATAAAGTTCAATTTTACACCACATTACTAGTCAATGAGTCCCCCTTGGCCATGTTAATAGCAGCAATTATTTTCAGATATGACCTTAAAAGCCCTTCAAATAGGGATGTGGAATTTTACAACCCTTGTAAAACCTGTTAAGGCACTTTAGAAGAGTTTCCTTAGAGTTTCTACCCTCACCATTCTCTTTTTCCAACTCAATATCCATCCGACCCGAAAAGAATTGCTGCTGTTAAGATGGCTCGGAAGGACACATTGACAGTGATTTGGTGTAAAATTGAACTTGATTTTGACCAAACACTAAATTTTGAAATGCCTGTAATTCTTTCACATTTGAGAGTTGAACCATGATACTTGGTGAATCAATGTAACTTTGGATAAGCTTTAAAATGATATATGACACATACTATGACAATACTGGTATATGTCTGCCTAGGGGGGCCCCCATACTTTCGGGACACCCTGTATATTCAGGGAGATTATAGTATATTCACTCTTGACACCGGAAATGATCCAGAGTTTTTTCTTCCAATGTTATCCCATGTTTAGAGACAGAATGTACTATTATTCTATGTTCACGAAATGATATGAGGGGCAAAATAACATAAATCGATATTGCCAAATTACACGACATGAGTGAACAAAATCTTACCTTTTTGAGAAGATATAACTGTTGTGTTACTTCCACAGGAAATGAATGTTATTGTCAAGGTCACGGCTTGAGATACGTTTTGTGGATTACGTGCTAAAAAAACGTACTGCGAAACGAAAATTTTCGAATAACGTATCCGTAAACGTAACGAGATACGGATGCGGATACGTTTTAGCAAACCCGTTGTGCGAAACCTCTCTAATATTCTACTTTTACGTAACGTATGGTAAACTACAGGTTATCCTTGAATTAAGAGTTTCGTTTGAATGTTATAAAGTATTCTTAAGGGTGGCCTTCTTTAAATAGTGATACCTTGTAGTTTCAACTTTGTGATTTAATGATTGAACGTACCCGTATTTTGGTAAGATAAACTGCCATTGAGGAAATACATACATTACGCTCATGTTTTATACTCCAAGTTATTTAATATAAAATTCGAGTTATAATCCCCGGCCCGATTTGTTAAACGTTATCATTTACATTCAGTTTTAGTGTTATTTCCCTCCGTCCGAATAAATACGTTTTCAGGTTTGACAAATATTGTCATTGTAGCAGGTCAATTTTAGGCTTTGTAAATATCTATGTTCATAAACCGTATGATACATATTATGTACATACGAGGGGTGATCAATAAGTAATGGAACTTTTTTACACAGATACTTTTTATCGACCAATCCCTTTGATTTTCCTACCAGTAATAGATCATTCAATTATCTATCAATTCTGAAGATTTGAACACAAATATATAATACATGTTGATATATCCTTATTTCCGTGAAGGAGGTACAGGTACCCCGGGACCGAAATTTACGTCACATATTCAGTTTTTAGCCAGTCTGGCAAATTTCAACTTTTTTTTATGCAACAAGTGTTGTGTTGTTTGAAATATTTTGCTAACTGGTTTCACACAAACAGTATAAGTATTGAGATGTCAGAGTGTTGTATGGTCGGGGTTTGCCGGTCAATTTGAGGGAAGCATTGTGGAAGAAGAGGTTGGTGAGAGAAAATGTTCAGGAATCAATATCCCTGGACTTCAAAATTGAGCCCTTGACCAATGCACCATATTGTCCAGATCTGCCCACATGAGACTTATTTATTCCTATACTACTTAATTCTATGGAGAAGGGACGCAGTTTTATTGACATTGATTAAATAAAACAACCCGTGCAACTGCATCTTGCTACCATGTCAGAGAATGGATTCAGCCTTGTCTCACAATCTTGAGTTAAGAGGATGAGGAATTGTGTACATGTAGCACTTGATGGAACCTATGTAGAGGGCCCTGTAGAATGAATGTGGCATGAATACCACATGGTGATGATAAAATATTCAAAATCATCTATGGCATAACAAAATGGGGTAATTCATGACCATATTGGTTTGTTTTGTTCAGCCTGCATTCAACTGCGTTGTATGTTAAACAAACTGAAATAGCTTCAGAATGTTGGACGTCATGTCGGTCCCGGGGTACCTATACCTCCTTCACGGAAATAAAGATATGAGCCAGGCCACAGGAAAAGGGGTCTTATCACAGATTTTTCAATATTTTGATTTTTTGTTTATCTTAAAAAGCACAAAAAGACTTTTCGAATGAGCCGTGTTTTAACAATTTTGCCTTGCATATATAGACCAAAAAGTCGTATTTGAATTTAGCATATTTTTCTCTTAATGTTGGGCACATTTTCGGCTCTGTAGCACAATTTTAATTTTTGTGATAAGACCGGTTTTCCTATGGCCAGGCTCATATATCAAAATATATAACATATTTTGTTTTCAAATCTTCAGAGTTGATAGATAATTGAATGATGTATCACTGGTAAGAAAATCGTAGGTCTATAAAAAGCATCCGTGTAAAAAAGCGTCCATTACTTATTGATTACCCCTCGTATATACCAGTTTTACAAATTATCCCTAATACTATACAAATTGCGTGATACATTTTAAAAACGGGCACGCAGAAACAAGATATAGAATATGATTATTTTTTAAAATAGCCCACATCCCAGCCTTATAGAAGCTTTACAGTAATTTACGAAAGTAAATTGGGGTTTCACAAGGTTGCTTTCTAAAAACAACTTTAAATAATATACTTTCTATTTTTTACCACATTTTAAGTATGATATCAATTGATGTTGGTCAAAACTAAGTTCTTTAGATAAACAATATAATATAGAATTTGAAAAATGTCAATAAGATGGTGCCCACAGGGTGCAAACGGCCTTTTAAATGACGACGTACGATCCTACGGTCGCCTCAATTGTAATTGCAGATCACAAAGTTCAATTGTAACCCATTAACCTCTAGCTATAGGTCAGCAGCATCTCGACGAACGCCCACCGTGGAAGATATCTCTTTGACTTCTATGGTGACCTTGGAAATCAAAATATTCATAACTCCGAGTTGTAATTTCTACGATGACTCTACGGCCTGTACAAATCGTCATACGCCGTAGTAAGATTGTAAGGTGGCCGTAGATTTTCTACGGTTGGCGTATGAATTTACAGAGTAAGAAAACTACGGACTACGTATTGTCGCCGTATATAGCAAACGTACCTGAGCTTTAAGGCATATATAGAATCTTTATTGTCCCGTACAAATCGTTAAATACTGTATTGTTGCAAGTTAATAGGTTATTAATAAATTTTCAAAAGCCTATATCGGAGTCTCGTGAAAGCATCACAGTCGAGTTAATAAATTGTTCTATATTTAAACGAAAATAAAAATAGTTTGAAAATACATTTTTGAAATATCATTAGTTTAAACATTATTTCAAAGCCAGATTTTTTATTACGGCAGAATTCTATAAACAAGAGGATCACCTTCCTAATGTTTCCTAATGCTAATGTTTCCAAAAAATGTCATATAGTTTGTCCGAGTAGACTTGGAACGAACGGTAGAAATAAATACACTATTCTAAAAAATATTGTATTTTAGAACTGAAAAGACTTTAAAAGTATTCGACTAGACAATGGCAGTATATGCCAATGATCTAAATATAACAAATACTTGACGCATTTTGTTACGAGACAATAGTGAACGTCTAAATCTCTCATTGACATCGTTATGTCTTTGTCGGAGCACAAAGATAAAGTTTGAATTAATGATTTTCTGGTAAATGAATTGCGCATTTCAAATAATAAATTGACCCTGCGAGAGATTTAAAAAGAACAGAAACTTTCAAGCCGTAAATATGATCTACACCCGTCTACCCCTGATCAAAAATACTGCGCCAAGGCCAAAGAAAATAGAAACAAAAAACAAAGTATCACGAAAGGTAGATATACATTACAGACATCTGAATCCACAAGTCATGATACTTAGAAAATTGATGCACATGAGTCGAGTCCGACATTTTCTGAAAAGGCCTTATTCACATTATAGATGGTTAAATATACTTTTACGCGCAAGATGGATAATACAAGAAGGAGAAGATGTCCAATATGGGGCATCTGCTTGAATTCATTTGTGAAATAGTGTCATTTAAGCAAATTATAACGTAATATACATGGTTAACATGGTCATGAAACAATCCTTCCAGCCGTAAATTGTTCCGACAATAGTTGCTCTGTTCTTATATTTAAAATACAGAACCAGAGCCGTTTAATAATATTAAAACGGATGCAACTGGTGCATCGTCTTACACTGAATTATGTTTTGCAATAATATAATCTTATCGTGCACTTTACTCTTCCTTTCAATAATTTCAGAAAGCTGGTTTGTAATTACAGTCAATGTGAATGGATTTCAACCCCTTGCAACAAAACATGCGATGCGATATGCACAAACGACAGATGAATGATACCAAATGGTGGACAACGTTAGCGACGAAACAATTCAGAATATTGGCAATATTTGGAAAGAAAACTCAGGTCCAAGGAATACACCGATGACAAACTGAGCAATTTGCAGATAGCATGAACGGTTAAACCAATGTTATAGGAGAGTTAGGATGATAGCATATGTACATGTCAAATGAATCAAACATGTGTAATTCCTATTAAACATACAAATTGTTTGTTAAGAAAATAAAATCTATATGTGTCGGTGGTCTAAGAACACCAATTTCAGAAAATGATGTTTACCAACGTTTATCAAGTATGACTTGCCAACTATCTCCGAAATTGTAATCCCCTTGTCAATGTTCATATTATATATTTTCTGTCTCTATGTTACTTATATTTTCAATTCTGTCATATTGTACCCGTCTATTGTTCGTAGAATGTGTGCCATATTTGTCAACACATGTCTTGTGATTGTGGAGCTATACCGTTGTGAGCGAAGCGAGTTAAGTTCTTTCCCCTTGTGTAAGCTATATCCTATGTATGTTTAAACATATCTGCTTTGTGTTACTCGATCTTAGTTTTTAGTTTTCTAGCTGTATCTCCCGTATGGGACATTTTTACTTTGGTCTTAAATATGGCTTTGTAACTTTTTGGGATTTCCTGTCCCTGGGGTGTACTAGGGTATAATAATTGTGATTACAGGCGTAATAGCTGCCTTAATGTTTCCTTTGGAAAATATCACTTCATCGGTTCACTAACACTTTGGGCATATGCTTGATTAGTTCTTGCCACATAGAGATAGAGGTAGAACGATCTGTAAGGAATATTCTAAACGTATACTCTTTCAAGGGTGGAATTATATTTTTGAGATCCTAGACAGCACAAAGTACAATAGTGGGCTGTCCAATCATCCACTGAACTTCAAAACAGGAGTGATTAAAACTCTCACGAATATGAATTATAAGGCCACTACTAAGCCAGAAAATAAAAGCGATTAAACCCATCACCTTTAGAAATGATAAGGTCATCACAACGCTAGAAGATAGAAGCGATAATTAGAACCCTCGAATAAAGAAATGACAAGGTCATTACTCAGCAAGACGATACAAGCAATTAAAACCCTCACATGCATAAATGATAAGGTCACCAGAAAGCCAGAAGATAGGACCAATTAAAATCCTTACATATAAAAATGATAAGGTTACTACTAAGTCAGAAGATGAGAGTGATTAAAACTTGCCAACGACAAAGGCAAGTATGCACTACGGATACGCTATACCCACGAACAGCTAGCCGAGTCTCTTCTGAAATTGTCATTTTAAAACCACGTTATTGTGTTGATAATCTCAGTAACAATATTTCCCTTATGCAATATCCCTTATAATCAAACATTTACATATCCCTTTTTGATAAATCGGTGATAGTTGCCGCTAATGGATATTGAATGATATATTTTTGATGATCATTTAAGATTAATAACGCTCAAATGTCCTATTAACTTCGTTTTAGACACCCTCCTTTCGATTTTAGTTTGTGTTATTTGTGTATTAGTGTCGGTAATAATGTTAGAAAATACTCTATATCGAAGATTGATTTCTGTGGGACCCATTAGGAGCTTCAACTATTAGGACTACTAGTTTTGTATTTTTGTTCAGTTAAATTGGTAGAAGCAGTAAACTGTGCAATTGAGATTAAAAAATGCTAGCTTTCTTTGATTGGTTATTAGTTTTAGATGTTTCAATATCACATTGCAAAATAATATTTTTTCGACACGCCTGATTGTCAAAATATAAAAGTCGGGGAAGTACAGCAATGGTCAATTTGTTTTCTGTTTTGTGTAGGACACGTATACGTTTTCCTTAATTTTGGGCTATATAACGATTTTGCTAGTCAGTGCTATCAGCGTTTTATTAATTTGTTTGCATAGATGGTTACGATGACCAAATAGTTAACATCAAGCACATTCCAAGCGATGTAGAAAACACTCATGAATATAATGTATGAGATATGAATGATAAGTTAAGATGGACTTCTACTTCCAGTATTGAATTCGATTACTTGATTTAGAAGGACCAGACAGGGAGTGCTTAAATGGGAGCACTAAAACAAAATGTTATCATAGCTAATATATTTCCGTCACCGTATGTCGGTGTATTTGCCAGTATATTAAGATGGACATCAAACCAACTCACACAAATAACACATAGAAGCATTTCTTAACGTACTTTAAACAACTTATTAGGGAGTTTAAGGTTGCATATAAAATCAGAAACGCCAACCTGTGACGCCAACGTATGACCGATCGCCCATACAAATGCTTAACTATTTTCAATTCGCATTTAGGTTGTGACAAAACATTGCAAGCTTAAACTCCCTAATATTCCAAAAACTTCTATTCTTACGATATTTAGTCATGTGATCAGACACGAATCAGGATCAATCAATCAATGAAGGAAACTGGCACAATCGTACTTGCACGACAGTCAAAATTACCTCCTTCCACTTTCTCGTCAAGTGACATTAGTTTGAATACAATTATAGTAGTTGCACATGTTTTATTTAGACTTGGCTTTTATCAGGAATGCATTATTGTTTTGCACATAGTAGGCTTGGGGAATCATTTGCCGCATTGGGGGTGTTATTAGCATTTATATTATTAGACTTACAAGTATTATTATATTAGACTATATGGGTTGTTTGTCAACTGAACGTCGTCTGGGTAAAACGATAACTTTAGTGTGAATGGTCGGTAATTGATATTAAGTATTGTAATGTTAAAACTTAGTTGTTAAATATTAATTGCAAAATTAAAAACGTAACGAACATAACGAACATACGAACATACGAATATACTAGGAACGTATTTTTCACCCTAACCTTGAACTCTCTATTATGAGAACATAAATCGTTCGATCAATACGTTTCAAGCTTGGGATCAGTGAACTAATAATTGCTAATAACAGGTTGGAGTTATTGTTTCACGGTCAATGTGTCTTATAGGTTATATCATCTATCCATTGATCTCCGTCGATGGCATATTTATATTTAGTAATGAGGTAGGCGACCTTTAAATGTGTGTCCATTTGAGGTAGGCGACCTCCCAATATATGTCACTATGAAGCAGGCGACTTCCCAATGTGTGTCCCTCTAGAGTAGGTAACCTCCCAATGTGTGTCCCTATGATGTAGGCTACCTCCATATGGGTCTCGCTATGAGGTAGACGACTTCCCAATGTCTGTCCCTATGATGTAAGCGACCTCCCAATGTATGTCCCAACTAATTGAGCTGAAATATTTAAAACCACCACTCACTTTCAACAACGGCTTATTGGGAAGAATATTGGGACTTTTCCTGAATATTAACCATTTTACTTTTACTATACCCTCACCAATCCTATCAATTATAGTACTGGTAAGTGCTGGAATATAGTGCATATTTTAATCAACTAAAATTAACCAAAGGAGGTTAATTTGTAACAACCATGCCCTTTGCAATAAAAATGTTAAAACACTATTTACACCAGGAAGGAAGAAAATTAGAGTAGTTTCCTTTTAGTGATTTCAATTTATTCAATCAGCGAAATAGACTGCAGACATTAATCGGAGAGAAGAAACTTTACCCTTTTATAGTTATTTCATACTCATTGAGGCGAGCGCATGGAATATACGTGTATCCCATACCTACTAAGGTTCTGGGTAAATAACGAGCGGGAATATATACTGTATCTAGGGATATATCACTGAGGAGCGGGGCGGGATGGTGATGGATAGAGCCTGTCTCCATCGCTCCTAAAAAGCGAACTCGATTTACGTTCGTTTTTCCCATGCATACAAAAAATAATGATAATATTTCAAACTTACGAACATTGTATATTTTATCAATTCATTGATCTGCTAAGACTAAGAAAATGGACACAGTTCAGAACATTTCCAACCAACTGTGGAATTATTTTAGAATATTCATGTCCAGTTTTGTTTTATTGGCCGTGGTCGGATTTTCCTGTTCTTTCAGACATTCATTCATATTTATTTTCTCGTTAACAGGAATACGTATGCTCAGTCGCTCCCTTCTTTAAACCATCAAACAGATCGCGATTGTCTGTGTTTTTATCCATTGTAGTTTACAGTTATTATTCGAACGTTACAAAAATGAATCAATAAGCAAACGGCGATTGTGACGTAGCAGGCAGATATACCACCCGCTCGGAGCGGGACGTAAACCTATATCTGCCCGCTGATGAAAATATAAGATTTTACAAACCGGCTTTATGTTCCCGAAACACGTCCAAATATGGGATAATTAAATAAGAATATACCTAGAACCTTAGTAGGTACGGAGTATACCTGTTATGTACGGTAGGTTTTGGATACAGGGTTTATCCCAAGGGAAATATGTGTATACCCCTCGGTCCCTGCGTTCCCTACTGATATACAGATATTTCCCTTGGGATAAACCCTGTATCTAAAATCTCCCAAAACATAAACTTTATGTATTTCCATTAGTTTTGGTTAGGTCAATTTTGTCATGTGATTTGTAGTATAGCGTCGACAAAGAGTTTGAGATAAATTGGAAGGCATGCATTAACTTAATTTAACTAATCCCAAAAGCCGTCCCTGTGGGTCTATTGTATAAACATTGCTTCTGGACTATTCACTGATGTGGAGGCCCGCCGTATTTCTATAAGTACACAATACAAACTCATCATAATCGGTCAAATTAAACTATAACTGCCACTTGTACCTTTCCACTTGATATCATAAAGCATAGAGAGAATTATCAAATTCGACTTTTTAATGTTAATTTTAACACCAATGCTTATCAGGCCAGCAATGAAGTGAATGTTTTCAACATTTATTGTTTTATGATTGCCAGCTTCAGTAGCCATCTGGAAAAGTATAGCAACGTAATTATATCCATCTAAGTGGGATGAACTGCCTGCCTCGTGTGAGTTCAAATATACTTGTTACTTTGCTAGTATGTCTAAATATATGTAGTTGCATAAATCCGGGAAATCCTAAAAAAAGAATCGTAATATAGTTTAGAAAGAATTCAAATTCAACTAGCAAACTACTATTTCGCAATTTCGAAGACGTTTTGGTGAAGCCCTATAGAACTACAAACGACAAGTTAAGTGTGAACGGTCGGTATTTGAAATAATGCTACATTAAAATCACATAATGAGAACATAAATCGTTCGATAAATAATTTCCAAGCTGACAGTTAGGATCAGTAAACTAATAACTGCAACAGGTTGGAGTTATTCTTTCATGGCCAATGTGTCTTCATGTTTTATTTATTTATCGATTTCAAGTTTATTACCTATAAAGGATCTAGTGCACTCTCCATTATGATTTCCCCATGAATAAAAGTAATCAATTTTAGGTGTAACATAATGAATACAGTGTCACATAATACTTTGGAAAATATTTAAGCATTTTGGATCCACATGGTCTGAGGTTGGGGTCATTAAGTTCAGCAAGGGTGTATTGACTTGACATTGGATGTGCTACATTGACTTAACATGTGGATATCATCAGATTCCAATCGTGGCTATTGGTTTCTATTGATTTTCACAAAAATACCTAGAATACTCTATGGCCTAAATTGATTGCAAATTAAATAATTTCATAATATGACATAAATGGTATATCACATCAGATGTACAAATATGAAGTTTGCAATCGATTCAGATCATACCTCAAATTAAAAGATTATAATACATTTTCCATCGTTTTTTCCCTACAAAATGGCTTTAGAAAAATGCTTCAAAAGCCATTTTAACACTTATGAAATGCCATACAACTTTGCAAATCCAAATGATCATACTGTTACGTTTCATTAATCAATAACATATTTTGATAAGATGTAGGGATGTGTAGGGTGCAAATGGATTTTGACAGACACAAAACTACTTCCTGGTTTGGAATCCATGCCTCTACACGTCATGATTGAATTATGACCCTAATAAGTGGCCCATACAGCAATACAGTACTCAATATAGGTCAACAAGATAATAGTGTGCATATAAATTTAATAATAAAAGCAGTATACTCATTTTGAAAAATCAGATGAACCAATTTTTTTCACGGGGAGATCATAATGGAGAGCGCACTACTTCCTTTGGCAGGTTAAATTACACGTTTTTATGATTAATATGATTAATCGCCCATACAAATGCATTGCTTAAATATTTTCCGTTTACGTTTAAGTTGTGAAAAACATTGCAAGCTAATATATCGATAAGTCTATCGTCTTCTGAATCATTTGTTTTAGACCTGTGATGGTGACACACGTTTGAGATAAAATGTGGAAACTCTGCCTGTTACTCGTGAAATTAGGAAAAAAGTAACTTCGAAGTTCCGACATTTTGTTTTAGTTTCAAGAATTCAGCTGCATCTACAGTGCGTCCTTATTAAGTCGTGACCACTTGAAAATCATCACTCAATTTTTACCGTGGCTGACGGCAAAGATACATCAGGTGATTGAAAACAGAATACGTTTGGTATTTAGTTTAATCAATTTTGCTCCCAGATCCCTAATTATTTTTAGTTTAGTTCAATATTAAAAGAGCAAAGCAATAATCCATCAATTATAGGTAAAGTATTGCCTCCATGATGTATATTTTAATTATCTGAAATTAACCAATGGAGATTAATTCGTCACAGTCATGCTCTTTGGAATAACAATGGGTTACTACAGTAATTACACTAGGATGGAAGGGAATAAGAATAATTTCCTCTTAATTATTTTTATCTCTCTCGACGAATAGTAGTTAATTAGTGAAAAGTGCAGACGTTCGTCGGGGAGAATGAGTTTCTTCCGAGGTTTCACACCCAATGAAGTAAGCACATGATGTATTCCTATAAGTTAGGGTCGTGCCGTTATTGTGGCTTTCTCGTTGTGGATGTGGGTGGTTATTTTTGTTTTTCATGCGGCCTCATTTCAATGTTTATCGACATATTATCTTGGCGATTGGAGATTTGCGACGTAGCTTTGGTAATATCACGTCTGTCCGATGGATGAGCAATGCTCATCAATTTAGAGGGTAGGCCAAAAGGGTAACAAATGTTAATTTCGCCATCTTCTTACATTGATTAAACTCATATTTGGGACGATTAAACCTTGTTCAATTTCCTTTCATTTTACAAAATTTTATTGTTCTACTCTTCATGGTCACGGTTGTATGACCATTTTAAAAAACATGCGGAAAATCACACAAATGCGGAATATCACCCGATATGAATCCCCAAACGTTTAAATTCGGATCCATTTAAAATATATTGTCCACATTTACAACACTAGATGCATGGGCATAGTGTGAGTGGTGTTTTGGGCCTCGTGTAAACTCCCATAAGCCTTGAATACTCCTTTTTATAAAACAGACACACGGCCAGAAACAACCCCTTTTTGAAAGATCACCAAATGAGGATGCTATGTAAAATAACCACAAAATCGTCTTCATTTAAGATAAACCTATGGAACAAAGTAGAATGAAAAAACATTGAACAAGGTTTATTTGTACCAAATATGAATGACTTGGTAATTGACATTTGTTTTGGTTATCTTTTTTGGCTCACCATGTACTTTAAATGTAAAACACGACTTTAATCAAATAAATGGCAACCTAGATGGGCATAAGGAAACTGTTAGAGAATTGCCTGATATAGTCAGCTCGAGAGAAAAACATCAAAACAAATGATCTAGAAAAGGTCATGATTGGTTTTATAGGAACCAGTAGTGCAATATATCTTATCAGTTTAATAGGTTTGATTGAGTTAAATCATTTTAATCTCGACGCAACTCTCTTATTGCGAACTATACCAGCTTAAAGCTATACTTTACAGTAAGGGGATGGATTCTTATTGAAACATCAAAGCTTAACTACCCTTATGGGAAATAGGTAGACGTGTACTTCCATTGCTTAGTATTCACAGCACTATGTTTGTCATATTGAACAAACCATCAAATCAAGCAATTATCATAAAATACTTACATTCTACCGGAATGTAAAATGTCGTCGTTGTCATATTTTGTTCTAAGTAATATATTCAGTGAATAACGATTTACATGAAGATACGCATAACATAAGCAGCGGCAGTGGTTATAACCACTATATTATGAAAAATTGAGAACTAGGCCAAATCGGAATTTATTGTTAAAATCCACACTTGGGTTTCCAGTTTTTCTCTTTAGTCTCTATGGACTGTCCCGAGTAATAACTCACATTTAAGTAGAGTTTATTCTATTTCAGAACTTAAGAGGTCTCTTCTGAATTGATGCTTCAATCTATTAATGAAAAGGCAAGATACGTGGTCAGATCAGGACCTTCTTGAAGTGTTATTGCGTCTTATCGTTTTTATGTCACCACCAAAAAATGGTGACATATTGTTATGGTATTAGTTTTTTTTGTGACGGCGGTTGGCGATCGGCGGTTGGCGTCTGTAACAAATAGTGGTGATATTTTGCACGACCATGCCTTGTTTATCATTATTTTATTTTTTAGTTCATTACTATTTTGAATAATAGTATATGTCATTGTTATGACGTAGTTTTTACTCTTTAAAGTGTGAATTGTGATAAAGTGTGAAATATTGTTTCATTTGATATCGATGTTCTTAATTTCCCTTTTAATATTTTAATGAGATTAAGAGGCATTTGTGGATTATTCAAATAATCAGACATCTAAATCCCCCAAGAGTATAAAAATGGTTTATTAAATACAACGTTACTCTCATGGTCAAAGAAAGTAAGAAATGATGATCTATTTATTACTATCAACCTTCAGTGTTAAGGCTCATTACATGGATCACATAAACACTGACACCAATTGAGCTCGTTTGATATACTTTTGAGCAATTTTCATCATTCCCTTTTCGCAATGGTGTCTAATTAGTTGCGTATTAAGATCTAGAGCACCCAATTTGTTTTTTGGTTAAAAACAGTTTTTAGATAGATTGAAAAGCATGCATCTACTTCTGTTACGAATAAAAAACACTGTGAATTTTTTGAATAGAAATTATTTTTACAGGGACCAACAACAATTTCTTTACTACATTTCTACTCAATCAGTCAAGTAAATACTATGAAGGGATGAACTCATCCCTATAGTGCCACGTCCATTACGTCCACGTAAAAATATCTAAAAAGGCATAGCTGAGCGTTACTCTTCTTTTCTTCATATGCAATTCTACTAACAAATACATCCAGGCATCAGCTTATTGTACGCTACGGCATAGTCAACCTCCGTTCATAATCAACTGTTCAATCAACCATAATTCCTTACAAAAAGCAATTCTGTAATTTACATATTGAGATAGTGAATATTAAGCTAGCACTTTGAACGTATAAGACAAACGTACAACATTACAAATCACATCATGATAAAGGAAGATCAAAGAGTACCGCATAACACAACACATTACAACTGCATTGGTTTATCTTCCCTCGACTATTCAATATGATTCATTTTTATTATTTAAAATGTCAGATCTCGTACCCTTCTTCGTAGTACTCTAACTCTTTAAACGATTGCCAATTCGAGGTAAAATTCCAATAGATATTTAATCTTCTAGTATTTTGATTTACGTCAATACGTATGACATGTATTTATGAACTTCACTTCACTGTATTTCCAATGGAACATGCTAATCTCCCAATATAAATCGTTTGCAGCTCGATTCGGAAAGTAGATGAATAGTGATGCGTCAAATTATGTGCTACTTAAGATGACACTTGAAATTACTCACACTAGGCTACTGACACGGTAGACTGTAAATCTAGTAAATCTAGTAAATCTAGTAAAACTAGTAAATCTAGTAAAATCTTGTAAAAACTTGAATATTCAATGTCTAGGATATAAGTGCAAATGTCGAAAAAGCACCGAAAATGCCTTTGTATGAATGAAATGAACATGTAGAAAAAATTCTACCTTTTATTTCATTATATTTAGTTACAAAACAACTATATGTTAGTACTGGATAACAAAATGGTTATCAAATGGTACACCCATTTTATCATCATACACAACCCACCCAAGAAGCATGCTCTATTAACAAATTAAGCCACACATTTAAGGACTGGGGGGACAATGCGTACCATCTAAATGACACAGGCTTGTTTTTCCCTCACAAAATGTTATAATGCTTAGTCTATCAGATAATTTAGTTATTGCTTATTTTTTGGCGATGCTGTTCAATTGACAATATTTGTAGAAGTTCCAATGTTAGAGGAATGGATAAATGGCAATTTCAAAATTGATTTTTGCCAACCCCCCAAAATAATAAAAACAATCAAATGCTGTAGTAAGGGGAAGAGTGAGACAACTTACTGATTGATCTATTTGCTTTACCTATACATAAAGTATAGTATGACATTTCTATAATGCTTTCCATTTACGTTTTGATGATGATATGTTCCTTGTATTCCTTGTAATTAATAGTTAAAAGCCATATCATATCAGCCCCTTAAACATTCTTTTTTATTATAATATTTCACAATTTTGTTAAAAAAATTGTTTACTGATTATTTGGTGAAAGGAATGACTCTGAATTTTAATGCAGAGAAGGTATTTTTCTAATGCTGTAAAAGGAATCATAATCACCAGTACTCTTCATAGAGACTGACATCGACATCAAATGAATGGTCCCTAAAAAGTTTACAAGATTTTACTAGATTTTACTAGATTTACTAGATTTAGATTTACTAGATTTACTAGATTTACAGTCTACCTACTGACACTCGTTAAAATGTAAATTAACCGAGTTGATGGATCTTATGATATTATATATAGTGATCTAAAAAGTATCTAGATAGATACACACAAAACACACAGTGACATGATCTTCCATACTTTTAAAGTTAAAAATACCCCGACATCGTCAAATGCGCTGAAAGACGCGTACGTAACATTTTACCCTTACACGGTTCGTTGAAATTGGGATAACTTTTGAAATGATAATCAGAATCCCACTAAAAATTCACATTTTATTTCATGGAATGTGTGCATTTATGACGTCACACTTGCGTAACGGCTACAGTTCGAATTTTCTTATACGGACGCTTTAAAGTTTTCAAAATTGTGTAAGGTTTTGAAGGCGAATGGGACAAGCAGTACGTTTACCTTTATTTGACCTTCTAATTTAGGTCTGGTTTGAAAGAAAAATGAACTGCACAATATTGTCCTGGCGAAATTTACAAAACAATAACTGGTTTGTTGACTTTACAAATAACATTAAAATAAGAGCTGCTTTTTGAGACTTGACAAAATGTAGCGCATCGATTTTTTATCCCAAATTCCATACATATCAATTTTTACTAACGCCTCAAGTCGATTTCCTGACCGTTTTTCAAAATTCAAGAACATTTTAGAATATATTGTCCTCTGTGGATTTTATCATGATTAAATAAGGACAAAGTATTTTATTTATAGGTTGACTAAACATTCGAGAAAGGGAAAACACATAAGTCTACGTTAATGATAATATTGCGTGATGTACACTCGACCAGGGCTCTTGTGTCCCCCAGGCATCAGCATATACAATTCGAAACCAAATCCATCCACTGGTATTTTAGTAATCAACGTTTTTGTTTTTTACAAAAAAGCGAAGTGTACCTACTCACACCGGAATAGCCTGATAACGGTAAAGTCAGATACCGTTGTCACAAATGGCGGACACAACCATTGCTTCAACTCTTTAATCACTGGGTCCTCATTTCATGGGCTTTTATCGTCGCTGATTCGCGTCTGAGTTCGGCAGTTATATATAGAGATCTGGTATTTAATTACTACCGAACTTTTAGGTATTCTCAAGGCAATGCAAGTATGGGGCCCTTCAAATACATGTATACCTAATCTGTCCAGGGGAGGAGTAAGTAGTACTAGTGGTATAGTGCCTTACAACTGGGGTAAAAAAAATATTGGAAAAAAGGTAGATAGCATTTCTTTCTGGCCACCCTGTACAAGACCCCCACTTGTAAAATACAGGTAACCAATTTATACATCATTCATTGCCATCATGATCACGGGGGTAAAGCAGACCCGATGATGCAATGAGCTTGCTCGGCGGTATCATGACTGTGACGCGGATTCTCAAAGCATGTGCTCATGGTATATTCGTGTTTTAACACCCGTGCTGATCATTAGACTTATACTCACGATATACAGCTTTTTAAACAGCATATGTTTCACTGACCACTATTGCAACGTGGGCAAACCTGCACGTCGTCTAAAATGTCCCTATCTGACTTCTACCTAGCTGCGGAGATACGCCAAAGAAATTAAAGTGAGTACGAGAATTGCAGACCTCAAAAGGGAGATCATTCGGAGATCATTCGTGTCATTCAGGTCATACCTGCTGATCGATGAATGAAGTTAGGTAATTGACTACTTGCGCAGGTTTGCCTAATGTGCGACGATGACCTCTCCTATGTAGCATGCTGTTCAAAGTGCTGTAATATTGTGACTATCAGTCAGACGGTCGTGAAATGCATTACATGGTAGGAAAGTGAATGATGTACGAACGTGGGGTAGACTGTAAATCTAGTAAATCTAGTAAATCTAGTAAAACTAGTAAATCTAGTAAAATCTTGTAAAAACTTGAATATTCAATGTCTAGGATATAAGTGCAAATGTCGAAAAAGCACCGAAAATGCCTTTGTATGAATGAAATGAACATGTAGAAAAAATTCTACCTTTTATTTCATTATATTTAGTCACAAAACAACTATATGTTAGTACTGGATAACAAAATGGTTATCAAATGGTACACCCATTTTATCATCATACACAACCCACCCAAGAAGCATGCTCTATTAACAAATTAAGCCACACATTTAAGGACTGGGGGGACAATGCGTACCATCTAAATGACACAGGCTTGTTTTTCCCTCACAAAATGTTATAATGCTTAGTCTATCAGATAATTTAGTTATTGCTTATTTTTTGGCGATGCTGTTCAATTGACAATATTTGTAGAAGTTCCAATGTTAGAGGAATGGATAAATGGCAATTTCAAAATTGATTTTTGCCAACCCCCCAAAATAATAAAAACAATCAAATGCTGTAGTAAGGGGAAGAGTGAGACAACTTACTGATTGATCTATTTGCTTTACCTATACATAAAGTATAGTATGACATTTCTATAATGCTTTCCATTTACGTTTTGATGATGATATGTTCCTTGTATTCCTTGTAATTAATAGTTAAAAGCCATATCATATCAGCCCCTTAAACATTCTTTTTTATTATAATATTTCACAATTTTGTTAAAAAAAATTGTTTACTGATTATTTGGTGAAAGGAATGACTCTGAATTTTAATGCAGAGAAGGTATTTTTCTAATGCTGTAAAAGGAATCATAATCACCAGTACTCTTCATAGAGACTGACATCGACATCAAATGAATGGTCCCTAAAAAGTTTACAAGATTTTACTAGATTTTACTAGATTTACTAGATTTAGATTTACTAGATTTACTAGATTTACAGTCTACCCGAACGTGGGAGTCATTTCATAAATCAGTCAAGCCAAGTAACTAAGTCAACATTCGAAAATAAAAAATCTCAAAAATCGTACATCTTTGATTTCCAAAATAATTTGTGAGGTGGTTATTAAGATGATAATACATCTTTTAACGTATTAATTTTGAGTACATCTTGAATCCATTCTAAACAAAGCGTTGTCGAAATAAGGATTCGAAATATTTGAGTTCGGGATGATAAAAGTACGTTAAGATATACCGCTCCTTAACAAACTCCTTTGGGAACAAGATATAGAATCAAATGCATATTCTTCTTATTTACTCCCTGACACATGCCAACGAATGTTACATAAGTTAATATCTCCGTTTTAAATAATTTTGTAAACGTTGTTCTCTACAGGTGCCACTTTTTATAATTGAAAAACAAAATTGAACATTTTGCATTTCTAAATTGATTAAGTTTCTTGGAATACAACTTAACTGTTAACGATTTAAGTCATTAATAATATTTCCCTCAGTGATCCCATGCTAAATAGACAGTTACTAGGTTATTATTTTGTGTTCAACCTTGTTTTCATGACTTTTAAACATGAGTCGACAATTATGTAGGAAATTTCAATACCAAATGTAAGCGTGTCAACTCCTGTTTTTGCACAAAAGTTAGCCTTTTATAAAGATTAGATCGCCAAAATCTGCATGTACCTCTCAATGAGGCGACACGTTTTTAAATTTATAGATGCTGAGCTATAAACTCAAACAAAAATTCAAACCACCCGCTATTGTTTTGATTACACTAGACGAAATTTCCACTCCCGGGGAGCACTGTGGTAACACTTTGAAGGAGGATTCTTGAAAAATCGTTCGAATTTTCACAAAAGGTTTCACGCAATTTTATTGCTTTGTTTAAGCCTCAACTAAAATCATACTCAAATCCGATACCATGATTATAAATTAAAATGAAACATTAAACTCAGGTCAGGTTATATGATAAACCGTTTCGAGAATTGATGATTTGAGTTAACTGTGTATATTTAAATAAATGTAAGTCGGCATGTATTCGACAATTAATGTAGACACATGATGTATGCATCCACGTGTGACTTAAATATCGATTCATGACTATCATTTTTGGCTTTCAAAAATTAAGTTGGAAGTTACAGTGGTTGGAGATTAACGAAAACGTCAATCATATCCGAATATCCGAACGACGTCAAGTATTAACAATACCCTTTCTGTGCATCTCGAACAAGGCAAGGTTCTGTGATCCAGCAATGTGCATTCCGAAAGAAAAAATTCACAAATATCAACAAATTTCATTGAGTTGGATATTACATTCGAAATCACAACTTTCGAAACGTTTGTTTTAAACAAGAATTGTAAGAACCTAAAACATGTTAGTTTTTCAAACCGCATATCCTCATTTACGTTCTTTGACAAGGATGAATTCATTAGAAAACATGGATTTTCTTGATTATTCTTCAAAACCACCCTTGAAATATAAGTATGTGGGATATTACAGTGTAAATTGACACGCATTTGTTTCCTCCATATCATGAGAAAATAAATGCAGTACCATTTTTCAATATTTGGAAATAAAAAGTTCATTCTGTATGTAAACAAAAAAATACATTTATGGTTGATTCATAATGAAAAATGACAAATAACATACATCTTTTTAAGTAGGGGGTATACAGGGACATAGTGGAAATTCAGAAATTTAGGTCATATCCCAAAGACAGCTTCACCAATATGTAACATAACATCAAATTTATCATTTACACGTTTGCTGATAGGTTTATTGAAAATAATTAAACAGAGGTTTACTTCAATTGTGGCACCATTCTTAGTTAATACTGATGAACATACGAATATCGAATGTTGACTAAGTTACTTGGCTTGACCGAAATGACAAAGATAAGTAGAAAAATATGTTTCTTGACCACCCTGTCTTTCGTTTTTATGGAAAGACCTACATTTACATGTACAGAGTATTTTGTAAAAGCAATGCTGTTTTTTTTATGAACATTGCCCATGCTTCTGATAAGGTCAACCTCTCTAAACTCAAAATCTATGGCTCCAGTTGTAGTGGCTTCAGAAAAGGAATAGTAGCGTGGGTACTGGGCTCACGTGATGTTGCTCAAAAGTGAAAGACATGCCTTTTACAATGCAAGACCTGAAATTATTTGTAAAGCTAGGAAAAGGGCCAAAAGTGAATTTTGTAAGACAAGAATGGCGACCATTTTGAAATTGGGCAAGCTTTTGAACCAGGAGTCATAGGGGAGATTCTTGTATTGATGTTGAACAAAAATAACTTAAAACTGGAATCCTATCGACAGAGGTTTTAAGGCAAATGGTACAAAAGAGGATTTCGCGATACAGATGTACAAATCAATGTTAACTAATATGGCTGAAAATAAAAAACTGATATAATTTTTTGCCGATTTATTGTAACAAAATTATTTCATACAACTACTCTTTACAGTGACATGACTTTTTACAATGCAGGACACCTGAAATTATTTGTAAAGCTAGAAAATGGGCCAAAAGTGAATTTCGCGAGACAAAAATGGCGACGATTTTGAAAATACGCGAGCTTTTGAATCAGGAGTCATCGGGCAGTTTTCTGTATTGGTGTTGAACAGAAATAACTTAAAACAGGAATCCTATCGACAAAGGTTTTAAAACGTGCCACTACTGTTGCCGAAAAAGTGTATTTCACGAGATGGACAAATCAATGTTAACTAAAATGACTGAAAATAAAAAAAATGATGCAATTTTACAAAATAGGCGAGCTTTTGAACCAGGAGTCATAGGGCAGTTTTCTGTATTGGTGTTGAACAGAAATAACTTAAAACAGGAATCCTATCGACAGAGGTTTTAAAACGTGCCACTATTGTTGACGGACAGACGCACGCACGGACAGACAGACGGATTAGTGAGTGATTGCAAAAGCTCACCATGTGAGCTAAAAACAGCTAGGTTGTTGTCCAATCCAATGGTCATCCGAGGGCGGAGAAAACAACAACGACTCGCGGTGCTCAGTATACGCGATCGTCGCAATTCCTCTAGACACCCCCTCTCTCCAACAAGGGACTACACCGTTATATTTTTCTTCAACTCTGCTTTTATTTACATATTAACCCGTGATGCAATAATCTGATTAAATCGTGTAGCCCGATGTCGATGACGATAATTATGCTATTCCAAAGATGATATTCGATTGGCCCGTTTCGTGTTTATAAATACTATCACAACCTTCTAATATATTAATTCAGACTCATGCGTTTGTACTATATCTAGTACTATAACAATCAATCTATTGGCGAATGTGTTTACCTCGACCTAAGATAAACATCTTTTGATGTATTTCAACCAGACAAAATTACTTAACTTCTATATCATAGACCGAATGCAACATATCTTTGTCGGAGCACAAAGATAAAGGAATAAATGATGAACTCTCGATGTATGATAAACATGCTCCAGAGCGAAATGTTAAACGATCCTGATATTATTTTAATTATGCAAAAGTGAACCGCTTTTGATAAGTAATTCCTCAGCAATTAGCAGAAATTTTGAAATTCATTTATAGCTAATTTAGTATTCAAGTACGAGGGTTGTCCAATAAGTCTTAAAATTTTTATTCTAATTCATAGAATATTTGAGGTACAATGATACAAATTTCTACTATCTCTGTAAGTTTTATAGCATAATAAGTTTTTGATTAATTAGAATAAACATTTCAAGACTTATGGGACAACCCTCGTATAATGCATGAAGCGTATGAAGCGTTTGATTACGTCATCATTCATTATCGTGAGAAATCATTTTCATGTCTATTGAATACTATATACTGGCAATTTTGATTTCGATGACAGTATAATGTTTTCCGAAGAAAATGATGTATGTCATACATGCTTTTGCTCCAAATATCTTACGAAACGAACTTTTTAAAAATGTATAGCAATCCAGCTTTAAAATTATCAAAGTTATATTACACGCTGCAGAGTTAGTCTTAAGGCCCCCTCAAATATGAGCGAATACATCGAACCCAGTCTGGTAAATTTGGCAATTCTGACGCATCTGAGCGAAACTGTTACAAAATCTGTTACATAATTTCAGAACATATGGTAATGTTAGATAACTATTTGTTGCGAATGACGAATGGCTATTTTTATTCGCTAAAATGCGTTGGGTCTCGCAAAAACGTTGATCTCCCTGTCAGCGATGAACAAAGCAAACATGAGAACTAAAGCGCAATTGTGCGTATGCTACCGAACCTGGACGAAGCTTTGCGAAATTCGACTTACTGTAACGTGCATATACTAATGGGAACGAATTTGACTCATAACTCATTCGCCATTATACGCAAGTTGACGTTCTGGGGTTTTCGCTCATGCAGGGTGTTAAAAAAAACGCAACCCAAAGAAATTGCTATATCTTGGGAAATACTAATGCAATTATGTTCATTTTTTCAGGAAAGAAAGAAGAGACTGTGTATGTATACCTCCTGTAGTTGGTAAGTTATAAAACTTGATGGCTTAGACACCTGCTCAAAAGACATTAGTATTGGAAAGATACGAAAAAAGCAGTCAGCGGTGATTGCCACTGCAATGAAACCGAATAACTTTCTAATCATAGTGTTTTAGCTCTTCAAATTTAGCACAAAACAAATCATCTTCATTCAAAGTATGGTAAATCTGTAGAGTGAAATCAAAATCAGCCCAGGAACTTTACAGATATGGTCGAAATGCGTTCAAAACGCAGTCAAACGCCCTGGTTCAGGCAGACTTAAGAAGGTATTTTGACCATGACTGTAAAGTCCCTGGAGCGATTTTAATGAAACTCCACAAATTCACCACACATTGAATGAGGATAATATGTGCCAAATCTGAAGTGCCAAAACACTATGGTTGGAAAGTTATTCAGTTTTATTGCTGTGGCAGTCACTTTTGACTGCATTTTTCGTATCTTTCTAATACTAATGTATTTTGAGCAGGCGTCCAAGGCTTCATGTTTTACAACTAAATAACTACAGGAGCTCTTCATGCACAGTCTCTTCTTTCTTTCCTGAAAAAAATGAGTGCAATTGTATAAGTATTTTCCAAGATATAGCGATTTCTTTGGGTTGCGTTTTTTTTTGAACACCCTGTATATTCCGACGAATAGGACTAATTCCAACGAATGCAAACGCACACAAACGCAACCAAACGAACACCAACAACGATGTTCGACGTACTGCCATGTACATAAACTTATGTGAACGAATTTGATTCAAATCCTATTCGCTTTTATACGCATTCGCATATGGGTAATATATACGTATAGGTTTCCGTTTTCATTTTATATGTAAGCTTAGGTTTCCATTATCTCCCAAAAGAACAGTGATATGTAATCAATTAGTGAAGCTAATTTTAAATAGTTCACTTTCAAATACCCTCTCTCTTGTTAATCATAATATATCATTCTTCATCTCGGGGAACATGTTTGGGTAACGTACAGTATGTACCAAGACACCGAGTGCCAAGACACGGAAAAAACGTCAAGCACCTTGTTCCAGATTGGTTTGTCTCAAAAGACAATACCTAGGAAATGGTAATTAATTCACAGAAAAGTACGGACAAATAAGCTGCAATATCTGTATTTCAAATACTATAACATAATGCAGTTTAAACATTTTCAGAACACAAGACGATATAAGGAGTCTTTTCGATGTGTTCCTCAAGGCCACGCCTACGTGGTTCTCAAAATGTCCAATTCATCCTAAAACGTCGTAAAGTGGGATATGTTTTGAGTAAAATGTTTTAAATACAGTGCTAGCTCGCTATGACCCCCATGCAGTACGATCTCCATTGGAGGCATACCTGCATGTTGTTTAGAGTACGTTTTCACTCTCGTACGAATAGGGAGGTTAGATAAGCGTTAGCTCATTTACCTATACATATACGTAGTTTGTTATTGCACTAAGCGGCATTTTACCTAAGTTAAAGGGTTTGCAATATGGCATTAGAGAGCTTTCGATAAAAGTTTTTTAGCCAAACTGCAACGTTGTCCGATTTTGTCCCTTTGTGACCATTTATTTCCCGTGAAAAGAATGAACATGTTAATTATTTTCAAGGGACATTACCGGACAAAGAAAGCCATTTTATCACGTAACGATCATATGACCATTTCCGACAAAATTGCACTGTTCTAGACATCATCGGACAACATGGAACAACGTCGGCCGTTGTACCATGGTGTCCAGGAAACAACAGCGGACAAGTTGGGACAAAACGGACAAATCCGTCCCATTGACGTGCGGCTAACTCATGTGTCAAAAGGGGAGCACAACTTCAATCAATAAATGATAACAAGATGGATATTAAAAAACAGTTGAAGAATGCATGAGGTAGGGGAACCGAGAAGAAACATCAGAACAAATAATCTGGAAAAGGTCACGAGCGATTTTATTCGAACCATGAGTACAATATATCATTTCAGTTCATCGGTTTAATCTCAGCATAACTGTCTGGTCATCCGTGCTAGCTTAAAACAATCAATTTTATGAGGGGATATGTTCAAATTGAACCATCAATAATTGGCTAACTATCCTTATGGGATGTGTGGTTGATGTTTCTTTAATGAATTCAGTATTCACATCACGTCGATTGACTTATTGAACAAACAATTAAATCAACCAATTTTCGTAAAGCACCTGGACACTGCCGGATGATAAAAAGCCGACAGTTATCATCTGTTTCCTGGTTGAGGCATTCAGTTTATGTAAAATCATCTTAAATGTAAATTCAAGACAACATTATGGATTTCTTCGGTTTAATTAATTCCGACGAAAACTATTCGACAGCTCAGCACAATAGCAAACTAAGCACATACTAATAAATCGGTAGATTCGGGACTTTTTTTTCATTGGTAAGTAGAAAGCTAAATATGCGGTACGGCTCAAAAAGCCAGGGGTGGTCTTGATTGTCTTTTTCTATCGTAAAGTCCCTCAACGCATTCTTGCGAATAGGAATTGCGTGTTCTTATGTGTAAGTATCCCTTCGGAAAGCATTGGACGATTTCGGAACAATGCGCAAATATGCGCTTCGATTCGCATTTATCCAATTCGCAAGACTGCGTTTAGTGGATTCGGTCATATGTGACGGGGCTTAAAACACCATACATTTATTGCTGCCTTAAAACTTGACTGACAATGACCTTCGCATTAATCTGGCACAGACCTCCATGTAAAAACACTTTGAAATGTGAACAGCGTTTGAATTTTGGGATAACTAAAACATTTTAATCTTAGATCGTCCTCTTTGAGTCCTAGATATATTTATTACAATGGAATTCAATATGGTGTTTTACGGTGGACGTGTATTGAGCAAATACAGTTAAAAGTAAACAACGGTCAGTGTGAACTTACTTCTTGGCTTCAAGATCTAACTGATGTTGTAACTCACCGTAGCTGCGTTAGACAAACTCATCATAATCGGTCAAACAAAACGATAAATGTTACTGCCACTTGTAGCTTTCCACTTGATGTCATAAAGCATAGAAAGAATCATCAAATTCGACTTTTCAATGTTAATTTTAACACCAATGCTTATCAGACGAGCAATGAAAGTTGATGCTTTTAGCATTTTATTGTTTAATGATTGCAAGCGTAAGTATTCATCTTTGAACGGTGGAGCCTTTTATGATATGCCAACACAATTATCTCTATTCACGTAGGATGCCTTACCTACCTGATGGTGTGGTTTGTAAATCGCACTTGATTCATATAGATAAATGAGATAGGAAACTCTATAAAGTAAGTGTATAGTTTATGAGTTTCATCTTTGTCTGTGTAGATGGACGTGATGAAATCCAGATACATTCCACAAAACATGTTACAGAAAAATATTATACAATGTTGGGATTTGCTTCATTATGACCCGTCCGGTATCTGGTTGTGTTTCCAAGGTTTTTGCTTCCAATGGTATTGTCGGTCTCGTATTTTATCTGTACTTGGTCGAACAAATCGCAATGACAAGCCCTTTAATCCTTTCCAGTGGTAGTGCATCTTTTGTAAAGGGTTAGACTTATAAGTCCTGGAAACCCAAGCATTTAATATAACACTAATGCCTGCAGAGGGACCCTCTCGATTTTCTCAACAGTAGGCTAATATAATTGTGTTTTTGTGTCTCCGTTATTTTTCTAGCTCTAACCACAGGTATTTACGTCATTGGCGTAAAAATCAAAGTTATCGGGGCATAGGGCAAAGTTATAATAGTTGGAACTTAATGCCAGTAAAATTGAAATCCATGAATGAATAAACACAAGGAGCACACGCGCTAGTTTTGTGAGTCGATCTGAAATATGATAGTCATATTGTCCTCGATTTGACCTCTGTTGACCTATGACCTACTATTCCAAAGACTGCAATACGTTTCTGAAGGATTAATTGAATAATATTTAATACAATACCAACATTATTGAAATCAGACAAGTAATAAAAATCACAGAGGATCACAGAGTAGGTCCAAATGACCCTCCCTTTCGACTTTAATATTGTTATAAAAACGTTACAGACATTGGGGATAATACATGGACAATACCTTGGAAAACATTAAAGTATCATACAAGTTCAATTCAAACTAAAGGAGTGGTATCGATATGGTGAACGCGCTTCTGTTAAACCAGTCAACAAAACATTCTGAAAATTTCACACATCGTCAATTTAATGGTCATCTTTTGGATGGTAACATTATAATTTGAAACGTATATATATCCTTTTCTCTATATTGTTTTAGAAAACACACCAGACACTTCTTTTGTTCTTGGTATCATATGTTCGGAATGAAATGAAATATCTATTCGAACCTCATTGGAACAGAACGACATAAACACAATGTGATTAGGTCTCTCAATATTGTAATTGTACATAGAAAAGTTTGGTTAATTTTAAAAAAGTATCTTGTTAATGAAATAAAATGTATATATTTGATTTGTATATATTTCCTTTGTACGAAATAGCTGTACTATTGAGAGGTCTAGGAAAATGTTGTATATGCTATTTTGTTCCAACAAAGGTTCGGAAAGACAATTTATTTCATTCTCAAAAATTAGTAGAAAAGAACAAAACACAATTGAACTGAAAAAATTGTTAACAAAAACAGTTATCTAAAATATAAATAAATAATGTTTGCATTAAATTGTTGACAATCAGTAAAGGACCGTGTTTTTACAGAATGTTTTCAATAATTGGTTTAAGAGAAAAACATTGTTGAATTCAGTTCACCATATCGATGCCTATCCTTTGATTCATTTTTCTCAGTCATAAGTAATTGCATAATACATTTGAATTATAAGCTCCTTGATCTTGGTTGAAAACGTCCCGCTTGTACTTTATAAAATCATTTATGTCAGTCCCAGGGCTCGATCAATTCAAAGCAATCACAGAGGTATTGTCTTCCTAATCGTCCCAATGTACCTCGAGGCCAAATGAATGTCAAACTCTATCTTGTGACGTATTGACAATCTGATTACCTCTTGAGGCCATTTGACGGGTCATTGGACAAAGTTAAGAGCAATTTATTTCAGACCCGACATAATAAAGCTCCCCATGACACAACAGTCGTTCGCATACGTGCCAGCTGCCTAGCGAAAATTTTACAGAAAATAATAATTTCACACAGTTTATTCAACTGAAACGGAATATGAATATATATAATGGTGTTAGTTCGCTTTGAAATTGCCCTGACTACGCCCCTCTTACGAATTTGCTTCGCCATCAGAGCACAAATATAAAATGAGATCTGAGTAGAAAAGGCTGTTGTGTGTATTTGTAAGTCTATGTATAAGTGCACATAAAATAACACAATCAGCTCCTTCGGGGGCTTCTGGGTCTATCTTCCAGGTTTACCTCTTGAATGCCAGGCTCTAAAATCGGTTGAAACAAGAGAATTTTTCATTCTTGCCACCTTTTGACATTTTACTACATCTCAAATCAGACGTCAGGGATCATTTTCAATAATTTATTTAAAAAAACGTGACAGATGTTCTCGTCACTCTGGGTTTCAAAGTCATTTCCGAGGTGACGAAAAATCTTGTCACGCCAGGAAGTCAAGAGGTTAATAACGTAAATAACGATCGTACATAAATACGCGATATACCCAACAGGTATTGCTGACCTTCATTTATGGTAAACAAAAAAACAATACAACCGCATGATAATATTTTGATAGATACATTGAGCATTTACACCAACGATTAGTAGCTCTGGGGAATCCACGGATATAACTTGGGCATTTCAAAATTTAGAGACAAAAAAGGAGAACTTTCGAATTCTGTATAAGTACATGGTGCTTATTATTGATGCCCAAAGATGGTGTTGTAAAACCTACATCATTAAGCAGATGACAATTAAACGACCTACTAATCTCTATCACCCACTTATATTGCATTTATATTTTTTCAACAATATGTATCATTATAATGTATTATTCTGTTTCTGCATTTTCATATATCAAATCTTATGTGTACCACATACGCATGTTCACAATATTCATTACTAAGAGGTTATGTCACTATAGTGACATAAACGATTTATAACATACCTATGATGATGTAGACTGGTCAGAGAGTACCGTTTTCTTATAGAATTGACAAACAAATGGTTTGAAAATGATTGAAATGAGTTTAGAAAAATTGCTCGCGCAGTTTTATCTTCGATTGATTTGTTATGACGTCAGAGCCTTGACCAATCAGAAAGTTAGCGGGCGCGGGCTTTTCAAAACTTATATTGGCCCGCTGTCTTGTGTACTCTTTGCACTATACATCATCATAAGTATGTTATAATGTAAAATATATCATTATCATCATTTGAGCCAGGCCTCAGGAAAAGGGGTCTTATCACAGATTTTTTCAATATTCTGATTTTTGTTTATCTTAAAAAGCACAAAGAAACCTTTCAAATGAGACATTGCTTATGTCCTAACAATTTTTCCTTGCATATATAGACCAAAAAGTCGGATCTGAATTTAGCACATTTTTCTCTTAATCGTGGGCACATTTTTGGCTCTGTAGCACAATTTTTTTTGTGATAACACCGGTTGTGAAAAATAACATGAAAACCAACACACGTAATAATCAATTTAAATATAAGAATCAAATTAAAAGTTACCACAAGGGTTTCGTTGATCTACATCAAACGCATAAGGAGGATTGGGGGAAATGCTTTTAATATTTGGTATCAACACTCTTGGGTTTATCTGTTTGAACTAATTCTAGAAATAGTGTATTGTAACTGAATTATAATGGAATGTACGCCTGCGTGGACATGGTATCAGCTTGGGAGTCGTAATCGAACTTATCGGAATACAAAATCAGAAGCAATTTAGAGCACACGTAAAAATAACTTCTGTTTTTTCCGGATTAAACATACATTTAATCAGTACAACATCAGTACGCAGGGTTATCACCAGTCATCGCAGTCCCATACCGTCATCCCAGTATCCGTTCCAGTCAGCTCAGTTTCATTAAAGCGTTTTAAAGCTCAAAATGTATTATCGTGTATGAAAAAAACCAAGGTGAATGATCGTCTAAGAGTTTCAAACAACCGCTCCTACCGACAAAAAATCGATCGTCATCTTAGTATTTGGTCCCCGCCGTCTCATTTTCTGGTACCCGTCAACCCCAAGAACAATATATGAAGAAGTGAAAGCATTAGAGTTAGAAACACTTTAGATGATGCAATTACCATTTACAAGTGTGAATGCAGGGGGGGGTGAACCACATATTTGGACCGTCACGTCCCCGGGCTGAACACTTATAAAGATCCAATAGTTTCGTTCGTGCAACCCTTTATTTTTACAGCATAATCGTATGGGTTAATAGTAACTGACATTGACGTCAACATTATCAAGTTCGACTAATGGGCTGACATTTCATTTGAATCTGATGGCACATTCTAATCTTCACCGTACCGTTTGGATATAGAGAGATTTAAAACAAGGTAAATACCGGTCGTACTTTGTTCAATATCAAATAGGATAAGATGTGGCATTAACAATGTTGACTTTGGTTGATAAGTTGATAATTTAGCGTCTGTCAACCAATTAGTTCATTTACTTTAATTTGTTACTTCACGAAGTAATAATCCGATTGACACTTTGTATAACCTTTTTGCCATACATTATTAAGTGATATATACCCTCATGTACCAAAGGAGTAAAATTGCTACAGAACCCAGCACGAAGAAGAAAACATCTAAGCACTCCGGGTTTCTAAAATACACGCATGGCCTAAGTTATGGATAATAAGTTTTAACGGACGTCTACAATATTAAATTATTTTACTTGATTTATACAAAAATAGTCAGAGAGCACTTAATATAGTAATATGACCCATAACAAAACAATTTTATTCTTCGTAATAATTCAGTAATACGCTCACAACACGTCAAAAATTGAGTCATCCTGCCATAGAGAACATTCTGGAATTTAAAATTACATAATATCGATAAGAAGTTATGTAACCCCATTTCGTGGGGCCCATCAATTACGAATGCCGTTGAGATTGTATTTTCGCTACGTTACTCCGTGTACTTACCCCTTTATGTGACAGATAATCTTGAGTAGTTGCAAAAATATCATTAAGGCTCATGTTTTCATTGTAACGGCTTCATTTTAGAGCAATAGTAGACGCGAGAAATCAGTCGTATCACGATATCATTAACTACCGAGTCCCTTAGTTTATGAATCGGTATGCCATCAAAGTAAATATTGAAAAGATAGCTTACTCATGACCCAGAAATTCAACTAGTGCCTTGAAGCATTTGCATAATAAAAAATACTAAAACATAAAACAAAACAAAATATTTCTTTAATTCGTAAAATAATTATAAACAGCTAATGAACGGAGAATACAAAATGGATATACTCGAGAATTCGTTTGAATTAGTTTATTCAGTTAAACGTTATGTCATCGTACTCGTAAAACAATATTTCAAATCTGTTATAATTAACAGATCATCGACCAGATGGCACGTTAATAACAACAGATTTGAATTATTATACCGAGAGTACGATGACATAACGTATGACTGAACAAACTAATTCGAGCGAATTTTCAAGTGTATCGATTTTGTGATTTTTAATTCATTAACTTTTGACACTTTTAGTGTGTTTTTAGCCTTCCTTATTATCGAATCACGCTCATTGACATTTATATATCATCGCCAATTATATAAATGTGAATGAAACCATGGCAAGAGTAATCTTTAAGATACATTCATAGAATATCAAATTGTAAAATTAACCCTGACAACATACTTTGAAATATGCCTTTGAAGAATGTTAGTGTGTTCCTCAGAGTATACATCAAGAACACATTTGAATTAGGAGTAGTGAACCCAAATATTTTTTTATTGAATTGATATCTTACTCATTGCAATTGACTTCACAGTTCAATATAACTTACTATTCCAAATGTCGAAAAATAGAAATTATGCATACGCAAGCTTTTTACCCGACATGGAATGACAAGTCGGAATTGAGTATAAATTCGTTCACACGTCGATCTTTTTGACTGACTGTCATCTTTGACACTAGACATTCGATCAGTTGTACTTTCCTTTCAATGTCACGATACGTGGGCACAGGGCTATATCTTGAGTTGATACGCACACTCGGGGATGCCTGATTGCGTGGCCGAAGGCCGCGTATCGCGGGGGTCCAGGGGTATGCTCCCCAGAGGATTTTTTTTCAAGTATGTTATTTGATGGAATCTACTGTAAGCGTTTTTATCAACTTTAAATGTTGACAATGGTAAAAATACAGATACGGTAGGAAGCATTAATAAATTTGCAAATAAATAAATGCATTTTAACACATTTTTTATTGTTTTCAAATTCATTTGGTACGCCTGTGCGTATTTTGCGTAATAGGCGCTACGCCCATGACGAATATACATGTACAATATAGAATACCTTATTTACTGTACTTCAATAATTACGGCTAAGTTGTAATTTATTTTTAGTCAACGTTTGAGTATGGGCAGTATTCGGGTTCTAAACAAGTTTGAGAAGTTACGTTTACCAATCGTTTTATATTTTGTATTGGGAACTTACTACTGACAGAAATAGGTAAAGGGTGACGAGTTGCAGGCCAAATATTACCAGATATGGTACATACGCACCTGAGAGCAAAACCTGAAGATATACCAGGAAGGCCGTACTAAGCAAGGCAGGCAATTTGAATATGATACGTCAATTAGACTGTTCCGTAATAAGCATTATGACATTAAAGCATTGCTGGGTTTCAACTAGAAATACATAAAAATTGTTCTTCATAAAAACTGTACTTAATTAATTATTTATTAATGATTTAATGTTGAACACGGATTAGAGGGTGACCATCTATAAATCATGAACACTTAACTCAGATGAAAGAGCAGTGCAGCAAGAGAATGAGAAACTACTACAAAAATAAAGAAAATATCAAATTTTATTAAGGATAACGTAAGATCGACTAGGTTGTTTTTTTAACATACGAAGACATGTAACCCCTTTTAATTGTTTTCCGTATTTGTTAATTAGCTGAATTGAGACAATAAACAATTTTTTTGTCAACAAGATTAAAACAGTCTAAAATGTTGGTCTATTTTTCTTGAGTGACATATGTCATTATTGAAAGTGTAGTTTGAAATAGACAAGGGAGAAAATGCTAAATATGTACTTTATCAGAATCAATTAATAGAGAGCATTCAACAAGAAATATGTGAGTTAAATACATTGACATACACATATGACACTCAGGCACTCGGGTGTGGTGATTCCGTTATTGCTTGTTGGTCAATGAACTATACACAGCCCTCTTTCCACTTAATGCCATTTGCAATGATATCGGCTATTCATCCTCAATTCACACCACTCAGGTTTTCAAGCAAAAAAGTTGAAGTGTATGGTAACATGTTTATGGTTCCATGATAGTCACTGTGGTTTCCATCTGTTTTGGAATCAAATCCTTACGTGTTATCATCAAGACAGACACCTTTAAACGTAGAATGTGGTTGGTTATCTGCATTGATACCAAACAAAAGTGCTGAATAATGATAAGCAACTCTCAGGTTCTCAGATGTACATTTTAAGATGTGGATTCATGTTGGTCCATTGATTATCTTTTGAAATAAAACCAAGATTACATTCCTCTAAAAGCAGATCAAAGATAAACATACTGGGATATGTTTATTAGATCATATTTTGATTCTGATTTATGCAGTGGTTATCGTGCTAGGCTTTAAATTATCAGGTAGTATATTATGATTACGATTAAGCTACTTAGTGATTTCCAAACATGTTTACAACGTTATTTGTTAGACCATATTTTTCTACGATTGACCGATTCTACTCTGAGTTATTTTTGAATATTTTTTTTCTGTAAAACTCTTTAGCATTTCCACTTTTCGGCATCGTTCTTCTTTTCAGACTATCTTTATGAGAGATGTCATCAATAAGAAATGATATTCTTTCATTATTAAGTGCAAGAAACAATATGACTCTGATTAGGTTAACCACGAATGAACGGATAAAGAAAGTGATATTGTATTTGATTCTCAAGTTGCCTCAATTTATCATTACACACAAGTAATGAGGAATGCTGCTGTAAATACGCTGATACAAACACATGCGAATAATGTAAAAGACAATATGAAATCTAAGATAAAAACACAGGCATAACATAATGTAACGGTATAACCACATACATATACAGTGAAACTTGTAAAGTGGAACACCTCTAGATATGGAATACCTCTGTTAGTGGAACTCTTTTCAGAGTCCCAAGACCAACTGACTGTAGTGTTAAATGAAACTCTGTATGTGGAACACCTCCCAAGTGGAACACTTTTTAGAGGAACAAATTGTGTTCCACTTAGGTGTTCCACTTAGTAAGGTTTTACTGTATATTGGACAATGAAACATTGTCGAAATCCTTCAACCTCTACCACGAATTCTGAAATCTTGCTTATGTAAGGTACATGACATAGGGCTTGGTGAAGCCAAATGCCAAACTGTGAATGACTAAAATCAATTAAAATGTTCAACGTTCAGCTTTCTCTCAATAGTATTTTCTATTTCTGCAACTCAATTATTTGTAGCATAGCTTGGAAAGTAGAATCTTTACCGTGACTAATTAAATAAGCCAGTGTACCAGGTACATGTAGATAGTGCTATCATATTGAATTAGCCAATTCGATTGCCATCTATTTGCAAAACTATTTTCAACTGAGTTATTCGATATGACATGGTTATATAGGAAGCTACGTTGCCAAATATAAATATTATTTGAGTCAAAGAACCATAGCGTTTAAGATGAAAAAGCATTAAAAGACTAATAGATATGAATGAATACGAAGTCAGAAACAATCATTATGGACTTTAAGCTTGCATATTTAATCGAAACGCCAACCTTTACGTATGACCAATTGCCAATATAAATGCATCGTTTTAATATTTTCCGTTCACGTTTAGGTTTTGAAAAACATTGTAAGCTTAAAGAGACTCTATTGAGACTTCTCTGTGGCATTTTTTCTTTATTCCTTTTTGTTTTGAATTTTTAACACCATAACATTAAATAACTATTCCACATGCAACTTTTCACCGCGTAGAATTTTAAAATATTAAGTTTGAAAATTCCATTTTTATAATGGAGCTCAATGGGAAAACTACATAATTTGAATTATTATCAAACGTAGCGGCGCGATTTTGATAAAATTGACAGATATAATAAATATTGGTAAGACAAAATGTTTGATGAAAAATGAAGAAAATTCACAGTCCTGGTTACGCAAACTATAGAAAAATCTGAAATAATCATAAAATCCTGTAAAAATAGATTGAAGGGGATGATATTCATTTTTAATGTGCCTTTCACTACTACAGGGTAACCATAATTTTGGTACTGATTTGATTTTTCAATGAAAATCATTTCTATAGTGTATAGTCAGTTTAAATAATACAATTGGTATATTTCTTTACTGAACAGTGCAATCATTTATTTATTTATCAACAGTAATGCAAACTACATATTATACACTTAGTAAAATATTAAAATAATTCTATTAAAATTAAAGCATTGCCAGAATGTGTTGACAGCTGGCAAAAAATTGAAGAATTTGAAGAAAAATAGCCACCCAAAGACACTAACACCTGCTAATTGCCACTTTGCAAGAGTTTATTCAAGCAAGAAAACTATTTGGAAAAACGTAATTTCGGGTTGAACATGGTACCCACCACTCTGGTTACCTTAGCAACCATCTCTCAAGAACCAATCAAAATTGAGGTCCCAAAGGACCTTATACACCCTCCATTGGGATCTCCCTATGAGAAAAAAATAATTCATCTGATTTTTCAAAATGAGTATTCTGCTTTAATTATTACATTTACATGCACACTAGTATCTTGTTGACCTATATTCAGCACTGTATTGATGTATAGGCCACTTATTAGGGTCATAATTCAATCATGAAGTGTAGAGGCATATGATTCCAAACCAGGAAGTATTTTTGTGTCTGTCAAAATCCATTTGCATCCTACGCATCCCTACATCTTATCCAAATATGTGACTACATAATGAAATAAAATAGTATATTCTTTGGTTTTACAAAGTTGTATGATTTTTGATAAGTGTAAGAGTTGTTTTTTGAGCATTTTTCTATAGCCATTTTGTAGGGAAAAAATGATGAAAACATGTACAATCTTTTAATTTTAAGTATGACCTGAATCGATTGCAAACTTCATATTTGCACATTTGATGAGATAAACCAGTAGTGCCATATTGTGAAATTATTAAGTTTGCAATCGATTCAGGTCATAGTGTATTTTTGGTATTTGTGTGATAATCAATAGAAACCAATGGCCTCTTTGGGGATCTGCTGATATCCTCATGATAAGTCAATGAAGCACAGCCCCATGTAAGGCAATACAACCTTACTAAACTAAATGGCCCCTATCTCAGCCTATGTGTGCCCGAGCATTTTAATATTTTCCAAAGAGTTATATGACATTCTATTCTTCATGTTACACCTAACAATTATTCATTTTGACAATAGGGGTATTTGCCAATAATCGCACCTCTTCCTTTTAACATATAATGTATAAATGTATAACACATATGTGTACCAAGTTTCATTGTAAAAGTCCCATTTTCCTTTAAGTTATGGCATCAACTGCAAACCTTTTGAACCACCTAAGTATATACCTTATTAGATGCAGTGAAGGAGTTAAATCATTGGGATATGAATAAATCGTGCAAAACATATTTTGTACATATTTCTCATCATTTAGGGTTACCCAGTAGTTTACAAGCTGACCTTTGCAAAATATATTTCACTTACTATTCTCATTCGCTATCTCGCTATCTAGTTTCTTTCCAAATTGGCCTGGATTGCCTGGTTTATTGGTTTTAGCGAACCGTCCATTTCGTCGAACCATCATTTTGCTAAGGTTGTTTGTGATGAATATACAATATTCAGTTACATATAACTGTACAGCAACTTTATGCAAGGGAAGGTAATTGTGTGAGAGCACATAAAGTACATGAAGTATTGACCCACTTGTCTCAGTGAATCTTATAAACAGTGCATAAAGTTTTTTCTATGCAATGATTGGCTCACAGTTACTTATAGTGTAAGTTATTTTATTTCTATACAGTGTGGAATAGAGTGTATACACTTTTACAGTTTCAAGCATCTTTAAAGATATGCTATACAGATATGTAGGTCAGTATTACATAATCGTGAAATGAATAAGTCTGAATATATCATTGGTCAGAAAACACTAAAACCTGCTTGAAACTGTAAAAGTTTATACACTCTATTCAACACTGTATAGAAATAAAATAACTTACACTATAAGTAACTGTGAGCCAATCATTGCATAGAAAAAACTTTATGCACTGTTTATAAGATTCACTGAGACAAGTGGGTCAATACTTCGTGTACTTTATGTGCTCTCACACAATTACCTTCCCTTGCATAAAGTTGCTGTACAGTTATATGTAACTGAATATTGTATATTCATCACAAACAACCTTAGCAAAATGATGGTTCGACGAAATGGACGGTTCGCTAAAACCAATAAACCAGGCAATTCAGGCCAATTTGGAAAGAAACTAGATAGCGTGATAGCGAATGAGGATAGTAAGTGAAATATATTTTGCAAAGGTCAGCTTGTAAACTACTGGGCAACCCTAAATGATGAGAAATATGTACAAAATATGTTTTGCAGGATTTATTCATATCCCAATGATTTAACTCCTTCACTGCATCTAATAAGGTATATAGATACTAATTACGGGACATTTAGGAAGTGACAAAGCAAGCATGTTTGAGATTTTAATGATTTTAAATAAATTACCACTTCATTATTTGCTTTTAGACATTCAATCAGTTTTATTTGTCCAACAAACCATATTCACAATTGTTCAATCCAACGAAGATTAGGGGATAAGCTATAGAGACCCCTCCATTTGTCCGTCCATCCATCCTTCAACTAGACAACAGCAACACCAAAGTGTAGCAAATCCCATCGAACAGCCATGGCTAGCATTTTTTTACAAAGTATACAGCAAAAATGGCAGCCATTTTTCAAAATGGCCACCTTCTACCAAAAGTGTCATTAGACAGTGTGCCACGCTTATAGTATTCACGCATCAAATATGAACAAAATCTCTCTACTATTTTTCGAGTTATAGTAAAATACGTTAAAATGACGCCCATTTTTCAAAATGGCTGCCTTCTACCAAAATTGTCATTAGACAGTGTGCCATGCTTATAGTATTCACATACCAAATATGAACAAAATCGCTCCACTACTTTTCGTGTTATAGAAAATACGTTAAAATGGCCGCCTTCTACCAGAAGAGTCATTAGACAGTGTGCCATGCTTATAGTATTCATATACCAAATATGAACTAAATCGCTTGACTACTTTTCGAGTTACAGGAAAAATCGTAAAATATCGAGTAAAGGCTGCCATAGTTCAATTCTTTGAAGCAAATGATTCTAAAAGTACAACATATCTTTGAAAAAATATCATTCTGTTAAGTGAAATTGTAAAAAATATTTTGCATTGTGTGAAATTGTATTAAAGCACATGATTCAATGAATAGTCGATGCTTTAATTCACGTATGTCTTCTAGTCTAGGCTTTGAATTCGGACTACCACCCTCGTTCATAGTCTAGAATCAGGACATATGTTAAATTTAATCATCTACAATGCATTGAGTCACTGGCTTAAATCCTATAATATAATATGCCTATCAATATAATATGTAATTATTTAAGTATCATCTCAATGCTTAAATTTTGACAGAATTATTTTAATATTTTACTAACTGTATAATATGTAGTTTGCATTACTGTTGATAAATAAATAAATGATTGCACTGTTCAGTAAAGAAATATAGCAATTGTATTATTTAAACTGACTATACACTATAGAAATGATTTTCATTGAAAAATCAAATCAGTACCAAAATTATGGTTACCCTGTAGTAGTGAAAGGCACATTAGAAATGAATATCACCCCCTTCAATCTATTTTTACAGGTTTTTATGATTATTTCAGAGTTTTCTATAGTTTGCGTAACCAGGACGGTGAATTTTCTTCATTTTTCATCAAACATTTCGTCTTACCAATATTTATTATGTCTGTCAATTTTATCAAAATCGCGCCACTACGTTTGAAAATAATTCGAATTATGTAGTTTTTCCCATTGAGCTCCATTATAAAAATGGAATTTTCAAACTTAATATTTTAAAATTCTGCGTGGTGAAAAGTTGCATATTGAGTAGTTAGTTAATGTTATGATGTTAAAAATTCAAAACAAAAAGGAATAAAGAAAAAATGCCACAGAGAAGTCTCAATAGAGTATCTTTAAACTCCCTATTATCTTGAGCTAACCGTACACCGACGAGACATTGTCTAAGGTACAATAAAATAAAATAAAAATACCAGAACATGTAACAGTTGAAATATAACTTTCAAATACATTTTGCTACATAAAGGAACTTGGATAATACTCATGATGACAAAACTTGTAAAATGAAATAAGAATATAATCAACTCATTGCTGTTTTACAAAAACAGCCATTAAAATGTTAATTGCTCGATACAAAAATGGCGTCATAAATGTGGCGAATATCTTCTCGCGTATTTGGTTTAGCAAAATGTGGTAGGTTTTATTGGAGAATCGTGTTATTGGAGTATGTTGAAGGAAGCTTGTTGGAATACAAACAATGTTTCATTTAAAGCAACATAGATTGTTGGATATATTGCGTTCATGATCTGATATTAAAAGAACCCCGGGGGTGTTTTTCAAAGTATTGATGTATCGAGAGGCGTATTCGTTGATAAACAACCGACGTTTATCAATGTTCCGTATTATTTATGTCTTAATAAGACTAAATCAGATGTATTTCAATTAACCAATTGTTTTGCAAAATTGTGTGTCGCATCCATTGACATGGACAGTTATATTCTGATTAACAATTGTTTGAAACATGTATGAGTATCTCGTTACTATTGCCGAGATTACATGGCGTGTTTATTAAATTGTTCATACGGTTGTTCCCCTTATGTTTTCCCGTTAGTATTGTGTAATTTAAATATGCAAAATATCATATCGGAAATATAAGTTATGTGTGTTATATCTCCTTTGGGATATTGGGACGTGACGACTGATTGTACTCTCGGTGTTGGACTAGCGCCATAGGTCAGCATGGAAGGACACTAAACGTCGTGAATTGTTATATATCCCAAGAACATGTACACGTTTTTATAGATTTTCTTACATAAAATATATTAACATATTCACAAAACATTTTGGCCAGGGGAGACGGCTATCTAGAGCTTGCGTAATGGTATACAAAAGAAAACGATTACGTAATCATGAGATAATGTTACGCAATGACAGCGTAAAATCATGATTATGCAACCTTATATGATAATTAATCTTTGGGATAAGAGCCCCGTGGGGACTGAGTGCTGAAAGAGATAGTCGACTCTGAAGTCCAGGCCACCCGATACCCCCTATTAAGGGGGCGAAGGGGTGGGGGCTAAGCGTCCGACTTCCTCAAGATGCGAAGCTAAAGACTGTGTAAATCAAACTATTACAGAACAGGTGGTATAGCATTAAGATAAGTTATTGTCCCGGCCTAATTGGATATGTCAACAGATTTTTAATTGGGCTGGTAGGACAGACACCGTTCTCTGTGATATAAACCAGATTTAACAAATTACTTGTTAAATCACAATGAAGGTAGAATAAACCAGGTACGCTTAAAATAATTTCTATGTTTTGTAAAAGTTGAATATCGATATCTCTAATAGAGCAGATCGTTGTAATTCCTTCTTCAAAAGAGGAGACACGAAAATCTTTTCTTATAAGGTCAAACTATTTTCCATGATGCAGTTCGCGGAGGAACAAATTCATATTTCCTTTTTCCCCATAGGTTTAACACGGGGATTTTCACACCTATTTTCAAACGATATATTCGTTCATATTCCCGTACGAGAGCACAAAAAAATTATCAGAAACGATTGATCTCTTATGAATCTTTATAAAATAGAATTTTTTCATTATATTCGTGCACACTTCACATGTTTTCTAAGCAGGGAGACATGGAATACCTCTAAAAAAATTTAGTCACATGGTATCTAATTGACCAATGAGAGAACGAGTATCTCGGCATGGAAATAATAATATAAAATAAGGAGTAAAGATTTAAACACTGCGTTCACACAATGAAAATCAATAGTCAAAATCAGGTTGCCACTGTAGACACTAAATGAAGAGAGTGTATGAATGTCAGATTAAAGGTTCCAACGTTGTGTTCGAATTCAAGACCGATGATAATAGCCGACTGTGTGGCGATTTTATGTCGCAATAAATGTGCCAAAGATATTCTGAAATACGACCTTTATCTTCCAGGTATTACTGTATTTAGAATATAATTTTATCAAGAAAAAACTCTAAAATCTCGTGCTAAAAGTTTAGTACTGTATTACCGACTTTGTGCCGTCAAAAGATAAATATAGATCATCTAGATCTTTGCAGTGTTGTTTTAAATTAGTAAAATTAATAACAACACTGGTTCTATATCTAACGCATTTTATATCTTTGCCCTAATCGTATTTCACGCCGCTCGGGTATATTTTTTATTTAGTACCTCATTAACTCCGTGTTTTAGCGCAAATAGCCTATTATTTTTACTGTGATATGCTTGGAGTGTCTGTAGTTATTGTCATATGTCTAAAACTTTTTTTTATTAATTCTGTGATATTAATTTTGTGCAGATAAATATTCCATTAAATGAATCAAAAAGTTATTAACTGCTTTGACTTATTCATTTCGTTAGTCGAATTTTTCTGATTGAATTCAAATTGATGGAAATATGTTTTGTTAATGACTGGTAACTAGAGTCTTATTGTTCTGAGAATCAATTTCATTCCGATGACGTGAGTAATTTCATCAGTTACTATTATTCATTGCATCGTTGTCGCCCTTATTTGAACGGGGATACAATTGTTGTTTTTGCTAAACAAAATAAGTTCATGTCATTGATGTTAATCAACAATAGAACCCAATACTCTGGAGTTACATATTATTGTGCATGGTAAGTGAGTTAGTCACATATCATCTCCATATCCTAGCATTTCATAATGTCGATCAGCCATGGTAATTTTCAACCTATTTGATGTCCTTTAAATGCGACATACGACCTTGACAGGAGTTAGAAAGAGTATAATATACTAACGATCATAAACAAGTCGTCAACATTAGAATGACGTTCATTATACACTCCACTCCATAAGTTTGGCAACCCTAGCTCCCCCATTCAACTACGTGTTAAAGCCTCTCTACTTTTTAATTTGTATTTACTTAACCTGCGATGAAAATACTAAAACGTAATTTGACTTTATTTCAGATACCTCCAAATTTTCTCAATTTTTTCCTCAATAACAATAGGTCGAAAATTGATAACAAATTTGATCAATTTTTGAAAATCGACATTCCCATGTTAACCAATGGAAAATGAAAGGATTGCCGCAAGTCATATGACAGAATATCCATCACTCTGAGTCCTTGCAAAAAATACAAGTTAGGAAGGCAATTGAATTTGCTTACTTTATTTAACAAAAAATTGATACCTTTCTTCAGGATCAGCAAAGTTATGCGTCTTTAAAAAACCTCTCCAATTGAAATGACACAGGAGGCGAAAAGTGATTTTCAAAAATGACTTTGAAGCTCTGTAACTTTAGTATTCGTCAAGTAAGCTAAACACTCAGTGCACAAAAAAGTTAGACAATTCAATTTTCTATATACAAATATTTTTTGCTGAATCTTTTACTTAATAGATATCCTGATTTCTGATGTGCCCCGAACCCACCTCTTCCCATTGATTTACATGGGAATGACGATTTTCAAAAATTCATCAAATTTATCATCAATTTTCGACCTATTGTAATCGAGGGAAAAATTGGGAACATTTGAAGGTATTGGCTATAAAGTCAAGTTACGTTTCCATTAATATTATAAGTTATTTCATCGCCGGTTAAGTAAATAAAACTTCAAACGTAAAGAGGCTTTAACACGTAGTTCAATGGGGGAGCTAAGCTTGTCAAACTTATGGAGGGGAGCGTACAGTGTTCATTAACAGTAAAAATAGCAATAAAGTAAAGAAAATAGGATTATATTCTTCAAATGACATATAAAATATTACGATTTTCAAAAATTCATTAAATCAAAGGTTGGCAAACTTATGGAGGGGAGTGTACTACCTCATCAATGAATCGATCAACCACGTCTCAAATCGATTTCTAAACACACGTGGATAGCTTTTGTCAGGTTTACGTTCGTTGAACGATTTTTGTTTCATGGTTTTGAAAATAAAATAGCGTCTGAATCATGTTCATTGCTCATCTCTATCCAATTGAAACGCACGTCGTTTTTTGCTGGAGTTGCATTATTCATGATGATTACTGTAAAATCATACTCATCATGCCAAACATTGAACGGTTCGCTAAACACCCCTACACACATAAGAACAATCGTTTAAATACAAATTGAATCGTTAGTCCACATGGTAGTAAGTTTGCTTGAGACTGTCTGAGTTTCATTTTACTTGGTTCATTGGTAGTGACACAGATTCAATACATATTTCCAATGACTGAATTAGGTGGAGCAGCGTTTTTTATAAAAAATTGTGCAAAGCTGCAGTTTTGGAAATTTCTAATACCAAGTAGTGTCATCTGTCAACAGACTAGTTTAATCATGTTTAATTAGTTTTTCTGCTTATATTCATTCTCATTCAAAATATTCAACCCCAGTTGCAATACACTTCCATATCTGTCCACTCGATCCTAAAACATATGTTTAAGGCCTTCCTATATGAGAGGTTTGAAACGATGTCGGTAAATTTCCAGAACCACAAAACTCAGCAGATATTTTATATAAAAAACACTGCTCCACCTAACTTTGTCATTGAAAGTTTGAATTGACTCTGTGTCACTACCAATAAACCAATTTATATGAAACTCGTACAGTTTCAAGCAATCTAACTATCCTGTCTCATGTTAAAGTTTGAGCTTCCAACTCCTCTTATGATAAAATTGAGAGCCAACGGTAAGAAACTTTTTGATCGGCCCTTGTACATGTCAAAATGTTGTTTTCTATAGATTGCCTCGTTTATTTACGATGTTGTAATGCCAACAAACGGTTAGTTTGGTATTTCGATCGGGTTTCATATTTTTTTCTTAATCTTGTTTATTTTCAATCAGTTTCCCTTTGATTCTGTTTAGGGATTTTTGTTTTGATTGCTATTTTGACGTCAAACCCGTCTGCATCAATTTACAACTGTAAAGAAGTGTCTGGTGCACGTCATTGAAAAGGTTCTGTATTCGAATCTGTCAATTTGAAATCATGGTGACCCAATCAGCGTTAACGAGACTCGACATTGCTTTATTTTGCGCAATTGTCGTTCTGTTAGAACTTGACTTAAGATTACAAGAGCGTGCTTTCTATCAATCTGATGTCAATTGAATCAACTATCTAATTTGCGAGAAAATTAAAGACCTTGGCGTTTTTGCTTATTTCTTCTGCGATATAATCTGTAGGGAGATATTTAAAGCAGTCACAATATGAAGATGAGCTTTAACGTTTAGTACTATGTAGGCCATTCAATGACCTGGTTGCCGTGGAATTTTTAGGTCAGATAGTGAATTCGAAGGAGTCGCATATGAAATGTGACAACTGTTGGTTAGTGGTCTTAAATTATAGCTTTGTATGATACAACTATGTTACACTCTTGCAATCATGTTTCTTCTTTTACCATGTTGCAACTGTTGTATTTGTAGAATTTTTCCATGTTTGTCTTGGTACACTTTTGGGACTTTGGTAAATTCTACGTCCGGTTAAGATATATATTTTCTTAGCTGGGTGGACGGTGGTTCTTACAATTGCACCTTACTTCGATTTAGGTTTGCGAAGTTTTTTGCTCAATCTTGCTGAATATGGGATTTCATAAAACCATGCGCTATTGGAATAAGGTTACAACAACCTAAATGGTCCTTTTTCCACATAGCTTTTAAATCTCGTTAAAGTCTCGTTTTTAATGAGATTTTAGGAGATCTTCATTTTAACCATTAAAGACTAATATTTTCTTCTATTTGATGGCATATTTGAATTCTGTGTGTAATTTTCTGCCGAAACAATTTTGATTTGCACCATTATTTACCTTTATTCAAATGATTTTATAGTTGTCTAACAAGGTCGGGCTAAATCCCTATTGACACAATGCTGAAAAACCTTTAAAAGTTCACAAGGATTACAATTTTAATGTGGAATAACAATCCACATGTCAATAATATTATATAGTTATATTCCAATGGTGTTTTAAGTTGATCCAAATGGAATTACTTCTTGAATCAAGAAATTAAGTGACACTGGCAATACATTTACATGTATTCTAGCCCTACCCTAGCCCTACCAATACCCATGATGCCATCTATTTTCCATTTATATGGAAAAGGGTCAAATAGATCAGTCCCGTAGATTGTATATAGTTTGCTCTTCGATTGTTTTCATACGCTACTTAATTGTGATGCCGATATATAATCATTAAGTCGGGTCGGGTGACAGGTACATTGTCATTATTCATAATTATAAATGGCTGTTCAGTCTAGAATAGCAACAATCACCAATTATTTTGACACATTAAACAGATAGTAAACAGCAAGTTTGTTGATTATCGTCAATTTTGACATATAGGGTAAACTGTTATTCAAATTATAAAGAATTATTCTGATTGAGGTATCCGATTTTGTGATTCATCAATTTTAAAGGCATGACAAATAAGAAATTAAACTTACAATACATCATTTTATATTAAACAACGTTATTATTTTCTGTGCTGACGACACAATGTTTAAGTGCCGCTGTTAACAGCATTTGTCAACAATGGTACATTCTCTGTATAAACATGTACAGTATATTGTAAAATGCTGTCCCAAAATAAGCATTCCTTACAATTCCTTCCATATAATTATTTACGATACCCCAAAAGACCACGTGCAGTATGGCAAGTGATTTTAGACAGTCATATCTTTCACCATGAGTACTTTCTGGCCATAAATACAGTGGCTTTTATTAAAACAATATGTTTTCTTTCAAGTGAAGTCCCCATGCTAGAAAAATATTAATCCAACTCTCTGAAAAATTATGAATTAGGGCCCCACCTTGGCACTTTTTGAAAATGTTTAGGCTTATTTTCTAAAAAGAGGATCTCGTTTTTCTTAATTTAAACAAAACCCATCCCCTTCTGAAATGAGTTACATTTAAAACCACATATTCCATGTTATTTTACCATAGGGAAAACTCGTGCTATCCATTGTTTTCAGTATAATTTTGGTCATCAAAAACTAATATCTGCAAAACTAGATTTCCAATGCCATTATATTTTTGAACATGTCTTAGACCCCTTGTTGAATAATGTTTTCATGCAATAAAAATCAGAAAAAGAAGATCCTCTTTTGAGTAGAAAGGTTCAATATTTTGAAAATATGTTGACATGGGGTCCCTATTCATACTTTTTCGAATTGTTTGATTTATATTTTCATCATCATGGGTACTTCACTTGAAAGATATATATTTATGACGTGCACGGACCTGGGGACAATTCGGGAAATACGGTTTGATCTCAGCTTTGAGCGTTAATCTCTGCCTTATTTAAAAAGCTAACTATGTGTTTTATATATCATTTTGAAGCATTTTTTATTCGCATTTCAGTGAAATTATTTTTCCTTCAAAATTTTGATGGGATCAAACATATTTTTAAAGTTAAATATATCCCGACATCGTCAAGTAGGCTGTAAGACGTAACACTTTACGCTTACAGGGCTCGTTTAAATTGGGATAACTTTTGAAATAAGGATCAAAATTCCCCTAAAATTTCAAAATTTATTCAATGGAACATGTTCATTTATGACGTCACGATTGCTTAACGGCTACAGTTAAAATTATCTTATATGAACGCTTTTAAAATTTTCAAAATTGTGTAAGGTTTTGAAGGCGAATGGGACGAGCAATAAGTTTACCTTCATTTAACCTTCTAATTTAAGTCTGATTTGAAAGAAAAATTAACTGCACAATTTTGTCATGGTGAAATTTACAAAACAATAACCAGTTTGTTTATTTTGCAAATAATATCGGAATGAGAGCTGGTTTTCGAGACTTGAAAAAATGTGACGCATCGATTTTTTACCACAAATTCCATACATATCAATTTTTACCAACGCCCCAAGTGGATTATTTGACCGTTTTTCAAAATTCAAAAACATTTTAGATATATTGTCCTCGAGATCTTGCTACCCTGTGAATTTTGTCATGATTAGATAAGGATACAGTATTTTATTTTTAGGGTGACTAAACTTGACAAAAATGTGACGCTTGTCGTTTTTGACGTTGTAAGGCTGTTTGCGCCCTATGCTGCTCATTGTTTTGTCTCTGTTTTTGACGCCATAATGTTACGCTAATTGTCCCCAGTTTCGTTCGACGTGTAATTGTTTTAATAAAAACACTGTATTTATGCCAAGAAAGTACTCATGGTGAAAGATACGACCGTCTAAAATCACTTGCCATACTGCACGTGGTCTTTTTAGATCCCCGATGTCATACAGAACTGGCCCAGGAATGAATCAAAGTGGCAATTTCGAGTAAGATATCTCGAGATGAGCACTAAATCCAAGAAGCTTAAACTGGCAAACTCGATGAAAATCAAAAGATTATTTCCAATACAGAGATAATCCGAATGAATAATATTGATGTTATTATTTGACCCAATGATAAGATCAACATTTTCACCGCCCTTATCTGTCCCCCCTCCCCGGATAAATGGCAACCAGGATTTACCTTCTGACTCAATTCCCCCGTCCGAGCACGTACATGAAGTACGTACATATATCGTGGAAAGTTGCAGCTACGTTCATCTCGCTCTCACACAGTTTAAAACCTGTTCGGCAACGTTTTGAACAACGCAATGACAACTAGTTTGGTGTGATAGCTATTTTCGCTAACTCGTTTGACCCTACTATCACACCAAACTAGTTCTCACTACGTTCTCGAAAACGGTCCTATACTATGTACGAACGGATTGGATGTACGTATAACCGTTTGAGGCTTATTTACAAACTTCATTGAAAATACTCGAATGAGTAGGTCGGCCAGAACTAATTACAACGTACTTGACGAGCTGGACGTACTGTGACTGGAACTGTCGTACTTTAATCCTACTAAGGACGTTTTTAGAACGAGTTGAGCTGTCTTGGGGCGTATTGAGACCAGTAAGCAAAAATATACACTTGGTAAAAAAGTAAAAATAATATAGAATAAAATGTTTAATATACTGCTAAATAAGTTGCATTAAGAGAGAATCGTAGAGAATATTTTTTCCTGTATAATAGGCAGTTATTTCTTTTATTATAACGGAAAAAAATATAATACGTATTTTTAAGAATTATTTTTGATTTAATAATATTATTTGTGTATTATTTAAAGGGAACAACATATAATGCCAAATAATATAGAATAATATTCCTGTCAGGAGCAAATAATATGTTGGCATTTGCAATCAAAAACCTATTATACGCGGTTATTTTCGAGCCGTTAATCCCTAATTATTCAATTCCTATGAAATGAGTTTCATTCATACTGATAATTAATCTGTTTGTTAGGGTTAATGGATTAATCTCTACAGCTGATGGCTCTTAATTTCACAAAAATAATTTGCAAAATAAGTTTTTACATACATATTTGATTGTATAATGTCTCTCATGTTATGATTAACATTGTGTTAAATTTTTGATTCAATCAATTAATTCATTGTTAAGTTAATTTTTGAATTTTTAATTAATTTGTTTTCCTCACATTTTTATCCATTGTTTCTTTGTCACATTAAGTTTATAGCAAACAACATTTAAATCGATCCCCTCTTACACAGGTACAAACAACCACCTGTATTCACTTTGCCAACCGGAAAAACAGTCATGACAGGGAACTGCTCAATATTCAATAAACACATTACGCATTTTATACAGACCCGTAGCTGAGGTCCCCCTCCCCGTGGCCAACAATTCTGTCAAAATCATGTAGTTTTTCACCATTCACATACATGTATTGACATTCCAGAGCAATATAATAAGTCAAACTTTAATCCCTAATTATTCAATTTCCATGATTTGAGTTTTGTTCACACTGATAAATAATCTGTTAGGGTTAATGGATTAATCTGTACATGTATTGCTCCGATTTCTTCTGGCAAATCGCTGATAATAAATAAGAAAGGTACATTAGGTTAACTGATACAAGTGGTGTTAAGCCATGCTAAAACAAAATTAAAACGTGTATTCTCTCACATTTCACAATTCATGCGTTTTCTGTTATCCATATATCTGAGCTAAAACTGGGGATATAAACAACATATTAGTCCATGATGTAATACATTTGTTTCTACTACAATTGGACCATTTTAATTAAAGCTGGTTTTGATTAATTTTTTGTTTTCCATTTCCAAATGTATATTCGGTATGTTTAGTTGTTTGATAATGAAAATAAAGAAGCGGGCACATTTTACATTTATTCCTAATGTTTCATCTGACATAGCGATGATTACGCTTTGAGCAAATTGGTGCATGGTAGAACAAACTGATGTAAATAACATGACATACAGTACATGTATGTCAGAGCAATATGATAAGTAAAACTTTAATCCCCAATTATTCAATTTCTTTAATATGAGTTTTGTTAACACTGAAAGCTAATCCGTTTGTTAGAGGCGATGGATTAATTTCCTACAGCCAACAGTTCTAAGTTCCACAAAAAAATAATTTAAAAACCAAGTTTTTCATATTTATTTGATTCTATAATGTCCCTTATGTTATGATTAACATTGTGTTAAAATATGGATTAAATTGATTGACTCAACGGAAAGTTAATTTTTAATCAATGGGTTTCCTCACATTTTTACTCCATTGTTTCTCTGCCATATAAAGTTAACAACAAACAACATTTAAGCGCCACTCTTACACAGGCACAAACAACCACCCATATTCACTCTGCCAACCACAAAAATAGTCTTGACACAGAACTGCTCAAATTTGAGCTAAAAACATTACGCATTTTATACAGGCCCGTACCTAACGAGTAACGATCCCCTCCCCTTGGCCAACAATTCTTTCAAAATCATGAAGATTTTCACCATTCACATACATGTACATGTATTGATGACAGAGCAATTTATGTAATACTTTAATCTCTAAGTCTTTTTCAATTTCTATGAAATGAGTTTTGTTCACTGATAACTAATCCGATTATTAGAGTTAATCCGTTTGTTAGAGTGAATGGATTAATATCTAGAGCCGATTGTTTTATTTTCCACAAAAATAATAATTTGTAAATTAAGTTTTTCATATTTGTTTAATTGTATAAAATCCCTCTTTCTATGATTAACATTGTGTTAAAATTTGGATTGAATCGATTAACTCATTGGAAAGTTAATTATTTGATTTTTAATTGATGACTTTTTCACATTTTTACTCCATTGTTAACATTAATTTAAAACAAGTTAAATTTCTTTCTTCTAAACATTTATTTGTAAATATTTTTCAAATAGAAATAGAACAGTCAAAATAAAATATGTGTGACATGTGTAAGTAATAGAGATGAGAAGGCCAGTAGAACGGTTAATCCTATTAACTGCCATGCTGTGCATTCTTTGTTTTGTTTGGTTAAGTAATTAATCAGATGGATTGTACATCAAGTTGGACGAGAATAATCGAGTATAATATTTTTTAGAACCCAAATAATACAATATAATTTGATATATTCTGCTTAGATTGGAAAATACTAGAAAATAATATTTTTTAGAATAGAAAAAAATCTAAATAGACTGCAATCATCAGTTTGGATTGATAAATATGACCAAATAATATTTTAGAAAGACAGAATAAATATAAATTGGCGCAAATAATTCTAAAAAAGAATATTATACCGGGAATAAAACATTCTGCTACATTTTCTTATTGAGATAATCGGATTTGGTAAATGTTTATATGTACAAATAATATATTTGGATCTCACTTATTTCTAATTATATTATATTAATCTCTATATAATGCAGTATATTATGCTGATTATATTTTTTTCCTTCATAATATAATATAATAATTACAATACTGAATGGAAATACTGTATTATTACGCATCTTTTTACACAAATATCCGAAAATAAAACATCTTTTTATATATTATTTTATCGATTTCACCAAGTGATAGCTATCACATCAAGCAAGTTGCCACTGCGTTCTTCAAAACTGGTTTTAAACTGTGTGCGAACGGAATGAACGTAGCTACAACGTTTACGAACTTCATGGACGCGACTTTCCTGGACGGGGGATGTGATTTAGAATTTTGAATCGATTCAAAGTTCGATGGCGAACATTTTAGTAGGACTATAAAGAACGGTCGAGAACTTTGTCCCGTCTTCAATACGCCGTTGACTTTTTAAAGGACATGGACATACCAGCTTGATGAGAGTTAATTTATCAAAATGTTAAAAACTCGTTAAAATGAATAGTTTGACGTCACTTTCGGTATTTATCTTTTTCCTTGCACTCCTTCTTTAGTCATGCTGTTCAACTAATTATATTCGAACAAATTACCTTCTATATCGTACAAACGTGATCAAGTACAATGAAGTCAGGTGTCAAGGTTGACATATTTTAATAAACACTGACATTATATCTACAAGATCAGAATGACCTTGAGGATATTGGCACGTTGTAGAAATACTACGACGTAAAACCTTTTTTGCAAATCCCTTGTTAGTATTGCGGGCCCTGTTCAATTTGTACTTAATGTACGATAATACCCCTTTGAGGAATTCATATACGAGAAAACAAAATTACATTTTGAATCTGATATCTATGAAAAATGAATAGACCGTATCGTCCCCAAGGCGTAAAAGAGTACTTTTGAATCAAAGTGGTAAACCGCTCGAGTATTGGCATTACTTTAGAGTTTTTTATTTGTTTTCTTATACATAGGTTCTTAGGTACGTCGATGTTTAATGGTATCCGCCATTTTTTCATTTTATCTAATATCCAGTTGATGATTGTTAAAAGCGACGCAACAGTAATCTCATAAAATCAAAGATGAATGTTCTGAGAATATTTTCTCTGATTCTTTGCCAGTTAGTAATATCCCTACAAAAGCTAATAAGCATGACGACCGATTATTGCGAGCAATCTATAAAGACCGTAAGTTCTCATTATTTTATATCGCATCCATTGCTCATATCACGCCAAAGAAACAAAATGCATTTGTTTGCAAAGCTAAATAATTGAACGCATCAGACGATAGATTAGTTCATTATTTCCATACGTCTGTTTATGCAATATGTCAACAGTCAGTATCCGGATGATTATCTGTAATAGTCCATTTGTCATTTTCTGAACGTAGAAATATGTAAAAGTATGATGTTTTATTGTGTAATCACTATTATTAGGGACTCATGAAGTAATTCAGCTGGGTTGCACAAAAATCAACTTTGGGGAAAATATGATATATGCAAATAAAGGTGGCCATTATCGAATAAGTGATTATCTTTAATATTTTGAAAACCAAACACATAAACATCATAATGTCGGTATCTCAACCTAGGTTTTCAGGGTCGGGGAATAAGATAAAATTATGAATATCAAGATTAGATCAATTAATAAAAAAATATTAAAACAATATATATCCAAGATATCGATAAAAATCAACATTTCGATAATGGCCTCCCTAATTAGCCTAGTATATAATTTTTCCCCAAACTAAATGTTTGTGCAACCCAGTTAAGTTCAGAAAACCCTAATTATCATAAATTGACCATAAAAGATCGTACTTTTAATCATTTATAGGTTCACTCTAGGATGTATGGGGGTGACAAATGGACTATACTTAGAATGGATAACAAGATGGAAACAGTTAACGTATGAATTAACAAATAAAGAAGTCAATTGCTTTTAACAATATTTTCAACTATAGTTTTTTTTCGACGAGAACAAAATATTTTAACCCGTGGCCTAAAGTGCAATCATTTTATGCGGGCATTCCTTTTTCAATTATATTCAAATATAGTCAACATCTATCTAACGAAACGTAAATTTATGGGTGGCGATGATGTGCAACCGAGAAATGAAAATTGAAACGGGTCATAATGTAAACAAATCCCCAAAATCCCAAAATATTATTAAACATAAAAATATCAATATTTAACCTTCTTTCCTTTTTAGTGTTCTTTTTGGATTGCGTTGTTATTTATTTTGATATTACATCAGATGTTGTTTTAGTTTATCCGGTGAAAGAAATATGAAAGACAAGCAATAAAGCTTATAATGTACTGTATGCGTAATACCTTTCACAAGGAGTATCGAATTGTAGCAACAATACAAACGTGACATTTTGATCTGCACTTAGGTTGAGATGTCCCAATTCACTAATCTGATTGTTGCATAACGAATGACCCACATGGTTCTGTCGATCAATTATCAGAAGCTTCCTAGCAGTTTTACTCTTCTAATAATCTCTTACTTTATCTGATTTATTATTTTGCTCTCAATTGCTCCCAATAAGGATAACGAAAGGAAGTAGTATATTTGTCAAAGTCATGGATAAAAGAGATATACGCAGATTTCGTATGGCATATATTTACCTCTGTAAATGTTCTTTGATGTTATATTTTAATGGAATGTTATATACATGTACATCTTCCGAACTTCAACATGCACATTCGGCCTTCGATCTGCGAGTTATTGCATCTCAAAATAATTTTGAATGCAGGGTTGGAAATACAAAAAATATTTTAAATCGTTCACTGTTCAGTGTTATTCATGAAAGGTTCCACAAGTTTTGAAGATCCCCATACTACAGGGTGGTCCAAAACATGGGACACTCGTATTTCAAAAATAAATATTGATTTTCTTGATGGAAACATGTCATATTATATACAAATGTATAGGAAATTTACTCATCTTTAATTTGGTATATCATAAGTTCAAATTTATTATAATGCCTGTCAACCAGCGTCCATAATATAAATGACGTCATTTTCATTTCAAAACGGGTTTTCCAAAACTTGCAAAAAACAAGTTTTATTGTCAACTTTATTTACATAAACAGACGTTGAATATGTCCACCATTTTGATCAATTGTAGCCCTAAATTTTGGCCTAAACTGGTCAATAGCATCATTATTTAATTAAGTTTAATCAGACTATCCATTCAACAACGTGGAATAATATTCACTACTCTAAAGATCGTGTTTACATTTTAACTATCTTTATCTTAAAATTGCCATAAATGACTGTAAATGCAGAAAGTGGAGTTAACGATCGAGAAGGGATATTTTTGGACACGTCTAAATAGTTAAATCCAAAAAGGTATTGCTACTACAATTGCAACTTATTTAAGCTCTTAATTTGTGGTTTTCGCCCATATTGTGAGTACTTTCCTTATGAATCGATGTATTCATTGAATACAAGACAGGCTAGTGATTTTCAGGCAAAGATATGTATAACACTGCAAGAATCGCTCATTTTTTGATCTAACAAGGCTATTGCATAAGATTCGTGCAAATAACGCGTTTGCGGATACCTGAAGTTAGGATATATATTATGGTAAGCAATATAAATTACTTACATTTACCTAAAGTTAAGTGACAGCAATTCCATAACCAAATTTATCAACCTACCTTTCAAGTTTTTCAAAAACACGTCTAAATCGTTTGAAAAAACACGTCCGGGACAATCTCCACTATTAACACTTGGTCACCGTGCCGCGGGTGCAATTTGTTTCCCTTCTCGATTTGAAGTGACTACAGTTATAAACATTTTCAAACCGATATACTTTAGAAAGTCTATGTTTGGCCTAACAGCCTGGGGTATACTTCTCGAAAATGTTTAAAGTTGCGATTGGTTATTTTTCCAAAAATTGCGAATTACTCAGTCCATTGGTCCATCCTCGCTCCCCTAAGAAGAAAAAGATTGAAACAAATCTGAATTTCTGTGATGTTGTGTGATATTGAACTGGTATAAAAATCCTCGGGTAAACATTTATGCCCTTCTAGCACACCCTCCCCCTATTCCAACCTTTCCCCAAATTGCTTATACAATATTAAGTCTAAAACAGTACGAAAACAATAAACTACTACAAAATAGGCTAAGAGGCCCCAATAGAGGGAGTAACCGACTCCCCCTCTGACTTACGCGATTTGATTCATCAAAAAATGACAATTTTATATTCTCTTTAGTAAAAACCGCACCCACCTTTGAGAAAAGTGTCTCACGGGCCTGCAAAGAATTAGCATTTGTCCAGTCCAAAGTAAAAGAAATATAGCAAATGGATCACTCATAGCTAATGTTGCTATATGTTAGATTGGATTGTGTATTTTTCTTACTCTACAGTGTATAGTACCACTTCCAATTTTGTTTGACACCAGACACCATACGTCAAAGGTAAATTATGCCGATATATCAAGGTTGGTAAAAAAGACTGGGTGTGGATACCAATCACCTACCCTCCACATGGGTTTCTGAAAAAGAAAAACAGGGTAGTGGATACCTTTCTTATAATCTATTTGAGTATATTCGTGGGATAAATACTGTACTGTTAAATGCCCCTCTTGCACTAACAGTCCCCCCTCAGTGAAGATCCGTGTCTTGTGAAAACCCGAATCTACTAGCGTTCACTAGGCGCCGGACTTCATCATGACAGGTTTTACTGTATTGCAATCATCACTGTGAATGGGTGACCCTTCACTATACACAGGTGTCCAAGAGAGTAGACGCATGTGTTTACTAGCCACAGATATTCACCAAAGAGGCGTTCATTATGACAATTTTAACTGTACTAAAATCACTAGCTGGGAATCGGTTTTCACTATTCAACTATAGATGTTCAATAGAATAGACTCGTGTGTTCATTGGACACAGGCCTTCACTAAAGAGGTGTTCGTTATGACAGTTTTACTGTACTGTAATCACTCGCTGGGAAATCACTTTATAAAAAAATGGAATGTGTATATCCTGCTATCCCTGCAAAATAATGGACTCGCAAACTCGGTCTCTTGAAGTCACTTGCAAAATATATAGAACCTTTTTTAGTTAGGCCTCAACATAAGTCAATACTAATGCTAAGATTCACTTTTTATCGAAAATGTGTTTCACATCGGATAACCAGATGGATAAACTATGCTTCAATCATTGATAGTGACAATTTCAATCTCGCAATCTTAAATGAGCATTTCAAAGGTATCATAGTGTCGATTACATTTACATAGAATAGGGATCAGATTGATTTTTCATTAGTTTAATATATCACTTTGGTGAAGTTTGACAGCTTTTCCTTTCTGAATGTATTTTACTTTGACAGATTTGATATGCGCTTGGTCACAGTCACCTTACGTTCAAGTTATCCTTGGTTATACAAATACCCGTGATTGCCAAACGTTTATCTGGTCGCTGGCAACTTATGATTTAATAGCTCAAGTGCCTCAAGAAAGATATTCTGCACATCGTATTACATGTTGGTGACCACATTTGAAAGTTTATATTCAGACCACTATTTTCCAGATGTATGTCAGTATTGTAAAACATTTTTACTACTACTTCTACTTCGTTCATAAACAGACTTCAATACGTCCATCTCATTTGTATGGTTCAGATCGCACCATGTGTGCATACGTATTGCAATTGATATCCGATTGTACAACGTTGTATAACACGTTGGTAGGGTTGAAGTATGGCGATTACGTGCCTGGTCTAGTAGGTCATCTCGTCTGAAGTTGTCACACGAAGTTGTCACACGATTTGATTACAGAACGATGTGGTTGCCATCGGATTTTGAATCATTTCGAAATTCTAAAATCACTTTCCCGTCTGAGAATGTTCATGAAGTTCGAAAATTACTTTAAAAAGTTAGTTTCAGCTACGTTCATTCCGTTCGCACATTGTTTAAAACCAGTGTTGAAGAACTTAGTGGCAACATGTTTGGTGCGATGGCTATATTTTTGCTAATCGTTTATTAGCAGTCTTTAATACGTTCTTAATCAGTTTAAACCCGTTTGCAATAAGTTCTACCTCGTTCTCAATACGTCCTCGGATAGGTAAACTCATTGTAAAACGTCCCCAGTAGGATTGAAGTACTACGAACTACGTCCAGCTCGTCGTTAGTACGTTGTCACTCGTTCTAATTGTAGAACGAAGTGTGATATGGGGGTTAGCCCTTACGTCAGCACGTTTTAAGAATGTAGGTAAAGTTTCATGTGACTTGGGAATTTTGTCATTCTGTCATTGATTTCTGTGGAAAATATATATCAAGAACTTTGGGGCATAGTTCTATAATTGCACTTCATTATAGTCTGCTGTGGGCTGATAAATTCGTGATTAATGGAAAGAATATACCATATAGAAAAGCCATTGGGTCATTTGAGGGAGTCATTATGATATTGTTCTCTCACTGTTAGGGCATTCACATTTTTTTACGAGGACGTAAATTGGCAATTTATAAAAATTAATGAGAAATCAACTCCTCTGTAGGATTTATTCATCGTGTATACGTCCATTAAACAACGGCGTTTTTTCTTAAAATAGATTATTGAAACGATGTCAACCTGCTATAACAATCTTACCATGGATTGTCCACCGAATTTTTGAAATAAATAAACTTGAAGACACTAACCCCCTCTATCGTCAGATTTCTCAGAGAATTCTGGTAAAATCACCAAGGTCAAAATCACTCCGCCGCCAGCTTAAAATGAGATTTCCCACTGAACTCTGACATGTTTTCAGATAAATTAGGACCTACCCTATAAATATTTAGTCCCGATTCACTTCCCAAACGCCAGATGGCGCTCCAATGGGGTAGGGAAGGAGAAAATGACTTTTTATTCAGAAAACCAAATCACCGTAAAAATCGTTTAGACAAGCAATCCTTGAGATTTTCAACTCGGTAATTTCTATACCCGAAACTTCCATCACGGGCTTACAAATCCATGTGTATGAAGCCCAGCAATTTTAAAGGTCAAGGCTCTTTGGAGTTTGAGTCCCCCAGACTTTTTATAAAACTATTGATCCACTAAAATCATTCAAACTTGCCCTTAAGTTGTCATATTTTCTGCGCTTTTGATATTCAAACGTTTAATCCTAAAATAGGAGTATCAAGGCTGAGTGTTTTCTTAGTATAGTTGGGTACGTCATTTCTATTTACATATAAATTGATGATTGAAATGACTTATTATAACCTAGGGAGTATTGATGCCTTCTGTAGCGGCAAGTGAAACGAGTGATATATCATTTTTATAGCATAGGACATCAACGTGGTCAGTCTTCCATAAATATTTACTTTCATTGAACAAAGGCATATTATTTACATATACAATTAACCGTGACTATCTTAATTATCAAACATACTTCAGTTGTGTTCTCTTATCAACGTAATTAAAACTGGACTAATGTCAGTTTTTTATAACAGTTCCAATAACAGTTCCAATAAATACCAGTGGTTATAGAACAAAGCGTTCGGAATAATTGTTTTAATTGAACATTTTCTTTATAGATCTATGGATTTTTTATTATTAAAGGGGCTCTATACCATAGAATAGCACAACCAAGACCCCTCTGGACTTTTTTGCATATTGAGTTTAACCACATATATACCCATCTACTTACCCAAATCCCCTTCTTTCAGTGCTAATTTTGCGATTGTGATTCCAGGAAAGTCCTCCTGTTATCTGATTGGTGGTTGAATTTGTTTATCATAAACCTGATTGGCTCCCTGGTTCAAGGCCTTTGAGGGCGCTTGTGTGACTCAGTTGGGATTCCCCTCGATAGCCGAGGAATCGACTGTGTTTAATTGTGGAGTTTGGTTGTTCTGTTGATTTTTCTCCGATATTTCGGCAATACTATACCCCAAAGTTATTCTCAGTATATATCCATGTAATTTGAGATATTATATGAGCAATAACAATAGAACACCATTGATTGTCTGGGAGCGAAACCTATGGCATTAATGCATCTTGAACTTTTTTATTTCAGAAGAAATATGTTAAAGCAATCGCAAATTACAAATCAGTTACATGGAACACTCACATTTTAAACAACAGTTTTAGGTACACTTAAGTGTTTAAGAAATGTATACCTTTTGCGATTTAAGGGGAAAATCCTCAGTATCTTTGTTTAATTTTACTTCCACGAGTTTCCACTTATTACCCCTGCCAACTCGTTTGTCCATAATAAAATATTCCTTCACATTACTTATAAAACCTGTAATTGTTTTGTTTTAGCATAGCGTATTTGCACAAATTAACATATATTTTAAAAATACATAACATATTATTTAGGATGATTGTTTTATCATTTATACTCTCAGATCCTATCAATACATTTTGTTTAGTATATAGCACTGTGACTCTTTGTGAGCTCAAAGAGAGCCATTGTTTAATTTCATTTAATAAAGCACGTCTTACAATAGGACATTTATACAGAAGATGGCAGATCGTTTCAGGGATTACTTTACAAAATGTGCAAATGTTGGACTCTACTAGTCCATGCATTTTTTTGTTGCAATGCACTTCCTATATCTGTCCACCCAATTCAAAAACACATGTTTAAGACCTTTGTACTTGGGATTATAGTTTCTTATACGAGTTTTAACATTACTTTGATAAATGTTAAAATGTTAATGCATTCCTATTCATATTGTCTAAAATTGCCGCTAATGTTTTTATAAAAACTTTGGCAATATATTACATGTCTGTTATTGTTTACTAACACCCCAGTCACATTTCCTACGGCGACCTTGCGGTCTATCATTTCTGCGGCCAGTAACATTTCTACGCTCGCCGTGGAATTTCTGCGCTCTCATACTTTTGCAGTCACATTTCCCACGGCAGCCGCACGGTGAATTTTAAATTTCTGTTGAGAAATAATACTTTTTTCATTTTATTTACATCGGGACAATTTATAAATGTTATTCATAGTGCTAGGATGTAATATCAAATGAAAAGTGATCGTGAAACATTGACAAATAATGATTCAATCTTGTTGAGTCAATTGATTTCTACGGGGACCTCAGAAATGAACAAATATCACAACTCCGAGTTGTAATTTCTACGGCGACCCTGCGGCCTGTAAAAAACTGGATACGCCGTACGGAGGCAGCAAGGCGAGCGTAGTTTTCCTACGCTCGCCGCAGAAATACACTGATTTAATTGATCTGCGGTCGACGCACGACCTCCGTACGACAAATGTCCCATGATAAGAAACTGGTTCAACAAGTTGAAGAAAGACATCTCAACAATCGAAGAAGAGCCAAGAAACGGGGGAAAGAGGACAGCGATACAGCAATTGCAAGCCACCGAGGAATGCTTTGGTAATGGGCTAGAAAATGCCTATATGAATTGTATTCGGAGGTTTAGAAAGTGCATTCTATTTGGGGAAAAAATATTTTGAAGGAGATAGAGAGCCCTAACTTAGTCCCATTGGCTTAGTGTTGTGGCAATGATAAGATAGGTGCATGGACTGCACATTGTGGTCGAATACATTGATTGTGACGTAAAAGTATCCACATTCAAACTGCTCCACGGTATCGAGACAAGTATATTTCAAACGGATGTAAAACTGTGGCTATAAATGTCATATAACACGCTATAATTGTCACAGCTTAATAATAAATCTTTTTAAACTATGCATCCTGCAAATATTGTCCTGTTCTGATCATTCCTTGTATTTTTAGAGCAAAAAGAAACGAACTTTTCAAATGCCCCTCGTACGTCGAACATTGTGATTTTTGGTATGTTTCCCCCATGTATTACATGTAGCTTGTTCAGCTCTCATTTTAGTATAATGTTCGGCTTCTTTTGATTTCTGGTCTGTGTACCTTCTTAAAACATGGACAGAATATTTCCAAAAGTTATTCGATTTTTGAAGTGATTTTGAATCATAAATGAAAAGCTCATTTTTTGATTTTACATTAATACTTTTTAAAGCAATTATCAAAGCAGACTTTGGTAGTTACACTATACGAAAACGTATAAAAGCTAATTTCTTGTTTTTTGGTTGGGCAAGACTACCATGGCATAACATTTAACTTGCAATAGTCACTTAATTTTATGAGTTATCAAAAGTATTTTTTGAATCTGTCTTAACAGGTCTTAAACTGGAATGGCACACTACGGGATGGTTTTGTTTGCACCATGTGCTTTATATTTTCCGATCCTTCCCCTTCCGACAAGTTACGTAAAATAATCTTAATGATTTACCTGCATTTTTCAAACAAAGGCAAAATTGGATCATATTTAACAGATAAACAGTTAATAATATGGAACTACAACATTTAGAATTCACATCTTAAAAACCTTCTTCTGGTAAAACATTTTCTTAAAGTGCAATGGTCATTAGCAGTAGACTTTTCATTATGTAAAACATTCCCTTCCATTATCTTCCCGACAACAAGGCATAAAATGTAATCATCTTGCAAATATGTTGGTCGTTAAAGCAAGACAACGTAATAAACAACCAGATAGGAGTCTTTTAATTCATTAAAATCTCATAGAGGATCTTATTATAATGTATATTGCGATTTCATTGTCGTTTATCACTTACATGTTGCAATTGTATTCTTATTAATGGTACCATTAAATATATTAGATAAATGAGGATATAACTAATTAATGCTGTCATTGGATGAGCGTTGAATCGTGTTTGGTAGATTATCTGGCCTGTGTTGGTTAAATCCCACAAGGAAATAGTTATTGGAGTTTTAAACAAAATTCCTGAAACAAAGTAGACTGATATTTCTGAATTTTCACACATTGTAGAAAGTTATCAACCCTCGACTAACAATATAGATACATCTATGTACCCCTTGTTCAAAACTGAAAGATGTTGATCATGTTTGGAATAAGATATGTGTGCCTAAAAACAGACTTATCAGATTCCATTAAAATGATACAGAATTACCTTAAACTAAATATGCAGACGTAGACTCGTGTCTGCTCGTGTTACATTGTTTTTTTTATAAAGCTAAGTTCACACCAACGGCGTTTTGATGGCGCTTAAATGCAGCGTGCAAAGCGGCTTTGCACGTCGCTTTAAAGCGCCATCAAAGCACCGTTCGTGTGAACTCACGCCCGGTGATCGTGAATATGGGACGGAGGGGGGGGGGGGGAACAGGCAATTTCTGCTAGGAAATTCAACAAATCTGGAAGATTTATTTTTTCAAGAAAAAGTTTACTATTGAATTGCTAAATGGATAGGCGCACGGTATAGTAGAATATGTTAGGTTTTCTGGGATTTTTTCTGAAACGATACGCATCTAAGGTATGAGATCTATTAAAAAAGGCGCAAGGCCATCAACAGGCACAAATCAACGTTTTTGCTATAAATCAAGCAACAATGGTCTGGACGACCTGTAATAAATACTTGTAAGTGATGTTATCATAACTAAATTAATGTCATTGCTGAATTTATAAAATAAGTTTCCATATGTGAAATAAAAAATAATCGAAAATAATGAATTTGGGACGGAGGGGGGAGGGGACGGAGGGGGGGAGCAATATGTATATAAGACATGATTAGAGATGTTTCGCGACTTTAAGTCCTTTTACTCCAAATGTCCCCATTTTTCAGTCTCCAGGGGTATATCATCCAGTTTCTTACTAAGTTAAGTTAAGAAATTTTTCAAATACAAGAATTCGTGTGAAGTTGTTTCACTTTATAGAATTATTCTATTCATGATTAGAGATGTTTCGCGACTTTAAGTCCTTTTACTCCAAATGTCCCCATTTTTCAGTCTCCAGGGGTATATCATCCAGTTTCTTACTAAGTTAAGTTAAGAAATTTTTCAAATACAAGAATTCGTGTGAAGTTGTTTCACTTTATAGAATTATTACTCCCCCTCCGTCCCATTTTAATTATTTTCGATTATTTTTTATTTTACGTATGGAAACTTATTTTATAAATTCAGCAATGACATTAACTTAGTTATGATAACATCACTTACAAGTATTTATTACAGGTTGTGTAGTCCATTGTTGCTTGATTTATAGCAAAAACGTTGATTTGTGCCTGTTGATGGCCTTGCGCCTTTTTTAATAGATCTCATACCTTAGATGCGTATCGTTTCAGAAAAAATCCCAGAAAACCTAACATATTCTACCATACCGTGCGCCTATCCATTTAGCAATTCAATAGTAAACTTTTTCTTGAAAAAATAAATCTTCCAGATTTGTTGAATTTCCTAGCAGAAATTGCCTGCCCCCCCCCCCCCCCTCCGTCCCATATTCACGATCACCGGGTGTGGAACTTAGCTTTACGTACATTGTCAATTATTACAAACAAAATGATCTTCAGAAAGCGACTTTGTGTTTAAATTATGAGTCGTTTATCAAAACGTCCCTTATATGTTTTTATGAATTTGTAAGAAGAGTTTATTCATGTTGACTTTTTCCAATGGGACGTTATAAAATGACACAAAATGTCTTTTTGATTTTGATAGATCAGTTTTCTATGTTTGTCATTCTCGATCGTGACATCAGCTGTCGGATGGTTAAGAATGATACGAGATTACTGCGATGAGGGATTCAAAGTAATGTGGTATTAAAGTGTCTCACATATTCGATCAAAACTTGCCATGCAAACATGTTAGTTTACTTTACTGGCCCCCCTTGCTGTAACAAGGAACCCAAAACACATTAAAACGTAAACATAAACCAATTAGTCACTTCACTTTGAAAGTGGGGGTGTTAGCAAATGTGTATTAGGCCATAAGAAGTAGATTCTTTGTTTTGCGTCCTGGCAAAATCCAAATCATGCAAGGGTACAAGGAAAACAAACACAAACTCAAGAAAAAACACAAACTTGTTTGCTGAGAAATGTATACATTTTATGGCCATAAAAAGGGATGACATACCATTTGCAGTGATTACAAACACATATCTATACATTTTATACAATATACTTTAACTTCGAGGGTAAAAAATAAGAAAATACACAAAGTATATGCCAAAATAATTATAACACTGTCAATTTTGACGCACATCAAATTATCCGCCATTTCGTCTGATTCTGATTGGACGAAATGTAATGGTACTTTCAGACCCTTGTGATTGCTATTTTGATGTGTTTGTTTTTTCTGATTTACTCAAAATCGTGCAAGCAAGGGGACGCAAAGCGAAGAATCTACTGCTTATGGCCTTAGCAGAATACGCTGTGTGCATGGACTAACACAATATCAGTGGTCATTCACTGTGTCAACTTAGTAACCCTTGCATATCGTGCTCACTCAAGTATTGAATAATTTGTTTATGATCTAAATGTTTGTGGTTTATAAAAAATGTGATATATTTTAGTTAGAAATACATTAATTAATATATTCATTCAAACAGCACTAGAATGCGGGAAGAAAGAGCAATGGTGACAAAATGCAGACAGAATTTTCCGTAAGGGTTTCAAACATTTCTGAACACAATCATACATGTACTTCATGTGTACTGTTATTTTTAGTGCTGTATTTATAGATATAATTTCACGTATTAAAATCATATTTTCCAGCAATGACTTCAAATTCGGAACCACACCCATATCACATTTTCTTCAATAACTCCAAACATGTGTAAACATTGACCATGTGCATATAAATTCAGATTTCACGAGCTCTTTCCTATTCGAGTACCTCATACACCCCTGCATGGATTTGAGTTGGATTCGCCTTTTATACGTGAGCCGACACACTCGCAAACGCTGATTGGATAAAGATTGCGAGAATCTTTAATGCAATTATTTCGTATGAAATACACAATTGAATATAATACCGATCAAAAGTACAATAAGTGTCTTAAAAATATGAATAAAATATAAAAATATACGAGGGCTGTCCCAGAAATGTTGGACTATATGCTCTAACCTTCTTTAATATTCTTCAAATCACCTGAAATTTTGTGTACAGGGTGTTTCATCTGTCATGTTATAAAACATTTCGTTTCTTATAAAAAGTTACATAGGCTTGCATAGTTTCAGAATCCAGGGTGTCTTTGAAAAAGACACAATGTTTCAAAGTATGTCGGAACGGGGTATTCAGGAGCAATTTCGGGTCATTTTTAGGGCAATTTAGGGAAAAAATGTAGTTTCTGTATCGCACGTTTCTAACAGTTGGCATTGCGACAGAGTTCAGTCCACATGTCTGTGACAGTTATTCACAAAGGTATGTAGACAGGATTCAAACAATGGCTTATAAGGAGATCAGAGTACCATCTTTATCACTGAAAATGGGTACTAGGGACAAAGTGAACAGATCATCGGGTGGGTCCAAAATTGCTTACAAAAATGATTATGAATTCCCCGGTACCTGCATATTTTGATACATTGTATCTTGTTTCAGGGATACCCTGATTTTGAAACTTTACAGTTTTATGTAACTTTTCATGAGGAACAAAATTATGTTTAACATGGTAGGATGGCAATGCTATTGCAACTAAAGTGATATATGTTATATCCTGAAGTGTCAGCATCATGCGTTAATTTAAGTATGAAAACAGATGCTATGATAACATGGGTGTAGGGATGGCCGAGGCAGGTACCCGTTGTTCTAATCATGAAAAGCTCTACACAATTATTCTGTTTCTATATCTTTCTTTTAAATGATCAAAACATTAGGGAAATTCGGAAAAATCAGGATAATAAAACTTTGTATAATAATCGAAATATCTCTAAGGAATATTCACTGAAAGTTTCATGGAAAAAATCAACTAAAGATATATAGTGCATTACTTCTGAGACAACCCTCGTTCTTAGATGCAAATAATATGTTTATAATGTGCATACTATGTGCATAATATTTCCATTGTAAGTGGTGAGAAACAAACATTATATTTACCCCGGATATTTGATTATTCAATTTTATTCCCTTAATATATCAACTTATAAGTTATAACTCAGTGTAGCTAACAGTAATTAAAGAACTTATAATGTCTGATAAAGTGGATTATATAATGATGTTCAAGTATCCAGCACTTGAGCGATATACAAAAAGGGTAGTGACGTGAACTCTTATATTTGGATTATTTTGTAGATATAGTTTATCTCCTTCGCGATGAGCTCAATGCTTGCTCAATTGCCACATATCTCCCCAAACAGACCATGTCATCCTAAAGATTTTTTCTAACATCCAAAGATTAGGCGTGCAACATCCCTCCTAAAACTAACCCAAAGAGTAGTTTGATAAAATCCGAGACATCATAGCTTTAATATTATTTAATTGGGTTGAAGTTTTCAATATTGACGAGCGACATTCATGACAAGCAAGACTAATAACTTAATAAGCATGACAACATCCTATAGACTACTATCCAGGAACCTATTATTGCATGTAATCTATAAGAACCTCTAAATGCGTATGGACGTTATTATTCACAAAAATCTAACCGAGACGGACTGTCATTTGAAGCAACTATGGCATTTATCTTCAGAGCTGAGTAATTGGACTTAGTGAATGATGGATTCATTCAAAATGTCAATACTGACAGATGCGTCGCCGTGACCGGATACATCCCGATGATGACAAAAGTCCTAGAAATAAAACACAGTGATAACACCAATACACGTGTATAAGTAATGCTGTAACAGTTGTTATTTGTGGAATCTGAAATGACGCCTGGAGGTGAAACTCGGTGCTTTTGTTTTTATCTTTTGATATGATTCCCTTTTACGATTGATTATATCTCCTGTACTGTATTTGTTACTTCCATCCATCATACATATCACCCTAGAGGTCGTTTAATCATTTTTTGACAAGGCATTTGTAAACGCAAGAGTCAGTTAAAGGAAAAGAAACATTGAATTCAAATGCATGGGTTGCAGGAAAGAAAGCCGAATGTGCCAAGCAATTCTAATTGCACAATTCAACTATAGCTAACGCCTTTTGAACCCTCATCTCAAACCAAGTCAGAACCTATTTTCATTTAACAAAAACAACCATACTGCGGCACATTACGATCACACCAAATGCAAAAAGGAAATTGTAATTAGATGAAATGGAAAAAGCGTTTTAACCTATCCCACAACGTTTTCATCAAACGCGAAACATGGATATTTTTACTATTAAAATGAAGTAGGCGCAGTCTTCATTTTTGAAAAAGATAAATGATTCTCCATACACAAATCGCAACACATAAAGAAGAGCAACAAATCCAAAATGTCACCGGTGACATCTCGCCTATTAAGCTCTCGGATAAGATTCCTTGAAGTAAAGTGGTGCATTTTTCACTGTTGTGACTCCATTTTTCAATGTTAGAATTGAATCTGTAACGACTCATACTATTCCCTTGATCAAGTATGACTGATATACAAACCAACATTCCAATAAATATACCATGGCTGACTTTATCTAGCTGATTGCGCCACTCTAGGAGAAAATGTACACATTTGTCACAATCTCTGATAAAACTTTTTTCTAAAGAGATATGTTGCTCATTAGAAAGATTTAGTAATTTGTAGTACTTCCATATGACAGTAATTTGCGATACATATATACACAACTCGTCAATCTGAAGACTGATTGATGAACAGAATGCAATTTGCCGTTCTGTTTATCATATGTGAAAATTGGAAATGTTGCGCAAACAAATGACGCTTGTTACCATATTACTAAAGAGACTACCGTCATGAAATTAGAGGATTGTTGTATTGTTGTCAATCATGTATCAAACCAACGCGTTTAGAATCAAACCATTCGCATCTTTGCTTCTTGGACACCCTGAGGACAAAATGCTGCATATGTGCATACTTTTCGCACGTTTTAATTATCAAAGCTCGATTTTAAAACCTTTTAAGCCTAACATCTTTCTTTTTTTTTATAACAAGTCATTTGGAACCCCCCCCCTCTTCGTTTTTTCCATTACTTGTTACTTGTTTGGTTTCAATGATGCATATACTGTTATTGACCTTAGCCTCTTACCACTACAGACATGTATTGTTTTTTTTAGAAAAAAGGTAGGTCAGCGAAGGTCAAATCGAGGTCAATGTGACCTAGGGGAGGACGTTTTTGATTGTTAATTGAGCCCCAACGTAGGAAAATCGGTCTCATCACAAAAAATCAAATTATGCAACAGAACCCAAAAAATGTGCCAAAGATTCAGAAAAATGTGCTAAAAGCAAATCCGTCTTCATGGTTTAGATCTATATCTCCAAGGAAAAATTGTTTACGTATAAGCCATGGCTTATTTGTAAGGTATATTTTTTTAAATAAACAAAACAATCGAAATTAAAAGACCGGTTTTACTGTGACGAAGCTCAATTTTATTTCAAAATAATATTTTTTGGTGCCAAAATGCCATGTATCTAAGAAGAAGTATTTCTATTATCATTCACTGAATCAAAAAATAACCAAGACAAAAACCTTTCAAGAACTGAACGTATGCACGTTCATATCAATTATATTATATTTCAAGATTTACTACAAATAGCGATCAGTGAAAAAATAGATAAATGCTACCCTTTGCATTCGTTTGATTTCACTTCTTAAAAGAGAGCTTCGTCTTCGTAGTTTAACTAGACTCTACACTAAGGGTAGATAATAAATGCGTGGGTTGATATAATTCCAACATATTTTCAAAAATTCATCAGATTTATCATCGATTGTAATTGGGGGGGGGGAATTAATTGGGATAAATTTGGAGGCATTGAAAATAAAGTCAAGTTATATTTCCATCAATATTATAAGAGTTTTCCTCCCAAGTTATGTAAATAAAAATTCAAACGTAAAGAGGCTTTAACACGTAGTTCAATGAGGGAGCTAAGGTTGCCAACATTTTGGAGGGGAGTGTATCTCAAACCCCTAGATTTGTACTCCAAAAATCCTATGTCTATGACTCAAGGTAAAAAATATCAGATGCACAAAAATAACCTTTAAGAAATCTACCTAACCAGACATTTGGGATCAATGGGCCAACTTTGCAATATGTTTAATGATAATTCTAATATGATACGTGACGTCACAATAACTATATCAAAATAATCGATTTACTGGTCTTTATTGGAGTATGCATGACCGCTAAAATTCACAAATGCAAATATTTGTTTTTCTTGTTTATTTATCATATTAGAATCGTAACAAAGACCTCGATTTTATGATTTATGTCAAATATGACCTCGAATTTTATTCTGGCCATTGCCAAAGATCTCAATCGCTACGCGATTTCGGTCTTTTAACAATGAACAGAATACATTTTTCAGTCATAAATCACGCCATAATCATAAAATCTCGGTCTTTATTCCTTAACTGATTGACTGTCTTAACAAAATTTCAGCATTACATAATAGCGTTCATCTGAACAATGTTCACAGCGTTTCAAATGGTTTTCCATTACTCTTAAAAGTCATTCCATATGAAAAATAAAACCATATCTCAAATGAATCAGTTTCATCCATAATAGAGAGTAATTAATCAATGACAAAGATTAAGAATGGATAAAAAAGTGACAATATATAAGCCTTTTTACTAATATACCCGGGGTTCATTTACTTTGATGTAGCAAACGCACGGATACAGTGCATTTATTTTACAGTCAATTCTGGGAATATACATCCAGGAGAGACATATTTGCTTTGCTATTGATGTGTTCTCCATCAGCAACTTGTAATTATAATGGGAGAATCACTTTTGTCAAAACAAATGTCATGTCAGTCAGAAACTAAAGAGGTCAGGGAAAGATAAGCAAATACTATGAAGGGTGAACATTTTGATAAAATCTCCATTTTCTGCTATGGCTTATTTGTCATTATGTGCAGGATCAAAGCATAGCAAAACTATTTATTATAACAGCTACCAACTTATCTTAATTCCCAGGTTTAGTTTAGCAGAATTTGAAATGAGACGATTATTCACAATCTCTCTTGGAGACAGCGCCATACCTTATAATCAAAGGGGTTTGCATCAGATTAACATGCTAGTTCCCAGGCGGTATCGGTTTGGGGACAATCTCCCAAATGCAATGGTATTATACATTTGCTCTAAAGACATAGCCTCGGCAAATAAACATTTTGTAATTTTCAAATGGCGGATGAATTTTAAAAACAGAATAACAGTGATCGAGGCAAACAAAAAGTAAATTACTGACACACATAGACTCATAAAGTATATGGGCAAGATGCTATAGCATCAGAGCCCAGAAAATAGTTAATTATAACGCTATGTGTTCGTGCAAAGGTTTTTCAGAAACTTTTGCACGAATGTCTATCATCAACCAACCGATCGTATTGATAAATGATTCGTTTTTACCTTACTTTTATTGTACTGGAATTAAAAAGGGCCATTAATAAACAGTCGGCTCGTTCAGTAAGTTAGTCAACATTGGAAATTCGTATGTTCATCAATATTTACTGAGAATGGTGCCACAATTTGAAGCAAATCTCTGGTTTATTATTTTCAAAATACCTATACGCAAACGTGGAAATGATAATTTTGATGTTCTGTTACACATTAGTGAAGTAATCTTTAAGATATGGTCTAAATTTCTGAATTTCCCCCGTTACCCTGTAGACCACTACTGTTTTGTCATTTTTATCATGAAACAACCATAAATGTGTTTTTCTTGTTTAGATACAGAATGAACTTTCTGTTTTCGAATATTGAGAGATGGTACTGCATTTGTTTTTTTATGATATGGAATAAACAAAGCCGTGTCAATTTACACTGTTATATCCAATATACTTATATTTCAAAGGTAGTTTTGAAGAATAATCAAGAAAATCCATGTTTTCAAATGGATTCATCCTTGTCAAAGAACGCGAATGAGGATATGCGGTTTGAAAAACTAACAACATATTTCAAGTTCTTATAATTCTTAGTTGAAGCAAATATTTTGAAAGTTGTAATTTCGAATGTAATCTCCTACTCAATGATCTTTCGGAATTAAAATTGCTGGATCACAGAACCTTGTCTTGCTCGAGATGCACGAGCATTGCTGTTAATACTTGATGTCGTTCGGATATTTGGGTGTAATTGATGTTTTCGGTAATATCCTACCAATGTTATATCCAACTTAATTTTCGAAAGCCAAATATGATGGTCGCAAATTGATATTTAGGTCACACGTTGATGCATAAATTAAATATGTACATTAACTGTTGAATACACGCCGACTTACATTTATATAAATATAGTTTAACTCAAATCATAAATGCTTGAAACACTTTATCATCTAACTTGGTGAGTCTAATGTTTCATTTTAATTTAGAATTATGGTATCGAATTTGAGTATGATTTTAGATGAGTCTCAAATAAAGCAATGAAAATGCATCAAACCTCTTGTAAAAATTCGAACGACTTTTCAAAAATCCTCCTTCAGAGCCCTATCAAAGTGCTCCCCGGGAATGAAAATTTCGTCTTGTGCAACCAAAATAACAGCGGGTACTTCGAATTTCTGTTTGAAGTTATAGCTTACATATGTAAATTTAAAAACATCATCTCATTGAAAGGTACATGCAGTTTTTGGCGATCAATCATTATAAAAGGCTAAATATTGTGAAAAAACACGAGTTGACACGCTGACATTTGGAATTGCAGTTCCCTACATAATTGTCGACTCATGTTTAAAAGTCATGAAAACAAGGTTGAACATAAACTTTTGACCCAGTTACTGTCTATTTATCATGGAATCGCAAAGGAATTTGTTACGGAGCGGTACATCTTAACGTACTTTTATCACACCTAACTCAAATATTTCGAATACTTATTTCGCGAACGTTTTGTTGAGAATGGATTCGTGGTATATTTATTATCTTAATAACCACCTCATGACTTATTTTGGAAATATCTACGATTTTTGAGATTTTTATTTTCGAATGTTGACTTAGTTACTGAACCTGATCATCAAGGACCTTTAACATTTGTTCTGAGCCCACCAAAGGGAGTCCCCCCTCAGCGGATCATTGATAGTCAAGTGTCCTACTACTTAGAAAATTACTTTTATTTAAGAACGTAGATTTCACTTCGAACCATATCGAAAGGGTTTTGAGACATAAATGATGCCATACCTCGGCTGAGTCTTCAATAATAACAATTTGTTGATGTTCATGGTTATGAACGATATTGATAGCATCCTTAAGGAAGATACAACGCCCGGGATACAACGATCCCTTATTGCAAATATATCTATCAATAGAATTGTATAATGCATGCTAATTTACATTCAGCACAAACGGACGAATGGAAGTCTTGCTGATGAGGTGATAGAATGGCAATATCTAAGATGTTTCATTTTGAATACAGATCGGAAAAGAAAGGTCACCATAATCAAGTTGATAAAATAGAAAATAGTAAAACGATAGTATTACAATACAAAATCGATACAGAGCAAACATCGATGATGTTATCTAACGCATTTGACATTTTCATGAAGTAATAAACAAATGGATCCAAAGTTACCTAGCTATGCCCTTCTTAATAGATAAAAATCGTTAATTATTCAGGCTTTCGAAATCAGCATACAATCAGTAGTTTTCAATCAACCAACAAAATCCAATTACAATTGTGTGACTTTTGTTAAGTTTAATTTCCTGATTTGTTTCAAATCCTTGATTAAGTGAGACGTATCGGACAGAATCATGCGAATATTTATCCAGAAGATTGCGGATGCTTTCTTTGGCCCTTTAATCATGCTGAAGAAACCTAAATTGAAAGAAGGAGATAATTTGATCTGAAAGTTTCCTTTCTTCTTTCAGTTTACCAAATAGCTTCCTATAGCAAGCAGTAAACATATGATGTTGACTTTCCTCCTTACATGTTTTTTCCATTAGGACTTCATTTGAAATCGGCTTGTTATGTGTAATCATCTCTTTTTTATCATAATGACATTATTTGATCAAAATAATTAAGGATATTTACACAATTTTTGAATTACTGAGTATTGTTGAAGAGTTTTTTTGCAGCTGACACGCTGATCGTAAACCTAAATCCCACCTTTATCAAAAATTCCCAAAACACTAAGTATGTTTGGTTTCCAAGAATACACTTCATTGACCAAAATAAGAGGTTTTGTTCTATTTCAGGAATGTTGCTCCTGTGCAACCCCTTACCGGTCACAAATCTGGAAATAAATTGTTTATGTATAGTGAGTTTCTTCAGTAATCTCACATAAACGTCTCGGTCTATAATTCCTGAGTATTGCTTCCAGTTTTACTCAGGGGGATCTTTGCATATAAAGAGCGTCTGGGACGCTAGCTTCATTTTTAATTTGATTTCGGAATCATGTACATTCCACGACATTCCTCCAAACTTAACTTGTTTTTTTAAATTCTTTATTTCTTTAAGTCTGCTCCTGAAAAGAAAATACCACGTTGGGGAGGACGGAGGTTGGTTCCCGGGGGGGGGGGGGGGGTTGCTCAACCCCTAATGGGATTCAAAGCATCCGTCGTGTTGAATGATAAAACTCTAAATCAAGCAGGCAATTTTAAGCAGTTACCAAATGTCAGTAACAAAACATTTTATCCTTTACAGTAACCACATCGGGGCGAGCGCCCCTCTGAAGGGGGGGGGGGTAAACACACAGTACCATCGGAACAATAAAATCTTAAATCAAACCCAATACTCAAACGAAAAGTTAGCTGGTTATCTATCTATAAAATATACAAATAAATGTAGTCAATATTTGAAGATCAAAATAAATTTATTTATTTCAAAGTGATATTTTCTATCGTGATAGGTATTTTCTTCGCTTAGAATGAACGAGTCGATTAGTATCGCCCGTAGCTGACAATATTATTTCAAAAGACAGTGCAAAGACTAGTTCCTAGACGTGTCAAGAATTGGAATCCCATATTCCACGCAGTGTTAAATGTCAAACATAAATATGGATACAATCACATGAGTTATGAGATAATAAAAAGAAAAACAGTGGAAAGAGACAACTCACGTAAGCTAATATATCGTTTCTTGAGATAAAAGCATGGAACAAAGTGATGAACAGAAACGAAACAGTCAAAATTGGATGCGGATGCCTTAATTAGAGCAATTTCGGTTTTGATTATAACTGAAGGAATATGACGACTCACGCAGGCTTCGAATAGTTGCTTTAAACTAAACGCTGGTTCAAAGTTCAGCCTCGAGCTCATGTATCCCACTATGTGCAAGTGGTGCATGAGCACGGATCTCTGTGCGCGAGATGAGAAACATGTTCGGGAGCAAGGAAAAGGTGGTGCTCAACTGAAGATTTTATGTTCGCGATGTGAGAATCGTGGTTCGAGTGCCAGAAACGTCGTAGTTCCCGAGGTCAGAACTGATGTTGGAAGTCTAAGAGGCCTGATATAGAAAATACACATTGCTTAACCTTACCTTTTATGATGCATATTTCTCGATTTTGGGAAGCTACGGCCGCCGTACGGTTGCCGTAGATCAAATGTAACTGAGGCAAACTGGCCATACGTGAATTTATATGCAGCCATATGTTGTGTCACTGGTACATATGAGCCCGGCCAAAGGAAAACAGGTCTCATTACAAAAATTGAAATTGTGCTACAGAGCCAAAAATGTGCCCAAGATTAAGAGGAAAAAAAACAAAATATTGAAAAATCTGGGATAAGACCCCCTTTCCTGTGGCCTGGCTCATATAATGACGGATGGAGGAACGAGTCAGTTCACGCGCGGCAATTTATTGTTGTCTTTATTAACGTCATTGACCAGATTCCAAAATGAACTGCTAGCAATGAACATAACAACAAACGCAAACAGATCGATTTAGTGCTTGTTTTATGCTTTATTTATAGCCTTTCCATCTCATCCCAGTTTCCTTCAACTCATCGCTAGCTATCTTTGTTAACTCATAAAAATGACATTACCAGTGACAATTAATGTTTTGATGTACAATTAACATGCAGCAGAGCGATGTACTGGAAATGTACATGTTATTATGTTTTATTCTCTGTATTTCATTTCCACTGAAGATACATTACAAATGTCCTTGGCAGGCTACTTTTATGGTCCTGCCATCTATAGATCTAAGCATCGACTCATTTTGTATGATATGCATGTTTTTGAAGGTAAATACAGACAAATTGATGCCAAAGACTTAACCTCTGCTGACATCGCAGTGGACAAAATGAGGCAAGGAATCCGTACTAATTCCATTCTTAGTCGATACAAAACCGTGATTGGTTTGTCTGATACTTTATGCAAGTATACCCAAACAAAGGTAAGGTCCGTATAGAAATGTGACTCATGAAGATCGTTCACTTATCAGTAAATTGAGATATGTTTATTGCGCGTCAGAATAGTTCGATTATCTATGTCTAGACAATGCTACTTGACACGTTAAAAAAGACAATTAAATTTCCGACGAGGTTAGGTAGATAACTTTCTTGAATAACTTGTTGTTTCAAAGAACATCTATGGAGAGAACGGCGTCACGTTAGCTATTTTCTTTAGAACGTTTTCATTTGTCAATAACTTTGTCAAAAACTGAAAGGCT